>ML058577.1:1957226-2510317 GCA_003013855.2 Liriodendron chinense
TTCATTCATATCCAATTCTTCATCACTATCAACTTCAGATTCTTGTGTAGTGTGTGAAGTTTTCAGCACGGTGTTTCTACTTTTTGGGGATTTCTTGAAATGAAGTTCATGGGTCTGTAGAGATCCTAGTAAATCTTCTATTTTCATAGTATCAATATCTCTACATTCCTCAATAGTTATGACCTTGGAGGAGAATCGTTCGGGTAAGGATCTTAGAATTTTCCTACAAATGCGCGGATCCGAAATTCTCTCCCCCAATCCCCACATAGCATTGGTGACATCACTCAGCCGGTGTAAAAGTCCATGAAGTTCTCATGTTCTTCCATTTTCATATTCTCAAACTAAGTTGTCAAGAGCTGAAGTTTTGACCTCTTGACTGTACTGGTTCCTTCATGAGTAGTTTCAAGGATGTCCCAAGCTTCCTTGGATGTTGTGCAATTACAAATTCTTTTGAACTCATCCGCTGAAACGGACAAAAGATAGCATTGAGTGCCTTTGCATTGCTAATGTATCTCAGTTTTTCAAGATCAGTCCATAAGTCATCAGGTTTGACTGTGGTGGTGGTGACCCCTCTGTGGTTGTGCTCAAAAGGGGTATTTCATATTTGAGTTCCATAGACCTCCATGTTGCATGATCCAATGATTGCAAGAAGACTCTCATTCTTGCTTTCCAATATGCATAGTTTGATCCATCAAAATATGGAGGTTTGGAAACCATACTAGAATCCCCTTTTGACATGATTTCAAGCTTCTAGAGTCGGATCACACTCCGGGCAGTTACGCCTTTGAGGAGGAACCCGCTCTGATACCAATTGAAAATGCGGTATAAGTTTGATTACCGCTGTTGTAGAAGCAAGAAACAAGTTACCTTGTCCTAGAGGGGGGTGAATAGGACACTTTTAAATTTCTCAATACAAAGTATTCTTAGAACACTTTTATCAAACACAAGATATGCAGGATATAAATCAATAAAAGCACATGTGAAAGAAATAAATCAGTTCATCCATTCACCACATAACAAGAGATTTTTATAGTGGTTCGGTTATGTACCTACTCTACTCCCGGCTGATCCACTCACTCCTTGAGTGGCCGGATTTCACTATCACTATGTTTTAAATGAGGTTAACCATAAACCTTAACAGCCTACAAAAGGACTTACGACTCAACACATGGATTCATCCTTCCATAGGACTAATCCATGACCACTTAGTCCTACACAAGGGCTTGTCCTACTCAAGGACTTGTCCTACGCAAGGACTCTACCGAGTTTGGGTCTTCAAACTCTGAAACCCAAATCTCAACTTGAGGAGGTTTCTTGGACTCGAAAGACTAAATATACTTAGCTGATTGAGTCCCTTGATGATGCCTTTGTTGAAGAAGCTTCGGCTTGTACGGAAGACATCTTCTTCAGCTCCCTCGATCAGCAACCTTGCTCCGGATGACCCATTGTAGATTCCAAGGTGAGGGATTGAGGTTAGGTTGAGGCTATTTTGGGATATGGCTTATATATGAGGAAAGCTTCTACCTAAACCACCATTAATGGCATTGATGACAAGAGAAAGTCTATGAGAGGTAGGTCAAGATGCCATTAAAGAGGGGTTGAGTTCATGATTCAATCCAAGCTTTGAATGCTTAATCAATGTTGGTCAGATCAACATGGATTGAAGTATGAACTCAACAAATCAAAGGGTTTGGAAGAAGGGGATCTCAAGAAGAAGGCTCACACAAACCCTAGATGTTGCTCAAGGTGTCTTGGGCAAGATCCAACCGAGTTCTATAAATAGATTATGACATTCAACGGTCAGAAAACGGTCAGCTCGATAGGTTCCGATCGATCGGACATAAGTTTTAGCCAAATTTGAAAACAGGTTCTCCGATTGATCGGACTTAGTTACGATTGATCGGAATACCCTGTCCGATTGATCGGACAGATGGTCCGATTGATCAGAATTTCTTCCAAAGAGTTGATGTAGTTTTTCTGGAAATTTCTCCGATGGATCGTATGTGTTTCCGATGGATCGGAGCACCCTTTCCGATGGATCGGACAGACCTACGATTGATCGTAAAAGAGTCCAGAGAGTTTTTCATATATTTGCTGGACAATTGTACGATTGATCGGACATACTGTCCGATTGATCGGAACACACTGTCCGATGATCGGACAGCCCTCCGATGGCTTGGAAAAGTGTCCAGGAGTTTACAATGTAACTGGACTATTCTCCGATGGATCGGACACATTGTCCGATTGATCGGACATCTATCGGACTATTCTCCGATGGATCGGGTATGTATCGAGAGAGCAGACTTATAGTTTTTCAATTTTGAAGCAACTTCTGCTACCAAGAACCTATCCATTGCTGATCTTAATGGAAGGTGGGCTATAGATGGTGCTAAGGGTGTGCCTAGAAAGGATTTGGGCCATCTATAGGAGGTTTTGGGATCAAAGGTTTGGGTGAGAGGCTTGAGGCTGACTTGATCTTTGGAAAGCTTTGTCTTCAGCCGCCAAGAAAACTGTCTTCAGCCGCAAGGGGACTCGACGACACACTAACCATAGTAATTGACAAATCTTTGCATTAACACATACCTCTGAAGGAATCGTGCAAAGAACGCCTTCTGGCGCGCGCAAAACGGAGGTGTACGTGACTTCCCCGGACTTGGCCAAATTCCTTAACAGACCCCGCTGATCACTGTGATCAGAACTGTTCGGAATCAGAGCCGTGACCTCTTTATAGTTTATGATGAACAGTGCAAGTGATTGCGCAACGAAACGGGCCCCACAAACGCCCCAAAACTCAAAACCCAACCGATGGAGCCCAAATTTACGTGTCCGACACACCCTAAAATCCGGCACTTAACTTACAGGTGCGTTGAGCCCAACGCACCCGTAAATTAAGTCCCACGCACCCTGAAAAACAACATGCTGACCCGCCATTTCGCGAAGGCCCACGCATCCAACACACCTTGAAAGCTGATCAACGCACCCCACAATCAACGGATGGATTAAAAGATGGGTTCCAGGTGCGTGGAGCCTCACGCACCCAACAGATGAACCCCACGCACCCGTATGATCTTCGGATACTTGCAATGAGGTAAACAGGTGCGTTGGGAGCGTCCAGCAGGTGCGTGACACGTGGCGTCCTGCTATTGGTCAACTTCACCTATAAATACCCCTCGACCCGCTCATTTACGAGAGACGAAAGAGAGAGAGAGAGCTCCTGCCGCCGGAAACCCAAAATACTCGTCGGAACCCTCGCCGGAACACCCTTCCATCCATCGGGATCCCATTTTTGGGCGCGGACGCGTCACTAAGGTCTGGATTCTATATATTAAAAACGCACCTGTAAAAGGACTTCACGAGTCTAAAAGGACATCACGCATCTATCAATTCAGTCCCCACGCATCTGTAAATCCAGCCAAATCAAAGTTCGGCGGAAAGTTCCCAACGCACCCTGTACGTGCACCAACGCACCCTGAATACGCACCAACGCACCCTCAAAATCGTCTGGGAATCAGCTTTGAATTGACAGGTGCGTGGAGCCCAACGCACCCGTAAATCAGGTCTCACGCACCCTGGAATCAGCCAATTTACAGATCATGTTAGCAGGCGTGCCGGGCCCAATTTTGAGTATTTTTTAGGATTACTGGAACCAGTCTTGGGTATTTCGAGCATTTCGGACGCAATGGAACGGCCAAGCGAACGTTTTGAGAACTCTAAATGAGCAGAATCGAGCATCTTCAAGATTCGACCCTATTCAACGCAATGAACGGGGTAACTTCCCGGAAAGGAGTCGCCAACATCCGGGGCTATGCAGATATGTTGGTATTTACGTTCACTACAAAGGCATGATCCGATTTGTGCTAAAAGCTGGCTCAGCCGGGCCTTGATTACCACAATAAACCGTGCTGAAGAGCTTCAATCCCTTACAAACCAATTACTCAACTGCCACGATGCAGCAGTCGATGCCCTACCCATTTAAATGGTACCCGCCGGTTAGACTGCGCAGGTACACACCACTGCAGAGCGGACTTCCCGAGGTCACCTGTCCCTACATTGACAGGCGCGGGCCCAGAGTCGTCCATCTCAGTAATAAACCCTGACAGTCCTAACCCGGGTCTCCGGTCAAAATATGGGACATAGACATCTGACTAACGCAAAGTGGTTTAGTACAGTAAAACAAATATAGGCCCCATGGCCATAAACTCTAAAAAACCTATTCCCGACTGACTAGTCTTTTACCTTTTAATCAAGGGTCATCGATCATTCGATGTAATTAAGGGTCCGTGCCAGACCACGGCCTGAAATGTACAAGATCTCAGAATCTCTGGAATAAAATTCGCTTTGCGATATCTCTTCGTGTGTACTCTTGTGGATGCTTATGATTGTCTATGAATGTTTCCATTACTCAGAACCCCCAGAGCAACAAAACACAACATTCCAGAGAATGTTCATTCTCTAGTTCTAACAAGGGTTTTCTATTTTTTTGGGTTTTGGGTAGAATGCTATGCAGATGAGATTGTATGAGGACTAATGACTTTCAAGTATGGGAATGATTCTGTTTTTCAAGTTGGATCACGACTAGTGGGACTAGCTCATCCCCAGCAGAGTCGCCATTCTGTGGACCCTCGCTGTTCCGCGCTCCCACACGACGTTCTCGTCCCTTTCCTTTCGGGAAAAGAAGGAGATGATGCGTGTGAGTGTGAATCACCGTTTGTGCCACTGGCTTGCCTAGTTCTCGAGGGCTTTGTTTGGTTGTCGTGTTAAGCTGGATGTGTTTAAATGAGTTTATATAAGACTAGAGTCGTCACTAGCCAGTTACTTCGAATCTACAGTCGACTAGACCCCGTAGAAACGTTAGAGAAGGGGATCCGAAGATTCCTTCCTCTAAAATGACTTCTTTTGATCTGCGGCCAAAGATTCAAGGTAAGGGATCACGGTTACAGGGTGGAATGAGGTTAAGCACCCCACACACTGCCCATACCGAAGTATGGTCTCTACTTCATAGAATCAAACTAACACTTGAAAGTCTGTTTTAATCCTCGTACATTCTCATAGATGACATGATGCATGAATGCAGGTCTGAACAGTAAGAGTTTTTATGGGCAGGTTCCACTAACAGGTAAGTCCAAAGCATACGCTCGAATTGACAGGTGCTTTATGCGGAATGCATGCTGTGTGTTTGAATGATCAAAGTGCTTGTAGTGATATGTACATGAATGCAGGTCTGAACAATAAGAGTTTTTGATGGGCAGGTTCCACTAACAGGCAAGCCCAGAGCATACGCTCGAACCGACAGGTGCTTTATGCGAAATGCATGCTGTGTGTTTGAATAATCAAAGTGCTTGCAGTGAAGCAGGGGGGTTGGAAGAAAAGTAAATGTTGCACTTATGCTAGATGCAAATGAGATGATGCTGGAAAAAGAGTAGCTGGATGGACGGAGGTGTCGCAAGGGTTGACTTCGAGTGGATGGAGCCATCGGCTGTGTCCTCAGCCAGCACGACGAGACCGGGAAGAAGGAACAAGCAATATACTATTTGAGCCGAAAGTTCACCGACTACGAGACCAGGTATTCCCCAATCGAGAAGACTTGCCTCGCCCTAGTCTGGGCAACTCAGCGACTCCGTCAATACATGATTGCATTCCCTATTCTCCTCCTCACTCACATGGATCCGCTCAATTACCTGTTCGAGAAACCGGCACTAACTAGAAGGATAGCTAAATGGCAGCTACTCCTGTTTGAGTTCGACATCACCTATGTCACTCAGAAGGCAATCAAGGGACAGGCCCTCGCCGATCATCTTGCCACTCACTCTCTCCTGGATTATCAACCGCTCAAGACATTCTTCCCTGATGAAGATCTCTTGCTTATCGAATGGGAAGAAAAGAAGAAGAAAGATGAGTGGACATTATTTTTTGATGGCGCAGCAAATTCTAAAGGAAGTGGTATTGGAGCAATCCTCTACTCTCCAGATGATGTCCCTATTCTTATCTCAAGGCGCATAGCATTCGAGTGCACCAACAACATGGCAAAGTACGAAGCATGCATCGTTGGCTTAAGGGAAGCCATAATCTTGGGCGTCAAGAAGCTACGAGTATTTGGAGACTCACAGCTTATCATCAATCAGACCAATGGCGAATGGAAGACCAAAGACAAGAAGTTGATACCATATCATGTGTATCTTGAAAATATGATCGAAGAAATCACATTCTCATACATGCCCAGAGCCAAAAACCAGTTTGCCGATGCTCTCGCCACACTCGCGTCAATGCTCGAGATCCCGAAAGGAGCTTTAGAATGGGAGCTCACAATCAAAATTTAAAAGAACCTGCTTTTTGCCTGCAAATAGAAGAAGCCGAAGCTGTCCCTGACAAACCCTGGTATGCCGACAGCAAGCAATATCTCGAAACCCAAGAGTATCCAGAGTCAGCAACAGCAACAGATCGCGGAACCATCCAGCGTTTGGCCGGCCAGTTCACCATCAGTGGCGAAGTTCTTTACAAGCGATCCTATAATCACATCCTCCTTCGATGCGTCGATGAAACAGAAGCTGCAAAGATCATGGAAGAAATACACGAAGGAATATGTGGCCCACACATGAACGGGCACATGATGGCAAAGAAGATTCTACGACTCGGCTACTATTGGCTCAACATGGAGACAGGCTGTTGCTAGCACGTCAAAAAATGCTTCAAGTGTCAGGAGCATGCGAATCAAATCCATGCCCCCTCATCAGAATTATACAACCTAACCACCCCCTGGCCCTTCTCCATGTGGGGACTCGACATCATCGGTAAGATTAGTCCCAAAGCGTCAAATGGTCATGAGTACATACTTGTGGTAGTCGACTACTTCACCAAGTGGGTAGAGGCAGCCTCGTACACCACAATTGCAGCATCTCAGGTGATCAAATTCATGAAGAATAACATCATATGCCGATATGGAATCCCTAATGTTATCATCACAGATAATGGGACCCCGTTCATCAACAAGAAGATGGATGACTTCCTCAGCAAGTCCAAGATTCAACGTCATCGATCAAGCCCCTACCGTCCCCAGATGAATGGTGGGGTAGAAGCCGCAAACAAGACAATCATCAGGATACTCGAGAAGATGGTCCTGACCTATCGAGATTGGTCAGATATGTTCCCATATGCACTTTGGGCCTATCGAATGTCTGTACGATCTGCTACGAGCGTTACTCCTTTCGAGCTTACTTATGGAATGGAGGCAGTTCTGCCAGTTGTTGAGCTCTTAATTGTGCATATTCTAACCCCAATTCATCACTCATTGTGCAAGGTTTGTATGGTTTGTAAGCTAATTCAATGCATGTTTTGTGACTACAGGATTGAGGGTGGACTCTACTCAATTGAAGACATAAAGAGCTCACTTGAGATCATTCTGGTGAATAACATTTGAGGATCAAAGAAGAAAAGAAAGAAAGAACTAAAGAAGAAAAGAAAGCAGAAGAAAGAAAAGAAAAATACAAAAAGAAAAGAGGGCTGACCGGTCGTGACCGGTCGGCCAAGGAAGCCAGACTGGTCAGTGACCGGTCAGCCATGCATGTTTGGAGATATTGAGGACGTCCGACCGGTCATGACCGGTCGGATAGGATTGCTGGAACATCAATGGACATGGCTTCTGGGACTTCACTAGGACCGACCGGTCATGACCGGTCGGTCATTACTACTGGATGAGGAGAAAAAAAATACATCCGACCGGTCATGACCGGTCGGAATTGCTTGCTGGACTGATGTTCTATATGGCCCGACCGGTCATGACCGGTCGGCCATGCGTACTAAGTTAGAACTTTCTAATTTCTTCCCGAAATTCTCTGCGCTGCGTAAGTATTACGCAAATTTCCGATTCTTCCGACGTTCGGGATCCTCCAAACTATAAATAGACACCTAGGGATTGTTTCTAGGGTATCCTAGAAGGCTGGAAGCGAGGTTGGAGACTGTGGAAGTGGAGATTGGAGTTTCATAACTCCTTTTGGTTTGCTTTGCTGTTTTCATGCTTTTAGGAGTTGTTTCATGTTTCCTTGGATCATGAGCAGCTAAACCTCTTAGCTAGGGCTAAGAGGTGAAGCTTGTAGTGTATCCAAGATGTTTTAATTCGTAGTTAAGTGGTTTTCAGTTTGGAATTCATGATTATGAACTAAGGTTTGAAGTTTATACAAGTTTTTAAGTAATTTCTCTTAGTCTTGTGATGACTCATGGATGTTTGGATGAATTACTTATCTTCTTATTTGGTTTGCAACGGTCTAGACCTGTATGATCTGAGGAATCGGAGTGCGCTCTAGCACTAAGCTCTTCATGAAGGGACTTCATGCCAAAGTTCTAGTTTTGGTTGATTATCTGGAATATGTATGGACTGTGCATATAATTTGAATCCAGTTCAAATCATAATCTAGCCTTGTCTTGTGCGAAGACTTGAGGATGGTTATGATTGGGAATTGGACCTATAGAAAAGGTAAATGACCTATGCAATGAGCATGCTCAGATCAGCCTAGAGTTGAGTGAACGTTATGTACAGAACTTACATGTTACAGACTTCTGGTTTAATAGTTCTATTATCCGACTAGATAGACCTGACTGGTGATTCTAGTTGAGAGAATGGGAAACCACAGCGGATTGAACATCGAGGATTGCTACAAGTGGATCCTCGAACCCCTAGTGCCTTCTTATAATTGTTTACATTCAATTTAGCTTAAACTGTTAGTCACACACATTCTATTCAAACTTTGATTGTTAGCTTCAATAGAAACTTGTGGATGAGTTTGTGACATCCTACATAAGTCCCTGTGGATCGACCTCGGTATTACCGAGTTTATTACTACATCGCAACCCTACACTTGGGGAAGCGAACAAGTTTTTGGCGCCGTTGCCGGGGACTTTTGACGGTTTTTACAAATTTCTGAGATTAGTATCTATTTAGGATTTTTTTTTATTTTTAGACTAACTTAGTTTATTTATTTGATTTTTCTTTTCAGGGATTTTTAGGAAGCCGAAGAAGAGTCAAGGATTTCAAGTGCAATTCAGGTGCTATCCTTCTAAAACCTTACTCTTCTCTTTCTCCTAGTCATTCTTATTTTATTCATCTCTTGTAGAGTGGGTGGAGACTCCTTTTGGATCTCTGAAAGGTCGGCCTTTTTGCCACTGGATTCCTATTGGTCGGCTCTGCCGTCTTGGATCACCTTGTGCTCAGGGATTTCTTTTCTCATCTCTACTCCTCTTCCTCCTTTTTCTGCACCTTTTCTCAAAAGATTCAAAGAGTGGGTGGGGTGTTCTCTGAACCCCTATTGACCAGGAGAAATCTGTCTCTATCTTTGTTTCTGGCCTAGCCATTGCAAGACACCTTGTGCTTCGGTCTTAGAGAAGAGTAAAGAAAAAGAAGGAAGAATTCTTTTTCCTTTTTGTTTCTTATTTTTGATTTTGCATGCCACATTGGGCTCGGGATTCTAATAACCGACTCATAAGTGAAGGGGGGATAGTAGAAGGCATTGATAGAGAGCCACGTGTTAGGAGACATCTAGATTCTCCAATTTTATCTGAAAGTATGGCTACAAATCAACCTAACCCGGTTTAAAATCAAACCGAAACAGGGGAGAATGTGGTTGAGAATGTTCCCCGACCTAGGACTTTACGTGATTTCTTGCAACCTGCAAGAACGAGCACTCCCTCATGCATAGTATTTCCACCAAATGCAGGGAATGTGGATTTGAAACCGGGAGTGATCAATCTTCTCCCTAAATTCCATGGTTTAGACAGTGAAAGTGCCTATCAACACCTTAGGGAGTTTGATGAGGTAATCACCACCATGCACTTTGCAAATGTGACTGAAGATGTAGTAAGACTTAAATTCTTCCCTTTCACTCTTAAGGATAAAGCCAAGGGTTGGCTTTATGCATTGAGGCCAAGATCAATTGGGTCATGGAATGATATGCACAGAGAATTTATAAAAAAATTCTTCCCTACTCACAAAACGAACATGCTTAAGCGCCTTATCATGAACTTTGCCCAAAAGGAGGATGAAACCATTTCCCAATGTTGGGAGAGATTCAAGGACCTATTAAACGCATGCCCACATCATGGCTATGAAAATTGGCGGATTATAAGTTTTTTCTATGAAGGACTGATTCCATCCATGCGCCAATTTATAGAGATGATGTGTAATGGGGAGTTCATGAATAAGGAAGCTGATGAAGCATGGGATTATCTGGAAGAATTGGCTGAAAGTGCACAATCTTGGGACACATCTAAACCAACAAATTCCAAGATTGACCAACAAAAGGAAAAGGGAGGAATGTATGTCTTATCAGAGGAAGATAGCATAAGTGCACGGTTGGCTAGCCTTACAAGAAAGGTCGAAGCCATGGAATTAAGGAAAGGAGAAACAATCAACTCCACTGAGGTTGAAACTGTTTGTGGAATTTGTGCTGGAAATCAACATGCTACACCAGATTGTCCCACAATTTCAGCAGTCCAAAGCATCTTACAAGAACAAACAAATGCCATAAACAGTTATCAGCAGCAATATGGTGCTCCAAACTCAAACACGTATAATCCTAATTGGAAGAACCATCCCAACTTCAGTTGGAGGAATGGACCCACTGCAAATGCAAACAACACTCCAAAAGTATCACTAGAAGAGATGTTGGGTGCACTCGTATCGGTCCAGAATGAGTATAACAAGACAAATTCTCTAAAAATAGATGGGTTCATGCAAGAGCAATTGAAATTCAATCAAAATTCAAATCAAGCCATTAATGAATTGAAAACATCTCTGGCTAGAGTTGAAGCTCACCTGAGTGGTAGAGAGAAGGGCACACTTCCTGCTCAAACTCTTCCTAACCCAAGGACCCAGTATGAGATACAAGATGCAAGCTCATCCTCCCACCATACGGAACATGTCCAAGCTATCACCACTTTGAAAAGTGGGAAAGAAATTGATAAATCCAATCCGGTGAAGGCCCCCAAGCCTAAGGATCCGGAAATTCCCAAAGAGGATGATAGCCCAAACAATATTCCACAAGAGAAAGAATCGGAAAGACAATACAAGCCGGTGGCCCCATTTCCACAAAGGTTGATTTCACCTAAACCTTTAGATAAAAATCTGGAAATTCTGGAAGTTTTCAAGCAGGTGAAGATCAACATTCCGTTGTTGGATGCAATAAAACAAATACCATCTTATGCCAAATTTTTAAAGGAATTGTGTACAATCAAAAGGAAACATAACGTTCACAACAAAGTGCTTTTGGCTGAGAATTTGAGTGCCATCATCAAACAAGAGGTGCCCCAAAAATACAAAGATCCGGGTAGTCCAACCATATCATGCATCATAGGAGACTACCAGATTAAACAAGCCCTACTCGACTTGGGGGCAAGTGTGAATCTCATTCCATACTCGGTCTATGAACAACTTGGGTTAGGTGAATTGAAACCCACCAAAACCACACTCCAACTTGCTGATAGATCCATCTGAATACCGAGAGGAATGGTAGAGGATGTTCTAGTCCAAGTTGATAAATTCTACTACCCAGTAGATTTTATTGTCTTGGACACACATCCTGTGATAGGCACCGGTACTCAAATTCCTGTCATACTTGGACGACCGTTTCTAGCTACCTCAAACGCCATTATCAATTGTAGAAACGGACTTGTACAAATGTCCTTTGGAAATATGACCCTTGAGCTTAACATATTTGAGTTATACAAACAACCGCGGGAAGTTGATGATGATATCCACGAATTAAACATGATCGAATCATTCGTGGAAGATACAATCCCCTTGTCACTATTTTTCGACCCTTTGGAGGCATGTGTGGCCCATCTCCATGATATGAATGATGATACAACACAAGAGATGGATGACATTCTAGATGTGATGATGGTGCGTGAAAATAAAAGATGGAGGACCCCAATTGAACCTTTGCCTATAAATGAGAACAAGGCCCTCCCATCCAACATTAAGGCACCAAAACTCGACCTAAAACCATTGCCAAGTGAGCTAAAATATGTTTATTTAGGTCGAGATGAGACATATCCAGTGGTGATTTCTTCCCACTTGGATGAGGAACAAGAGAGTAGGCTAATAGCCACTCTATTAGAGCACAAGAGTGCCATCGGATGGTCAATTGCGGATCTCAAAGGCATAGACCCACTGATTTGCACTCACCGCATACACCTTGAGGAAAATGCAAAGACGTCCCGGCAACCACAAAGACGACTAAATCCAAATATGAAGGATGTGGTTAAGGCCGAAGTGGTGAAACTATTGGATGTAGGTATCATTTACCCAATATCTGATAGCCAATGGGTGAGCCCAACTCAAGTGGTGCCTAAGAAATCTGGAATAACCATCGTAGCCAATGCCAATAATGAACTCGTACCAACTAGAGTCACTACCGGTTGGAGAATGTGCATTGACTACAGGAAGCTAAACACTGTCACGAGGAAAGACCACTTCCCCCTACCGTTTGTTGATCAGATTTTAGAACGGTTGGCGGGTCATTCCCACTTTTGCTTCCTTGATGGCTATTCAGGGTACAACCAAATAGAAATTGCCCGTGAAGACCAAGAAAAGACTACATTCACATGTCCATTCGGCACTTTCGCCTATCGACGGATGCCGTTTGGACTATGTAATGCCCCTGCCACCTTTCAGCGTTGTATGATGAGCATCTTTTCTGACATGGTGGGGACAATTCTCGAAGTCTTCATGGATGATTTTTCCGTATTCGGTTGTAACTTTGATGAGTGCCTTGAGCACTTGAAAAATGTGCTAAAAAGATGTGAAGAGAAGAACCTTGTGCTCAATTGGGAAAAGTGTCACTTCATGGTTAAAAAGGGAATTGTACTTGGTCACATCGTTTCACAAAATGGAATTGAGGTGGACAAGGCGAAAATTGACCTTATCTCTAACCTTCCACCACCCAAAAGCATACGAGATATACGGTCCTTTTTAGGACACGCAGGATTTTATAGACGGTTCATAAAGGATTTCAGTTCACTCTCTCGTCCTTTATGTAACCTACTTCAAAAGGAAAATTCATTTGAGTGGAGTGAAGAATGTCAAAAGGCCTTTACCACCCTTAAAGGCATGTTGACATGCGCCCCAATAATGCAACCACCTGATTGGAGCCTTCCTTTTGAGATTATGTGCGATGCTAGCGACTATGCTATTGGGGCCGTGTTAGGCCAAAGAAAAGATAAAAAGCCATGTGTTATCTACTATGCAAGTAGAACCCTAAACTCAGCCCAGGCAAACTACACCACTACTGAAAAGGAACTTTTAGCCGTAGTTTTTGCCTTGGAGAAGTTCAGATCCTACTTGATTGGATCCAAGATCATTGTATTCACTGACCATGCCGCACTTAAGTATCTTCTCTCTAAGAAGGATGCTAAACCACGGTTATTAAGATGGATCCTCCTACTCCAAGAATTCGACTTAGAAATACGTGATAAGAAAGGAGTAGAGAATGTAGTAGCTGACCACCTCTCTCGACTTGTCCTCACTGATTCCCCTGAAACGACTGCAATCAATGACATGTTCCCTGATGAACAACTTTTTGCTGTTTCCCAATTGCCATGGTATGCGGACATTGCTAATTATCTTGCTACAGGTACAATTCCTACATATTGGAAAAAGCAAGATAAAGATAGATTCTTCTCGGAGGTACGGAAATTCCTATGGGACGACCCATACTTGTTCAAGTATTATCCCGATCAAATCATAAGGAGATGTGTCCCAGATGATGAGCAACGAAGTATTATTTCCTTCTGTCATTCTCAAGCATGTGGTGGTCACTTTTCGGCCAAAAAGACCACAGCGAAAATTCTGCAATGTGGGTTTTATTGGCCCACCATGTTCAAAGACACACATGAGTTTTGCAAAGCTTGCGAACCTTGTCAGAAATTAGGAGGAATCTCCCGTAGAAATATGATGCCACTCAATCCCATCTTAATTATCGAAATTTTTTATTGTTGGGGCATCGATTTCATGGGCCCATTCCCATCTTCTTTTGGAAACTTATACATCTTACTTGCCGTTGATTATGTTTCCAAATGGGTCGAGGCCATCCCTTGCCGGAATAATGACCATAAAACAGTCATTCGATTCTTAAAAGAAAACATTCTTTCCCGGTTTGGAACGCCTCGAGTCATCATAAGTGATGGAGGGTCTCACTTTTGCAATCGCCCTTTTGAAGCATTAATGAAGAAATATGGCGTAACGCACAAAGTAAGCACTCCCTATCACCCACAAACTAGTGGACAAGCTGAGATATCCAATAGAGAGATTAAACACATTTTAGAGAAAACGGTACATCCTGATCGCAAGGATTGGTCACTTCGACTTACCGATGCGCTTTGGGCTTACCGTACTGCCTTTAAAACTCCTATTGGAATGTCTCCCTATAGACTTGTCTATGGGAAGGCTTGTCACTTGCCTGTGGAGTTGGAACATAAGGCGTATTGGGCTATTAAGAAGATAAATTTCAATCCTGACAAGGCAAGCTCGTTACGCAAACTACAATTGAATGAACTTGCAGAAATCCGTAATGAAGCTTATGAGAATGCAAGAATTTACAAGGACAAGACGAAGATATTCCATGATAAGAATATTCTTCGCAAGACATTCACGATAAATCAAAAAGTCCTCATGTATAATTCTCGCTTACATTTATTTCCGGGAAAACTGAAATCTCGATGGACCGGTCCCTACATTGTGCAAACTGTCTATCCGTATGGGACTGTCGAGCTGTTGAATCCGAGGAACGGCAACATTTTCAAAGCAAATGGGCAGCGATTAAAGCCGTTCTTTAAGAATTTTCCTTCAGAAGGTATGTCCATACCCCTGAATGATCCTGTGTATCAGGATGATTGATCTCCTAGTCTGATGGAGGTATAGAGTAGTTAGGATTAGGATTCTGCTGCTTTTGTTTTCATTTTCATAGGTTTGTTAGAAGGAGGAAGATTTCCAATGTTCACTCTCTCAGGTAATATCATTCCTCACCCCCTTTTATTTTCAAATTGCTCTCATGTTTTGCTCATTGCGCATCTTTTACATTGAGGACAATGCAAGATTTGGTTGGGGGGTGTAGGACTGCTTGGATGAATCCAGCATTTTGCAACATCTCAAGCAATTATGTGGAAATTTTTTTATTTTTTTCAAAAATTTGAAACTCTTTTGGAAAACATTGGTTCTATGCATTCGAGTTGATATGAGCATAAGAGGAGGAGATATGAAGTGTATAAGGCTGGATGTCTGGAATCTCTCATTGCATAATGGTTTTATATGTGAACTCTCCTATTTTTGTGATTGATAGAAAATCTGAACACTTTTACACCTAGTTCACATTACACGATTTTCATGAGTTGAAGGGATTATGTGATTTAGGGATGAGTTAGACTTTGAATTAAGGTATTGAGAAATCAGGCCGGGGTACTTTGACCATCCTTGTCCATGGGAAAATAATGAAAGATATGGATTTTTAAAAATCCTATCTAATTAAAAAAAAAAAAGAAAAAGGAAAAGGAAGGATGAAATTGGGAATGTGGAAAAATGGTGGAGAATTCCGATTAGGGCTACCTACTACCAACCGGGGGATGGTCTACCCGTAACCAAAGCCGGAAATGGGACGTAGTGTGAAAGTCGTCGGAAGGACGATAAGGTAAATTCCTGTCATTGGCTTGATGTGGCTCTATGTACCTTGAGTTCTATAGTCTAGTTGATCTATGAAGAAGATAATCCTAGAAACTCGTGGAATGAATTTTCACTACCCACACTAGGATGAATTTGTTCAATTCCCTCTATTCATCAACCAATCAGTGGGAATCTCATATGAATGCCTATTATGTCTTGAGGATTTACGGTGCCAACCTTTGACACCTAATCTTTCTGAATCTTACACTTATGAACCCTGGAATGTATAGAAGGATGGTTTCTGAAAGAGAGTTGAGTCTGAAAAATGAGATTAGCTTCATGCATGTTTTGCTCGGGACTAGCAAAATGCTGGTTGGGGGGTGTGTTGAGCTCTTAATTGTGCATATTCTAACCCCAATTCATCACTCATTGTGCAAGGTTTGTATGGTTTGTAAGCTAATTCAATGCATGTTTTGTGACTACAGGATTGAGGGTGGACTCTACTCAATTGAAGACATAAAGAGCTCACTTGGGATCATTCTAGTGAATAACGTTTGAGGATCAAAGAAGAAAAGAAAGAAAGAACTAAAGAAGAAAAGAAAGCAGAAGAAAGAAAAGAAAAATACAAAAAGAAAAGAGGGCTGACCGGTGACCGGTCGGCCAAGGAAGCTAGACCGGTCAGTGACCGGTCAGCCATGCATGTTTGGAGATATTGAGGACGTCCGACCGGTCATGACCGGTCGGATAGGATTGCTGGAACATCAATGGACAAGGCTTCTGGGACTTCATTGGGACCGACCGGTCATGACCGGTCGGTCATTACTACTGGATGAGGAGAAAAAAAATACATCCGACCGGTCATGACCGGTCGGAATTGCTTGCTGGACTGATGTTCTATATGGCCCGACCGGTCATGACCGGTCGGCCATGCGTACTAAGTTAGAACTTTCTAATTTCTTCCCGAAATTCTCTGCGCTGCGTAAGTATTACGCACATTTCCGATTCTTCCGACGTTGGGGATCCTCCAAACTATAAATAGACACCTAGGGATTGTTTCTAGGGTATCCTAGAAGGCTGGAAACGAGGTTGGAGACTGTGGAAGTGGAGATTGGAATTTCACAACTCCTTTTGGTTTGCTTTGCTGTTTTCATACTTTTAGGAGTTGTTTCATGTTTCCTTAGATCATGAGCAGCTAAACCTCTTAGCTAGGGCTAAGAGGTGAAGCTTGTAGTGTATCCAAGATGTTTTAATTCGTAGTTAAGTGGTTTTCAGTTTGGAATTCATGATTATGAACTAAGGTTTGAAGTTTATACAAGTTTTTAAGTAATTTCTCTTAGTCTTGTGATGACTCATGGATGTTTGGATGAATTACTTATCTTCTTATTTGGTTTGCAACGGTCTAGACCTGTATGATCTGAGGAATCGGAGTGCGCTCTAGCACTAAGCTCTTCATGAAGGGACTTCATGCCAAAGTTCTAGTTTTGGTTGATTATCTGGAATATGTATGGACTGTGCATATAATTTGAATCCAGTTCAAATCATAATCTAGCCTTGTCTTGTGCGAAGACTTGAGGATGGTTATGATTGGGAATTGGACCTATAGAAAAGGTGAATGACCTATGCAATGAGCATGCTCAGATCAGCCTAGAGTTGAGTGAACGTTATGTACAGAACTTACATGTTACAGACTTCTGGTTTAATAGTTCTATTATCCGACTAGATAGACCTGACTGGTGATTCTAGTTGAGAGAATGGGAAACCACAGCGGATTGAACATCGAGGATTGCTACAAGTGGATCCTCGAACCCCTAGTGCCTTCTTATAATTGTTTACATTCAATTTAGCTTAAACTGTTAGTCACACACATTCTATTCAAACTTTGATTGTTAGCTTCAATAGAAACTTGTGGATGAGTTTGTGACATCCTACATAAGTCCCTGTGGATCGACCTCGGTATTACCGAGTTTATTACTACATCGCAACCCTACACTTGGGGAAGCGAACACCAGTTGAGGTGGAAATACCATCACTACCAGTGTTACTCGAAAGCGGAATTGAAGAAGGAGAATGGTGACAGGCCAGGTTCGATCAGTTACAGCTAGTAGATGAAAAGCGTAGGCGTTCGCTAAGTCATTCCCAGTGTTATCAGAAAAGGATCGCTCGGTCTTACAACAAGAGAGTCCGAAAAAGAAGTTTCAAGGTAGGCGACATGGTCATGAAGAAGATTCTACCGTCGCACCTTCCGGATCCCAAAGGAAAGTTTAAACCCTCGTGGGACGGGCCACTGATCGTCAGAGAAGTACTTCCCGGAGGCGCCCTTAGACTCACCAGCATGAGAGGGGTGGATCTTCCTGAGCCAATCAACGCCGACAAGGTGAAGATCTTTCACGGGTAAGAAATTCTGACCTTATCAAGAGTTACTTTAATAGAGCTGAAGTCAAGAGGTCGAAGCTAAAACCTCTGAGAAATCATTCCGTCCACCAACAAGTGTTTCAAATAAGGGGATTCAAAAGAAAAAGAAAAAAAGAGAGAAAAAGAATACAAAAGAAAAGGAAAAAAAATGGGAGAAAAAGAAAAAGGGAAGCTAAAGCAAGGCACCCGAGAAAAATCAACCCAAGAAGAAACACAGTCATCTATCCATTCATCTCAGAAAGGTCTGTAGCAAAGACCGACAGCTCTATCATCGTAACCTAGGATAAGGGCTGAAAGACTGCCATCGGCCGGCAACGACTGATTCCTGACCTCTAGCCGCCGTAGTTATCCAAAGGTCCAGAAAAAAAACAAAAAAAAAGAAAGAAAATGTGTGCCTAAACAAAGAGAGCGGAGTGAAAACCCGAAAGGGCGCTCCAAGTAAAAACAGTGGGCATACAGCGGACTTGGTGAAAACCCGAAAGGGCGCCAAGGGTAAAAACAGCATAGCTGCCAAGGGGCAGGCAAGATCAAACACCTGAGACGTGGTGAAAACCCGAAAGGGCGCCACGGGCAAAAATGACGGGAAAAGGCCGGCTGTGGTGAAAACTCGAAAGAGCGCTGCAGGCAAAAATGACTCAAATGGAAAAAGAAAAAAGAAAAAATAATAATAATAAAAGTGCATGTACCAAGAAATCAGACAATCCAGATCGGTTCAAGCAGTCACAGTCCAAGAACAAGGAGAAGTGCCGTCAGGAACGAAGAGCTCTACAAATTCCGACAATCTCAGGAGGCAATAGTTTCCGTTGCCTACACCTCTAGGGAACCAAAGGATCACTCAAGTCAAATCTCGAGACATCGGTCAAAGCATTGGCCGAACCCCAGTTCTGATTCCTATATTCCGACACAAAATCCAGACACACTCACAAGACAAGACATGGCACAATAGATTCTCAAAAAAGTTTTCTTCTTTTTCATTAAAAGCATCATATTTCTTTTACACATATCATGGCATCTTTTTCAAAAAAATCTAAAAAATTAATCATCATCAATCATATATGCAAAAAAGAATGTGCAGGTGGCCAACACAATCAATCCTCAGCCACATCAGGTAAGTCCTCTGACTCATAATGAAATAGTCTCGCTCTGAACCTGCTCACCTCCATACGCAGGTAATGCACCTCATCGCGCTCAAGGGTATGGATCAGGGCATCCTCATCAGATAACCTCTGATCGGCAGCCAACCTCCTCGACATCATCTCACAATGATACCGAAGTGCAGAGATCTCAGACAGCAAATGGCCATGAGTGGCCAAAAGGAAACCAGGATCAATGAACGGGCGCTCCTCAAAGGGTTCATATGAACCAAATGAAGAGCCGGCATCTCCAAGGATATCCTACTCATCCTCATCAGCAGTCTGGTGCCAGCAAGGGATACGTCGATACAAAGACTGCTCAGCAACTCAGTATTGATATAGGGCGGTTGCCATCGGAAAGGCCCGTAACTCAAAACCAAGCAGATCAGCAGACAGATAACTCGCCCAAGATCCATCGACCCGAGTCCTAAAGTCAGAGATCCTAGATGGAAGCGCTCGGCGCCCGATACCCATAAAAACAAAAAGAGGAACATCCTGCTCGTACCCAAACTGCCGCAGGAACCGGGTAGGGTGGTAGGAAAAGTAAGATCGAAAGCCTACCAACATCAGAGGAAGGCGGTGTGCATCGCAAAGCACTGGAGGAAGTGAAAGCCAAGATGACTCCCAACGAACATTCCAGTCACGAAGATCAGTGAACATCCTGCGATACAAAGGCTCGCTCATCCTAGCTGTATGCGGAAGAAACTCCATGATGTGCTGCATAAGGTCTGGGCGACGGGTGTCAGGAAATGGTACAGGAACAGTCAGCAAAAGACGCTCCCATAGCCAGACTTGATCACAAGAAGGAAAATAAGTTCAGCTAGAGCAAAGGAATTTCTAAAAAGCAAGAAAGAAAAGGTACAGAAAAGATACCTGAAGAAATGCACAGCAGCCGCGAAGGACACGAGTGCGGCCCAGGGCACAGTCAGTCAGCCCATCAAACAGCTCGGCCAAGATGAAAGAAATGATCCCCTGCCAACGGATAGCTCCGCTCATCACCTCAAAAAGCAAAGGAGTCTGAGACCTGCGCCATCCCGAGAACAGCACCTCAGCTATCAAGCAGAACATCAGTGCGTTCCGAGCAAGGATAGAATCGGCCACACTCCGAGGACCTGAAAAAAGATCATACAGTAAGTCCAAGGAGAACACTACAGCATCCTGACCGGCAGCTGCAGGACGAATAAGATAGGGGATCCCGAACCAGTTCTGCGGTGTGGCAGTCTTCGACGATGTCTTCGGCGAGAAATACTGAGTATAATCCCAAGGTAGGCCCGTCAAGCGTGCAAGCTCCTCCAAAGAAGGTCCCATCTCCATATCGTTGAACGCGAACAAGTTCAACGAAGGGACCCGGTCAATCAAGGCAGCTACGAGCATCCTCTAATCAATGTCAACTCTAACCATATGGATCAGACTGCCGAAGCCATAGGACTCCAAATCCCGAATCTCATAAGCTGAAAAACTATCAAGCCAAGCAAGCAGCCGTGGCGAGCAAGAAGGACGAGGAAGCAGCTGACAAGTCCTCACTGGTACCCCCTCCAGAACAAAAGGCCAGAAATCAACGACAGCTCATCGAGGATCGGAAGATCAACGGGCGAAGGAGAAGGAAAAGCTGGAACCTCTGCAGACTCGACAGCCCCTGACCTGCCCTCAGTAACGGCTATGTCTGATATAGTCGCATCACTGTCTGAAACTGTCATAACCTCAGCCGCATGAGAAGACTCGCCCACCTCATTAACAGAGTGCGCAAAAGACCGACGATCAGGAGAAGGACAATACTCTCCATCAAAAGGGCTATCGGCAATGATCACACCACACATCGTGGCATCCTGGCCAATCTGTCCATAAAAAATGCATCTGAACCATCAAGAAGGGTCCCGGCTACCCCGATCAAAGAATCAACGGTCATATCTGGACCTGTGGCCCTCTCCAACAGGAAATCATGAATCCAGTCATCATCCTGGCCGATCAAAGGGATCATCGAGGCATCCACACCGTCCATCATCAGGGGGACATCATCAATGATCACATCAAGTCCACCCAAACAAGTATGCCGCACATCCTGGCCCTCACCAAGAGCATCCAAACCGTCAAAGGTATCATCTGAACCATCCATCCCATCCAAACATGAGATCAGCCCATCTATGTCCATCATACCCCCATCACCACCATCAATCACATCATCTAGGTGGCCCACAGACAAGGGATGCATAGCCTCACCAATGGCCACACTCCCCATCTCATCCATACCATCCAAAATCCCATCATTTAATGCTCCATTCAAATCCAAATTTACAGCCATCCCACCATTTATGGAGTCATTCAAAGCTCCACCAACTGTTCGCTTCCCCAAGTGTAGGGTTGCGATGTAGTAATAAACTCGGTAAGACCGAGGTCGATCCACAGGGACTATGTAGGATCTCACAAATTCATCCACAAGTGTCTATTGAAGTCTACTAATACGATTGATGTATAAAGTTGATATGAGTAACAAAAGCTGAATTAAATCGAGAGTAAGTAATTATAAGAAGGTACTAGGGTTTCAAGGATCCACTTGTAGCAATCCTTGATATTCAATCCGCTATGGTTTCTTATTCTCTCAACTAGAATCGACATTCCTGTCTGTCTAGTCGGATGATAGAACTGTTAAACCAAACAGTCTGTAATATGTAAGTTCTATGCATAAGATTCACTCAATCTAGGCTGAGCTGAGCATGCTCAATTGCATAGGTCATTCCCCTTTCCTATAGGTCCAGTTCTCAATCATAATCATCCCCAAGTCCTCTCATAAGAGAAAGATAGATTAGGATTTGAACTAGATTCAAATTACCAGCACAGTCCTTACATATTCCAGAAAATCAACTAAAATAGAACTTTGGCCTGAAGTCCCTTTATGAAGAGCTTAGTTCTAGAGCGCACTCCGATTCCTCGGATCATACAGGTCTATACCATTGCAAACAAATTAAGAAGATAAGTAATTCATCCAAACATCCATGAGTCATCACAAGACTAAGAAAAATTACTTAAAAACTTGTATAAACTTCAAACCTTAGTTCATAATCATGAATTCCACTAAAACCACTTAACTACGAATTAAAACATCTTGGATTCACTACAAGCTTCACCTCTTAGCCCTAGCTAAGAGGTTTAGCTGCTCATGATCCAAGGAAACATGAAACAACTACAAAAAGCATGAAAACAGCAAAGCAAACCAAAAGGAGTTGTGAAACTTCAATCTTCACTTCCACAGCCTCCAACCTCGCTTGCACCCTTCTAGGATACCCTAGGAACGATCCCTAGGTGTCCTCTTATAGTCTGGAGGCTCCACAACGTCGGAATAATCGAGAATTTGCGAAACTCTTACGCAGCGCAGAGAAAATCAGGAAGAAATTAGAAGCTTCTAAGTCAGTACGCATGGCCGACCGGTCAAGACCGGTCGGCCTCAATAGAGAGTCATTCCAGCAAGTATGCCCGACCGGTCAAGACCGGTCGGGCCTATTCATCCTTGGTCCAGCAAGCATGTCCGACCGGTCATGACCGGTCGGACGCCTTCAGCAATTTTCCAGCAACAATGACCGACCGGTCATGACCGGTCGGTCCTCTTCAGTAGTGCCCAACATACATGGCTGACCGGTCACTGACCGGTCTGGCTTCCTTGGCCGACCGGTCACGACCGGTCAGCTTCATTTTCTTCTTATTTTCTTCCTTTCTTTCATCTGCTTTCTTCTCTTCTTTAGTTCTTTCTCTCTTTTCTTCTTTGGTCCTCAAACATTCTTCATCAGAATGATCCCAAATGAGCTCTTTATGTCTTCAATTGAGTAGAGTCCACCCTGAATCCTGTAATCACAAAACATGCATTGGATTAGCTTACAAACCATACAAACCTTGCACAATGAGTGATGAATTGGGGTTAGAATATGCACAATTAAGAGCTCAACACACCCCCCAACCAGCATTTTGCTAGTCCCGAGCAAAACATGTGTGAAGCTAATCTCATTCTTCAAAACTCAACTCTCTTTCAGAAACCATCCTTCTATACATTCCAAGGTTCATAAGTGTAAGATTCAGAAAGATTAGGCATCAAAGGTTGGAACCGTAAATCCTCAAGGCATAATAGGCATTCATATGAGATTCCCACTGATTGGTTGATAAATAGAGGGACTTGAACAAATTCATCCTAGTGTGGGTAGTGAAAATTCATTCCACGAGTTTCTAGGATTATCTTCTTCATAGATCAACTAGACTATTGAACTCAAGGTACATAGAGCCACATCAAACCAATGACAGGAATTTGCCTTACCGTCCTTCCGACGACTTTCACACTACGTCCCATTTCCGGCTTTGGTTACGGGTAAACCGTCCCCCGGTTGGTAGTAGGTAGCCCTAATCGGAATTTTTCACCGTTTTTCCACATTCCCAATTTCATCCTTCCTTTTCCTTTTTCTTTTTAAATTAGATAGGATTTTTAAAAATCCATATCTTTCATTATTTTCCCATGGACAAGGATGGACAAAGTTCCCCGGCCTGATTTCTCAATACCTTAATTCAAAGTCTAGCTAATCCATAAATCACATAATCCCTTCAACTCATGAAAATCATGTAATGTGAACTAGGTGTAAAAGTGTTCAGATTTTCTATCAATCACAAAAATAGGGGAGTTCACATATAAAACCATTATGCAATGAGAGATTCCAGACATCCAGCCCTATTCACTTCATATCTCTTCCTCTTATGCTCATATCATCTGGAATGCATAGAACCAATGTTTTCCAAAAGAGTTTCGAATTTTTGAAAAAAATCAAAAAATTTCCACATAATTGCTTGAGATGTTGCAAAGTGCTGGATTCATCCAAGCGGTCCTACACCCCCCAACCAAATCTTGCATTGTCCTCAATGTAAAAGATGCGCAATGAGCAAAACATGAGAGCAATTTGAAAATAACAGGGAGTGAGGAATGATATTACCTGAGAGAGTGAACATTGGAAATCTTCCTCCTTCTAACAAACCTATGAAAACGAAAACAAAAGCAGCAAAATCCTAATCCTAACTATTCTATACCTCCATCAGACTAGGAGATCAATCATCCTGATACACAGGATCATTCAGGGGTATGGACATACCTTCTGAAGGAAAATTTTCAAAGAACGGCTTTAATCGCTACCCATTTGACTTAAAAATATTGCCGTTCCTTGGATTCAATAGCTCGACAGTCCCATACGGATAGACAGTTTGCACAATGTAGGGACCGGTCCATCGAGATCTCAATTTTTTCAGAAATAGATGTAAGCGAGAATTATACATGAGGACTTTTTGATTGATCGTGAATGTCTTGCGAAGAATATTCTTATCATGGAATATCTTCGTCTTGTCCTTGTAAATTCTCACATTCTCATAAGCTTCATTCCGAATTTCTGCAAGTTCATTTAATTGAAGTTTGCGTAGCGAGCTTGCCTTGTCAGAATTGAAATTCATTGTCTTAATAGCCCAATACGCCTTATGTTCCAACTCCACAGGCAAGTGACAAGACTTCCCATAGACAAGTCTATAGGGAGACATTCCAATAGGGGTTTTAAAGGCAGTACGGTAAGCCTAAAGCGCATCGGTAAGTCGAAGTGACCAATCCTTGCGATCGGGATTCACCGTTTTCTCTAAAATGTGTTTAATCTCCCTATTGGATATCTCAGCTTGTCCACTAGTTTGTGGGTGATAGGGGGTGCTCACTTTGTGTGTAACGCCATATTTCTTCATTAGGGCTGCAAAAGGGCGATTGCAAAAGTGAGATCCTCCATCACTTATGATGACTCGAGGCGTACCAAACCGGGAAAGAACATTTTCTTTTAAAAATCGAATGACCGTTTTCATTATTCCGGCAAGGGATGGCCTCGACCCATTTGGAAACATAATCAACGGCAAGCAAGATGTATACATTTCCAAAAGAAGATGGGAATGGGCCCATGAAATCGATGCCCCAACAATCAAAAATTTCGATAATTAAGATGGGATTGAGTGGCATCATATTTCTACGGGATATTCCTCCTAGTTTCTGACAAGGTTCACATGCTTTGCAAAACTCATGTGTGTCTTTGAACATGGTGGGCCAATAAAACCCACATTGCAGAATTTTCGCTGTGGTCTTTTTTGCCGAAAAGTGACCACCACATGCTTGAGAATGACAAAAGGAGATGATACTTTGTTGCTCATCATCTGGGACACATCTCCTTATGATTTGATCGGGACAGTACTTGAATAAGTATGGGTTGTCCCACAGAAATTTCCGCACCTCCGTGAAGAATCTATCCTTATCTTGTTTTTTCCAATATGTAGGAATTGCACCTGTAGCAAGACAGTTAGCAATGTCTGCATACCATGGCAATTAGGAAACAGCAAAAAGTTGTTCATCAGGGAACATGTCATTGATTGCAGTCGTTTCAGGGGAATTAGTGAGGACAAGTCGAGAGAGATGGTCGGCTACTACATTTTCTACTCCTTTCTTATCACGTATTTCTATGTCGAATTCTTGGAGTAGGAGGATCCATCTTAATAACCGTGGTTTAGCATCCTTCTTAGAAAGCAGATACTTAAGCGCGGCATGGTCAGTGAATATAATGATCTTGGATCCAATCAAGTAGGATCTAAACTTCTCCAAAGCAAAAACCACAGCTAAAAGTTCCTTTTCAGTGGTAGTGTAGTTTGCCTGGGCTGAGTTTAGGGTTCTACTTGCATAGTAGATGACACATGGCTTTTTATCTTTTCTTTGGCCTAACACGGCCCCAATAGCATAGTCGCTAGCATCGCACATAATCTCAAAAGGAAGGCTCCAATCAGGTGGTTGCATTATTGGGGCACATGTCAACATACCTTTAAGGGTGGTAAAGGCCTTTTGACATTCTTCATTCCACTCGAATGAATTTTCCTTTTGAAGTAGGTTACATAGAGGGCGAGAGAGTGAACTGAAGTCCTTTATGAACCTTCTGTAGAATCCTGCGTGTCCTAAAAAGGACCGCACATCTCGTATGCTTTTGGGTGGTGGAAGGGTAGAGATAAGATCAATTTTCGCTTTGTCCACCTCAATTCCATTTTGTGAAACGATATGACCAAGTACAATTCCCTTTTGAACCATGAAGTGACACTTTTCCCAATTGAGCACTAGGTTCTTCTCTTCACATCTTTTTAGCACAGATTTCAAGTGCTCAAGGCACTCATCAAAGCTACAACCGAATACGAAAAAATCATCCATGAAGACTTCGAGAATGGTCCCCACCATGTCAGAAAAGATGCTCATCATACAACGCTGAAAGGTGGCAGGGGCATTACATAGTCCAAACGGCATCCGTCGATAGGCGAAAGTGCCGAATGGACATGTGAATGTAGTCTTTTCTTGGTCTTCACGGGCAATTTCTATTTGGTTGTACCCTGAATAGCCATCAAGGAAGCAAAAGTGGGAATGACCCACCAACCGTTCTAAAATCTGATCAACAAATGGTAGGGGGAAGTGGTCTTTCCTCATGACAGTGTTTAGCTTCCTGTAGTCAATGCACATTCTCCAACCAATAGTAACTCTAGTTGGCACGAGTTCGTTATTGGCATTGGCTACGATGGTTATTCCGGATTTCTTAGGCACCACTTGAGTTGGGCTCACCCATTGGCTATCAAATATTGGGTAAATGATACCTACATCCAATAGTTTCACCACTTCGGCCTTAACCACATCCTTCATGTTTGGATTTGGTCGTCTTTGTGGTTGCCGGGATGATTTTGCATTTTCCTCAAGGTGTATGCGGTGAGTACAAATCAGAGGGTCTATGCCTTTGAGATCCGCAATTGACCATCCAATGGCACTCTTGTGCTCTAATAGAGTGGCTATTAGCCTACTCTCTTGTTCCTCATCCAAGTGGGAAGAAATCACCACTGGATATGTCTCATCTCGACCTAAATAAACATACTTTAGCTCACTTGGCAATGGTTTTAGGTCGAGTTTTGGTGCCTTGATGTTGGATGGGAGGGCCTTGTTCTCATTTACAGGCAAAGGTTCAATTGGGGCCCTCCATCTTTTATTCTCAAGCACCAGCATCACATCTAGAATGGCATCCCTCTCTTGTATTGTGTAATCATTTGTCTCATGAGAGTGGGCCATACATGCCTCCAAAGGGTTGGAAAATAGTGATAAGGGGACTGTATCCTCCACGAATGATTCGATCATGTTTAATTCGTGGACATCATCATCAACTTCCCGCGGTTGTTTGCATAACTCAAATATGTTAAGCTCAAGGGTCATATTTCCAAAGGACATTTGTACAAGTCCGTTTCTACAATTGATAATGGCGTTTGAAGTAGCTAGAAACGGTCGTCCAAGTATGACGGGAATTTGAGTACCGGTGCCTATCACGGGATGTGTGTCCAAGACAATAAAATCTACTGGGTAGTAGAATTTATCAACTTGGACTAGAACATCCTCTACCATTCCTCTCGGTATCCGGATGGATCTATCAGCAAGTTGGAGTGTGGTTTTGGTGGGTTTCAATTCACCTAACCCAAGTTGTTCGTAGACCAAGTATGGAATGAGATTCACACTTGCCCCCAAGTCGAGTAGGGCTTGTTGTTCGCTTCCCCAAGTGTAGGGTTGCGATGTAGTAATAAACTCGGTAATACCGAGGTCGATCCACAGGGACTTATGTAGGATGTCACAAACTCATCCACAAGTTTCTATTGAAGCTAACAATCAAAGTTTGAATAGAATGTGTGTGATTAACAGTTTAAGCTAAATTGAATGTAAACAATTATAAGAAGGCACCAGGGGTTCGAGGATCCACTTATAGCAATCCTCGATGTTCAATCCGCTGTGGTTTCCCATTCTCTCAACTAGAATCACCAGTCAGGTCTATCTAGTCGGATGATAGAACTGTTAAACCAGAAGTCTATAACATGTAAGTTCTGTGCATAAAGTTCACTCAACTCTAGGCTGATCTGAGCATGCTCATTGCATAGGTCATTCACCTTTTCTATAGGTCCAATTCCCAATCATAACCATCCTCAAGTCTTCTCACAAGACAAGGCTAGATCATGATTTGAACTGGATTCAAATTATATGCACAGTCCATACATATTCCAGATAATCAACCAAAACTAGAACTTTGGCATGAAGCCCCTTTATGAAGAGCTTGGTACTAGAGCGCACTCCAATTCCTCGGATCATACAGGTCTAGACCGTTGCAAACAAATTAAGAAGATAAGTAATTCATCCAAACATCCATGAGTCATCACAAGACTAAGAGAAATTACTTAAAAACTTGTATAAACTTCAAACCTTAGTTCATAATCATGAATTCCAAACTGAAAACCGCTTAACTACGAATTAAAACACCTTGGATTCACTACAAGCTTCACCTCTTAGCCCTAGCTAAGAGGTTTAGCTGCTCATGATCCAAGGAAACATGAAACAACTACAAAAAGCATGAAAACAGCAAAGCAAACCAAAAGGAGTTGTGAAACTCCAATCTTCACTTCCACAGCCTCCAACCTCGCTTGAGCCCTTCTCGGATACCCTAGGAACGATCCCTAGGTGTCCTCTTATAGTCTGGATGCTCCACAACGTCGGAATAATCGGGAATTTGCGAAACTCTTACGCAGCGCAGAGAAAATCGGGAAGAAATTAGAAGTTTCTAAGTTCATACGCATGGCCGACCGGTCAAGACTGGTCGGGCCTTGTAGAACCTTAATCCAGCAAGCAACTCCGACCGGTCAAGACCGGTCGGATGTTTTCTTCACATTGCAGCAACACTGACCGACCGGTCTTGACCGGTCGGTCCTATTCATTGAATTCCCAGCAACACTGTCCGACCGGTCATGACCGGTCGGACGTCTTCAGCAGCCTCCTTCATACATGGCAGACCGGTCACTGACCGGTCTGGCTTCCTTGGCCGACCGGTCACGACCGGTCAGCACCTTTTTCTCTTCTTTTTCTTGCTTTCTTTCTTCTCTCTTTGCTTCTTCATTTCTTTTCTTCTATGGTTCTTGGATGTTTTTCATCAGAATGATCCTAAGTGAGCTCTTTATGTCTTCAATTGAGTAGAGTCCACCCTCAATCCTATAGTCACAAAACATGCACTGAATTAGCTTACAAACCATACGAACCTTGCACAATGAGTGATGAATTGGGGTTAGAATATGCACAATTAAGAGCTCAACACTTGTTTAATCTGGTAGTCTCCTATGATGCATGAGATGGTTGGACTACCTGGATCCTTGTATTTTTGGGGCACCTCTTGTTTGATGATGGCGCTCAAATTCTCAGCCAAAAGCACTTTATTGTGAACGTTATGTTTCCTTTTGATTGTACACAATTCCTTTAAAAATTTAACATAAGATGGTATTTGTTTTATTGCATCCAACAGCGGGATGTTGATCTTCACCTGCTTGAAAACTTCCAGAATCTCTAGATTTTTATCTAAAGGTTTAGGTGAAATCAACCTTTGTGGAAATGGGGCAACTGGCTTGTATTTCCTTTTCGGTTCTTTCTCTTGTGGAATATTGTTTGGGCTATCATCCTCTTTGGGAATTTCCGGATCCTTAGGCTTTGGGGCCTTCACCGGATTAGATTTGTCAATTTCTTTCCCACTTCTCAAAGTGGTGATAGCCTGGACATGTTCCGTATGGTGGGAGGATGAGCTTGCATCTTGTATCTCATACTGGGTCCTTGGGTTAGGAAGAGGTTGAGCAGGAAGTGTTCCCTTCTCTCTACCACTAAGGTGAGCTTCAACTCTAGCCAGAGATGTTTTCAATTCATTAATGGCTTGGTTTGAATTTTGATTGAATTTCAATTGCTCTTGCATGAACCCATCTATTTTTAGAGAATTTGTCTTGTTATACTCATTCTGGACCGATACGAGTGCACCCAATATCTCTTCTAGTGATACTTTTGGAGTGTTGTTTGCATTTGCAGTGGGTCCATTCCTCCAACTGAAGTTGGGATGGTTCTTCCAATTAGGATTAAACGTGTTTGAGTTTGGAGCACCATTTTGCTGCTGATAACTGTTTATGGCATTTGTTTGTTCTTGTAAGATGCCTTGGACTGCTGAAATTGTGGGACAATCTGATGTAGCATGTTGATTTCCAGCACAAATTCTACAAACAGTTTCAACCTCAGTGGAGTTGATTGTTTCTCCTTTCCTTAATTCCATGGCTTCGACCTTTCTTGTAAGGCTAGCCAACCGTGCACTTATGCTATCTTCTTCTGATAAGACATACATTCCTCCCTTTTCCTTTTGTTGGCCAGTCTTGGAATTTGTTGGTTTAGATGTGTCCCAAGATTGTGCACTTTCAGCCAATTCTTCCAGATAATCCCATGCTTCACCAGCTTCCTTATTCATGAACTCCCCATTACACATCATCTCTATAAATTGGCGCATGGATGGAATCAGTCCTTCATAGAAAAAATTTATAATCCGCCAAATTTCATAGCCATGATGTGGGCATGCGTTTAATAGGTCCTTGAACCTCTCCCAACATTGGGAAAAGGTTTCATCTTCTTTTTGGGCAAAGTTCATGATAAGGCGCTTAAGCATGTTCGTTTTGTGAGTAGGGAAGAATTTTTTTATAAATTCTCTGTGCATATCATTCCATGACCCAATTGATCTTGGCCTCAATGCATAAAGCCAACCCTTGGCTTTATCCTTAAGAGTAAAAGGGAAGAATTTAAGTCTTACTACATCTTCAGTCACATTTGCAAAGTGCATGGTGGTGATTACTTCATCAAACTCCCTAAGGTGTTGATAGGCACTTTCACTGTCTAGACCATGGAATTTAGGGAGAAGATTGATCACTCCCGGTTTCAAATCCACGTTCCCTGCATTTAATGGAAATACTATGCATGAGGGAGTGCTCGTTCTTGCGGGTTGCAAGAAATCATGTAAAGTCCTTGGTCGGGGAACATCATCAACCACATTCTCCCCAGTTTCAGTTTGATTTTGGTCCGGGTTAGGTTGATTTGCAGCCATATTTCCAGATAAAATTGGAGAATCTAGCTGTCTCCTAGCACGTGGCTCTCTATCAATTCCTTCTACTATCCCCCCTTCACTTATGAGTCGGTTATTGGAATCCCGAGCCCAATGTGGCATACAAAACCAAAAATAAGAAACAAAAAGAAAGGAGAATTCTTCCTCCCTTTTCTTTACTCTTCTCTAAGACCGAAGCACAAAGTGTCTTGCAATGGCTAGGCCAGAAGCAAGGATAAAGACCGATTTCTCCTGGTCAATAGGGGTTCAGAGAACTCCCCACCCACTCTTTGAATCTTTTGAGAAAAAGTGCAGAAAAAGGAAAAATAGGAGTAGAGATGAGAAAAGAAATCTCTGAGCACAAGGTGATCCAAGGCGGCTGAGCCGACCAATTGGAATCCAGGTGGCAAAAATAGCCGACCTTTTAGAGATCCAAAAGGAATCTCCACCCACTCTACAAGAGATGAATAGGAATGAATAGGAGAAGGAGAAGAGTAAGGTTTAGAAAGATAGAACCTGATTCGCACTTGAAACTCTTGTATCTTCTTCAGCTTCCTAGAAATCCATGAAAAGAAAAAAAATCAAATAAATAAACTAAGTTAGTTTTAAAAATCTAAAAAAAATCCTAAATAGATACTAATTTCAGAAATTTCTGAAAACCGTCAAGGTCCCCGGCAACGGCGCCAAAAACTTGTTCGCTTCCCCAAGTGTAGGGTTGCGATGTAGTAATAAACTCGGTAAGACCGAGGTCGATCCACAGGGACTATGTAGGATCTCACAAATTCATCCACAAGTGTCTATTGAAGTCTACTAATCCGATTGATGTATAAAGTTGATATGAGTAACAAAAGCTGAATTAAATCGAGAGTAAGTAATTATAAGATGGTAATAGGGTTTCAAGGATCCACTTGTAGCAATCCTTGATGTTCAATCCGCTATGGTTTCTTATTCTCTCAACTAGAATCGACATTCCTGTCTGTCTAGTCGGATGATAGAACTGTTAAACCAAACAGTCTGTAATATGTAAGTTCTATGCATAAGATTCACTCAATCTAGGCTAAGCTGAGCATGCTCAATTACATAGGTCATTCCCCTTTCCTATAGGTCCAGTTCTCAATCATAATCATCCCCAAGTCCTCTCACAAGACAAAGATAGATTAGGATTTGAACTAGATTCAAATCACCAGCACAGTCCTTACATATTCCAAAAAATCAACTAAAATAGAACTTTGGCCTGAAGTCCCTTTATGAAGAGCTTAGTTCTAGAGCGCACTCCGATTCCTCGGATCATACAGGTCTATACCGTTGCAAACAAATTAAGAAGATAAGTAATTCATCCAAACATCCATGAGTCATCACAAGACTAAGAAAAATTACTTAAAAACTTGTATAAACTTCAAACCTTAGTTCATAATCATGAATTCCACTAAAACCACTTAACTACGAATTAAAACATCTTGGATTCACTACAAGCTTCACCTCTTAGCCCTAGCTAAGAGGTTTAGCTGCTCATGATCCAAGGAAACATGAAACAACTACAAAAAGCATGAAAACAGCAAAGCAAACCAAAAGGAGTTGTGAAACTTCAATCTTCACTTCCACAGCCTCCAACCTCGCTTGCACCCTTCTAGGATACCCTAGGAACGATCCCTAGGTGTCCTCTTATAGTCTGGAGGCTCCACAACGTCGGAATAATCGAGAATTTGCGAAACTCTTACGCAGCGCAGAGAAAATCGGGAAGAAATTAGAAGCTTTTAAGTCAGTACGCATGGCCGACTCAATAGAGAATCATTCCAGCAAGTATGCCCGACCGGTCAAGACCGGTCGGGCCTATTCATCCTTGGTCCAGCAAGCATGTCCGACCGGTCATGACCGGTCGGACGCCTTCAGCAATTTTCCAGCAACAATGACCGACCGGTCATGACCGGTCGGTCCTCTTCAGTAGTGCCCAACATACATGGCTGACCGGTCACTGACCGGTCTGGCTTCCTTGGCCGACCGGTCACGACCGGTCAGCTTCATTTTCTTCTTATTTTCTTCCTTTCTTTCATCTGCTTTCTTCTCTTCTTTAGTTCTTTCTCTCTTTTCTTCTTTGGTCCTCAAACATTCTTCATCAGAATGATCCCAAATGAGCTCTTTATGTCTTCAATTGAGTAGAGTCCACCCTCAATCCTGTAATCACAAAACATGCATTGGATTAGCTTACAAACCATACAAACCTTGCACAATGCGTGATGAATTGGGGTTAGAATATGCACAATTAAGAGCTCAACACCAACCACCAAGCTTAAGTCTTCATCAATACCCCCTCTTAATGCCCCATCTACCCCATCCATTAAATGCATCTCCCCTTTATCAAAGCTCATTTGAAAATCTGAAGTGTGGGACCCATCATGAACAGTCCCCACAGCCCTTAAATCCCCACCGTCCATTGCTTAAGAGAGGATAAAGTGAGAAGAAGACAAAAAGAGAAGAAAAGATGAGACAAAGAGAGGAAACATGGCTGGAATCAAAAAGCCTGGTACAGGGAATGAAGAGACAGCAACAGAAAGCAGGGGAGGAAGGTCCGAACCAGAACCCGCACGGACCCCACAAGAAGCGAGTCGTGGGCGGCCCACTCTAGGCCGCCCGTACGGACGCGCTCTCTCTCTCCGTGGGATTGGCTCCATGGTTGTTGGTAGGTGAGGCTGACAGTCCACATCAGCAAATGGCACCCTGAGGGCCACCCAAGGCTCCAATCCATTCCAGATTTCGTTTGAGATCGATCAGAATCATTGGAAGGTACCCCACCTATCCAATCACTAAGCACTGCGGCCAGAATGGGTCTAATCAAGTCAAAGAGAGGGAAAGATGATCAAGAGAAGGCCACAAGCAATCTGAGCCATTCGAAGACCAGATCAGTATGATCTAAACCATGGAAAAGCTTACATAGGTCATGAAATAGCAAGATCAAAGGTTTGATCATCAAGAAAGAATGCCAGGTCCAAGATCTGATCATCAAGTGGGCCCACAAGGCCTAATCAAGCAATCTGAACCGTTCAAGTCACCATCCACACCATAAGAAGCCTTCTTAACCTCATAAAACATCAAGAAAAGGTGCTCCAAAGCAAAGCTGAGGTCTAGAGGAGGCCCACAGGGCCAAAATCAAGCAATCTGAACCATTCAAGTCATCATCCATATAGTTAAGAAGTCTCATCTCCCACAAATCATTAAAGAATGAGTCAGAAATCAAAGCATCCAGGCCTCATCAAGTAATTTGAGAAGAATTGAGGTTATATATTCATCCAAAAGATTTCAATACAGAAGAAAGTAAAAGCAAAAATTGTACATCAAGCAAGTTGAATACACCTTCACAAAAGCAAGCTACAAGTCACCAACATAGTCGTCATCGTCCCTCCTCTCGTCCCGCTCTCGACGGTAAAGATCCATCAAAGGAGCTGTCACCGAGCCTCCAGCGTATCTGTGACGGCCCCCTGGAACATATAGTGGAGGAAGCAGAAGCCCCTGACCATACAGCAAATACCACTCATCATAATCGCGATCCGGGATCGTGAAACGAAACCCGGGCTGACCCACAAGAGCATCAACCATCTCATCAGCTGGGATCTGAGCAGCTGGAGGAGGTGCAGAACAAGGGACCCGAGCCACCCCAGTGACCTGCCGAAGCAGCCTCTCACCCAGATACCATTGAAATGATTCAGCGTCAGAAAGCATGATACGGAGACATGAAGCATCATATGCCTCCACACGCTGAGGGGTGTAATAAAGGGGGAAGCTGGCCTACGGCATCCGAGCGAGCTACAGCAAATGAGGTCACCACAGTCAATTACAGTACAGAGCGAGGGATAAGGAAAGCAAGATACTTACATCATCAACGGTCAACCCGTCTATGTCAGCGCGCCAATTGTCCCTAGAAACTCGAGAGTTCCGCTGACGGTTTTGTTGATGCCAGTACATGTGGCGATACAAAGATGGCTCAATGTTGTCCCGCATCCTCGGCGCGAGATGGGGAAAATGGTCATAAAAGCAAGTATGGGCAAGGGCACACCTAACAATTAGAAAGAGGAGGAGGGTAAATGTCTCCAAGAAAGGAGAAAGAAGTACCTCAACGACAAGCCAGAAACCTGTGTAGGACCGACTATTTCGACTACTTTTATCCAGACCCTGAAAAATATGAGTCAGGATAGCCCCGTTCCAGTTGTAGGGATGGTGAAGATCCTCAACCAAGCGAAGAAATTTAGGATCAACCCTCTCATTGGCGTGGCAGAGAAGGAAGGACCCGAAGGCATAAGTGATCATGGCCCGTGCTTTGTGGAGGGACTCTAACTCATTAGTGGGGATGACGGTGGCAAAAGTGTTGTAGAACCATCGCATCTTTACTTGATGGCCTTGGAATTCATCTTCGGGCGGGACATCACCAACAAGCCGTAGCCAGTCAGTGGAAGTGATAGGAGCAAGAGAGCTGACTTGAGGAACAACTACCCCATGAAATGGAAAGCCAATTTGCATATAAATATCCAGGGGAGTTATACCCCATTCGCCACAAGGGAATTGAAAAGTGTGAATCTCATCCCGCCACCTCTCGCAAAGGGCCACGAGCATCATGCGGTTGGCACTGTTGTTATGGAAGCGTAAGGTGAGGAGGCCAACAAAAGGAGTACCAGCCAATACTCGTTCAAGCAAAGGCTGTGGATGCTTCACCCAGTTATCCCGGTGATCCCTGGTACCTCGACCCTTGATGGCAGGAAGAGGTTGGTGCTCCATAGCCAAGGAACACATATGGTCCCCTCGGCGGATGATAAAGGCAGGATCATCCTTGTCAATCACTCAACGTCCTCTAGCACCGTCCGCCATTGAATCCTACAAGCTTGGCAAGGTAAGTCCCTATCCTTTACCAGTTAAAATATAAATTATCATCCTGGAAACCCATGGGATTGGACTCACATTCAAATGCAAGATCCAGAGTCCAACTCCATGTGCTACCTAGGCTATGTGTTGGGCCCATTAAAGAAGGCAAGGCCCACCTTAAAGAAGGTTGCATGCCATGCCTTAGGCAAAGAAAGTCCATCATCCAAGGACATACTTTGGACAACAAATACACTCAAGTGTCATGAGATCAACAAGGGATAAGAATCCTACTTCACATGAGAAATCCCTCTTCAAAGTCCATATGTGGCCAAGGATTGGTCCACTTTTTATGCCAAGGCCATGATTCTCACTTAAGATGTTTCCATCTTTTCTTACACATGTACATGGACAAGTGGGGAATAGGAAGGAAATGGACCCCCAAGAGCAACCCAAATACCTCACCTCAATGGATTGAAGAGAGCACATAGCCCACTTGAAGAACATGAAGACCCATTCATGGGTTAACCATGGGCACTCCTATGTGCATCATCTTGATGAGAGTTTTGACCATAAGAGCACAACATGGAGGTCTACCCACAAACATATGAACCAATGAAGCTAATGGTAAAAATTTTGATGCACATAGCCCACATGAAGAATCAAAGTAGGAAATGCTCGTGTAAGGACAAGTTTGGGCAACTTATGTGCACCAATTTCTTTACTAAAAAGGGAGACTATTGGAGCACAAGAGGGCATGGCTTGATGAGTCACCCAACCATCATGAAAATGGCTAAGAATGGTATACATAGCTTGAAGATCAAAATCCAAAATGCCCCAAAGCATGGGACAAAATTGGGCAACCTATGAGTATCATTCTTCCTCACAAATTGAAAGAAAAATCACTCATCCTTGAGAATGGTGGTGGATGACCCACCAAGCACCCCAAAGAGAAGTTCAAGGAGCTATGGTTGCATGGATAGCTCACTTGAAGGAGGATCACCTATTTGAGGTTGATAACATTAAAGGGAAACTCTTGAGAACCACTTTCTTACCACAAGAAAAAACCATTTGAACCTAGTGAGATTGTTGGAACAACTCACTCATGAGACTTGTAGATGATCAAGTAACTCAAGTCCTCCATCCATCAAAAGAAAAAAGCATGAAAGGAAAAATCCTACATGAACAAAGTGTAGTGGTGCACACATGGTCCAAAGAAATCCAAGTTTCAATGAGGGCCCAAAAGCCCATCCATATGGAAAAATCCTAAGGGACCCACCACACTTTGTACATAAGGATGTACATCATAATCAAGAGATGGTGGAAGATTTGGGCCATTTGTCCATAAAGGCCCAACTAAGAAATCTAGCCCACTTGAGATCCAAGTGAAGAATGGCCTAGTCACTTTTGTCCATACACATGTGAAGAAAGATGGGGCCACCCAAAGTGAGCCCCATGAGCCCAAAACTTGAGGTGGGCCCTACCATTCCCATGGGCCCAAACCTTGAAGAGAAAATGGAAAAGAAAAGAAAGCTTCAAAGGAAATGACAAGAAAGAGAAAGTAAGAGGGAGCCCAAAATGAAGCATTGTGCCCATCAAATACACCAAGAGCCATGACTTCACTTTGAGCCCATTTGATACACATGAAAAGAGGCCTAACTCCCATGAAGAAAGATGGGATATTTTGCCATGCACACTTGATGGACATGGCAAAATTACCCTTTACATACACATGAAGGGAGTGTGAAAGAAGAAAAAAAATGAAATGGAAAGCTTGCAATGTCCTTCTCCATGCACCACCTTTAAAAGAGATTGGGGATCTAGAAAAAGGTCAAGAACACTTGGGCCCACCTTCACTTCTTTTGAAATAGCTACATGAAGAAAAGAAAGGAACCATGAGAAACAATGAAGAAGGAAAAAGACAAAAGAGAAAGGGAGTGGTCCATACCTTTACCACTCACCAAAGAGGGACCACCTTGTTGTCCCAAAACTTCTCTAAGGCCCACCACTTGAGAGAAGCAAAGAACCACCAAAAGGAGAGAGAAAACTTTAAGAAAGAAAGAGTATGAGAGAGAGAAGAGAAAGATTGCACGTTGGATGGGGTAAGGGTGCCCCATGTTATATAGAAAAGGGGGGTGCACCCTTTTACCCAACCCACTGAAAAAACCAGTGGGCAGGGATGGCTTGGGCGGTGCCCAGGGGGCCGTCCTACCTCCCACCTAGTTGAAACGACTTCTCACCCCCTCTCCTTGGGAAGAACTCTTCCTTAGGAAGGACTCCTTGGGAAGGGTGGTTGCAAGTGAATCTTCTACCTCCTTGTAAGATTGAAGTGATGGAAGAGAATGGTGAGAAAAAGTAAGGAAGAGAATGGTTGAGATCGCTGTGAGAAATTGGTGAGAAATTGGCTTGATGATGTGGAAAAGTTCCGTGGAATTTTCAAGGAAAAGAAAGAAAAATTGACTTGGTCAAACAGCGATCTCAACCATCCAAAGGCAAGACCTGATGATCTGAACTATTCTAAGAAGAATCCCCGGAATCTCCCACCTTGATTGCTACTCTCTTGTACATAGTGTGGTCCAAAGACCTTAAACTACGTCGGGATCAAGATCCCGAGAGACTTTTTAAATAAAAACTGGTAGCAGTCTGGATCGTTCGAATCAAGATCCGCTGACACCGAACATTTTCCAGAAAACAAAAAAATCTGTTTGCACTCTTTTGTACAGTTTTGGGTCCGAAGACCTTAAACTACGTCGGGATCAACATCCCGAGAGATTTTCAATAAAAACCGGCATCGGTCTTGATTGCTCGAGTCAAGATCTGACAACACCGGACATTTTTCAAAAAATTACAATATATATATATATATATATATATATATATATATATATATATATATATATATATATATATATATATATATACACACACACATTTCCAGCACTCTCTTATATAGTTTTGGGCCCGAGGGAATCTTAATAAAAATGGGCATCGATCTCGACCCTCAAAGTCAAAATCGATGACTCGGAATATTTTTCAAAAATCACAAAAAAGAATGTACTTTCAGCATGTACATAAAGTTTTTTTTTTTTTTTGTCCGAAGACCTTAAACTACGTCGGGATCAACATCCCGAGAGATTGTTAATAAAAACCGGCATCGATCCCAGCCGTTCAAGCCAGGGTCTGATGACCTGGATCATTTCCAAAATACCAAAAAGATTTTTGAGTTTTCCATAAAAACCAGTATCAATCTCAACCACTTGAGTTGAACTCTGGAACCTTTTCAAAAAAAAAAAATTTACCATCAATTTCAACTACACAAATTCATCCCCAGTGGTCCGAAGACCTAAAACTACACTGGGATTAACTTCTCAGGGGCTTTCTTTCCTAACCTGTTCCGGACATGGCTGACAGTTGATCGTACGGGTGTCCGGAATCTTTTAAACGGGTAAGGGCTGAGGTGGGCAGAGCCCCGCAATCCTGTTCGTGTTGAACACACCGTGATAGACAACCTTGATTTGGAAGTCGCTGTTGAATCTGACGGATGTTCCCTGTTCCTAAAACTCATGAAAGGGATTAAGGCTGTTGGGAGGTGGAGCGCACCCTCACGGAATTGTGAGCAACGTAAGGCCCCAAACTGGATTGACTAAGGGAAATGTGAGGATGTGGCTCATTTTGTGGCCGAAGGAGTCCGTCAAACGATACGTGGTCTATGTGCATTGCACATGAGGAACATGCAACTTTGTGGGTGTGTTGACTGAAAACCCTCAAAAATCTCCTCATCCGAAGATGTAAAACTATGGCACTTAACTGTGTGAGACTCGTCTTGCTCGCTGACGTAAAATGGATCGGGTGACTTACCAGCAGTAGAAGCTGGAAGTGGATGAAAATTCCACACTATTCCTTGCATTTCAGAAAAATCACAAAATACCAAAACATTGCAAAATCACCTTTCCAGAATCACAAAAAACATTTCCCTTGCTTTCAAATCAAATACTTGCAAAAACAACAAATAATATCTCCCTTGCTTTCAAATCAAATATTTTCAAAAAATCACAAAAATATTTCCTTTGTTTTCAATAACCAATCTCTATCCTGACCACTCAGGTAAAGATTCGGACCACATATTTGCAAAAATCACAAAAATTGGCACTATCCCCAGCACTACACTTCAGGAGTCTTGAACTCCGCTCACTTCACAATTTGGGATGATGGATCCGATCGCCCGCAAATTGAAATCTTGACCAAAACTGGCGACCAAGCACCGTCTCAATAGCATTTATGCCCAGAAGAACATCTTGAAGTCAGGAAACATCCTCGTACATTCTCATTAGCAAAGAAACAGCATCTTGGGATGATGGACCTGATCGACCACGGGTCGGGATCTTGACCAACCCGCTGACCAAACACCCGTATCAAAAAGAAAATCCTCAGGGAAGCACAACCCTGCAAGCAATAAGCTCAAAATTCACTGCATCTCCAGCAAAAGTAAAATCATCAAACTAAAAGAGAATGAGCCAAGCCATGCATTCATCATGCATCTCCATGCATCAACATCCATCGCATCAATCATCATATTTACCTGCTTTCAAAATAAAGTCGGTTAGCCAAAGACCCCACTGGCATCCCTAGTGGAGGCACGTGTATGCCAGATTTCCATTTCAAAAGAGAAAAAAAAAATTTCCTATTTGCAAATAAAAACCCCACGGAGTATCACTCCCCAGAGTGGGTATCTTTTTAAAAAATCTAAAAAATATTTTCCCAGTAGAGCGTTCTGCCTCCAAAACACTAGGAGATCATTCATATCTCTAGATAGGAGCCGACGCAAAAATCAAATAAGATCCGATGCCTCGCGGTTTCCCCAGAGACCATCGGATCCAATGCACTCAGAATACGGTCGAACTGAACTCCAGTGTCAGTGCGGTCGTACTACATGCCAAGATACGAAAAGATGAAAGCCAAAAGGCTCGGTCTGAAATTGCGGTTTCACCGCTTGTAGAGATACTCGGAGATATGTCTAAGGACCTAGAGGGGGTGATATGGACCTTTTTCAAATTCTTTTCGCCTACTTATGCAATTCAATAAAATAAGCTTTGTAAGCAAGAACACCTCGGCTTCCAAGCCTTGGTGGGTCCAATCAAAAGACTAGCAAGAGTAAAGCAATAAGCAATCCTAGTCAAGCATGCACGGTACATAAAGGAATCAAGTAATCAAGCTCCTAACCTATGCATCTTGTGTAGACTTATGAGAGTGGATCAATGAGCTCAAGCGTAGACAAGTAGTGAAGGTACATCTTGTGTGAGGATGCCTAAAAAGTGCCTAGCATGCATTCCTATCAATCATTCATAATTAAGCAATTAAACTAACAATGCAAAGATAGAATGTGCTCAAGAATAATCACAAACACAAGGATGTATAGTGGTTCGACTACGTGTCTACTTCACTCCCGGTTCAAGTACTCAACCCCTTTGAGCACACCGGCATTCACTATCGGAGGTTTTAAATGAGGTTCACCTCTCAACCTTTACACGGAGGTTTTATCAGTTCACCTCTCAACCGTATCCGGAATTTTAGACATAGGCTAACTCTCAACCTTATCGCACGTTTACTCCCGTGTCGGAGGCTCCCCCTTGGAGACTTAGTTTAGGCCCGGATGACGAGCCAAGGAACGACTAACGTCCCTAGGTCGAGTTCGAAAAACAAACTGTAAAATGGACTCTCAAATTAGACAACCTACTTGTTGGATGAGCCCCTTGTTTAGCGCCGGATTGGGTTACTTGATCTCCGCTCTCCCGTGCTTCAATCAGCTTCCCTTTGCTCCCTCGATCGTGCCGCCGTTGCGTCGCCAATGCCTCAGCCACATTCGATCAAACACCTTGCATGCGATGCCTTGAAATGCCCAAGGTGCTAGGAGGATGGGTTTGAGAACTCTACAACTTAGTGGGAATGGGTTTCCTAGAGTCTCTTACCTACAACGATCTCATCTTCGAGTTTAGGACAAGGATTTGCCAATCAAGGAGCTTCCTAACTCTAGAGATCAAGAGGGGATGAAGGTCATCTTCTCATGAGCTTGGAATGCTCTAATCTTGTGTTAAAGCACAAGGAAGATGCCTTGCATAGGTCAAGGATTAAGCCTCAAAAGAACTCCTTCAATGGTGGGTTTTCTTCCTCAAAAATCCCTCTCCTAAAGCCCAAAACCGGAGCTCTATATATAGGGAAATAGAGCCCCAACGGTCAGAAAACGGCTATATGCCGACCTGTCCCGACCGGTCATGACCGGTTGGACCCCCCTGCTGGAGAACATCAAGTGTATAGGCCAAATATATGGGCCGACCGGTCATGACCGGTCGGACCCCCTTACTGGACAGCCCAAACACACTGGCCGACCGGTCATGACCGGTCGGACCCCCTAGCTGGACAGGCCTAATGCTACAGGCCAACCGGTCATGACCGGTCGGACCCCTCTGCTGGACAGCTGAAATCCTCCAGGCCGACCGGTCATGACCGGTCGGCGGTACCTGCTGAAGCCTTGGATATATGAAAGGCCGACCGGTCATGACCGGTCGGCTGGCTTCGAAAGTGCAGCAAAGCTGCTGGCCAACCGGTCTTGACCGGTCGGACTAGCCTGGATCCCTTCTCCATTTTGCTGAATGCTTCACGCAACAGCCTATCCATTTAGGCCAAGTATAAGGTGATCAAATGGGACACCTAGGGCCAATCTATGATGCCTAAAAGATTCCTAATATGGTCAAGGTCATCAAAGATACAAAGGGGTTGGGTTTTGGTCAAGGTTAAGGCACCAAGGCATCACTTTTACCTGTCAATCTTCTTCCTTGATGCAGCCGGTCCGTCTTGAGTCTTCGGTCTTCGTCTTCATTGGGCTCAATCGACACTAGACTCACCGACGTAAGTGATTGACAAACAAGGTGCACTAGTATGCCACGGAAAAGTGCACTAACACGGTCAAAGAAACCATTTGAACAGGTGGAAACGATGAATTGTAACCCAAGTATCAAAATCAGCAGATTGGGCGGAAAGAGTTCACCCGCACATACCTAAGCGTGGATGCCTGAAGTACCTTGACTGAGTCTAAGTCGGCGTAGTAGAATCCCGTAAGACTACATGACGTAGGGCATCTAACCACTTTGACAGTCAAGCTAAACAAGTACTCCTGGAGTGATCCGGGAAAACATCAAACATCACAATCAGTCTCAGGGTCAGTATCCTCGTAAGACTAGTGACGCAGAGGCTCTGCTGTACCTTTCCGATGTTAGTACCGATCGGGAATGGAAGGGTTGCGATTGGGTACCCAGGTTGCAGCGCATGCAAGGACAATCGCAACGTTTTCTCCAAACTCCCGCAGTATGTGCGAGTTATCAATCTCCAAACAATCAACTGACTCAGATACAAAGGACAACAAAGATTCCAGACAACAATCAAGGAAAGAATGAATTGCAAACCAAGCATCGAAACCAGCAGATCGGGTGGAAAGAGTCCACCCGCACATACCTAGGCGTGGATGCCTGAAGTACCTTGACTGAGTCCAAGTCGGTGTAGTAGAATCCCGTAAGACTACATGACGTAGGGCATCTAACCACTTTGACAGTCAAGCGAAACAAGTACTCCTGGAGTGATCTGGGAAAACATCAAACATACAATCAATCCCATGGTCAGTATCCTCGTAAGACTAGCAACGCAGAGGCTCTGCTATACCTTTCCGATGTTAGTACCGATCGGGAATGGAAGGGTTGTGATTGGGTACCCAGGTTGCAACAAACTGCAGGGACAATCACAACGTTTTCTCCAAACTTCCGCGGTATGTGCGAGTGATCGATTTTCAGACGATCAACTGGCACAGATGCAAAGGCAAGCAAAGATTTCAGACCATGATCCATGAATGACCGGGTCAGAAGTGGGGTGTCCACTCGCTTTGGCATTCGGTTGCACGCAACCTCTGCCAAAGAGGGGCATCTGCAGACACCCCACCTTCGACTACACTGTTGGTAGAGATAGCTGGTTGAATGGAGAACCATACCCCCAAATCCCAAGTCCAAACTCAGCCAAACTCACCCTTGTAAGCCCCAATCCATAGCCCAACTCAAGCCTGAACCCAGTCAACCCACCCCTAAACATCAGCCTGAAAAACCCCCCATAAGAAAAACCAGTCAAAAAATCCTTAAAAAGTTAAACTCACTGAGACAACCCGCTGAGTCAACCCGTCGAGTCAAAACACCGAGTCAACCCGCCGAGTCAAATCACCAAGTCGACCCGCTGAGTCAACTCACCGAGCTAACCCACCGAGTCAAAACAGCAGCCCCGAGACATGACCGTACCACGCGCTGAAAACCGAGGAGCGTCTGTACGGGCGGCCCCCTGAGGGCCGCCCAAAAATATTTACAGGTTTTACCACTCTCCAACACTATAAATACCCCTCTCCCCTTCTCATTCCAGCCATCCACTTCCCCTCTCTTCAGCCCGAGTGCGATCTGTCCCTCTACCCCTTAGCCCATTCCTCCACCAAGGAGAGCCCGAGTGAGGAGAGCCCAGCCCTGGTCTAGCCCAGCCTAACCACTGGCCCAAGTCTCCCAAGCCATCCAAGTCTTGATCCAGCCACTCGAAGCCAACCCTTGCGACACCTCCGTCCATCCAGCTACTCTTTTTCCAGCATCATCTCATTTGCATCTAGCATAAGTGCAACATTTACTTTTCTTTCAACCCCCCTGCTTCACTGCAAGCACTTTGATTATTCAAACACACAGCATGCATTTCACATAAAGCACCTGTCAGTTCGAGCGTATGCTCTGGGCTTGCCTGTTAGTGGAACCTGCCCATCAGAAACTCTTACTGTTCAGACCTGCATTCATGTACATATCACTACAAGCACTTTGATCATTCAAACACATAGCATGCATTCCGCATAAAGCACCTGTCAGTTCGAGCGTATGCTCTGGGCTTGCCTGTTAGTGGAACCTGCCCATCAAAAACTCTTACTGTTCAGACCTGCATTCATGCATCATGTCATCTGTGAGAATGTACAAGGATTAAAACAGACTTTCAAGTGTTAGTTCGATTCTGTGAAGTAGAGACCGTACTTCGGTACGAGCAGTGTGTGGGGTGCTTAACCTCTTCCCACCCTGTAACCGTGATCCCTTACCTCGAATCTCTGGCCGCAGATTAAAAGGAGTCATTTTAGAGGAAGGAATCTTCGGATTCCCTTCTCTAACGTTTCTACGGGGTCTAGCCGACTATAGATTCGAAGTAACTGGCTAGTGGCGACTCTGGTCTTATATAAACTCATTTAAACACATCCAGCTTAACACGACAACCAAATAAAGCCCTCGAGAATGAGGCAAGCCAATGGCACAAACGGCGATTCACACTCACACGCATCCTCTTCTTCTTTTCCCGAAAGGAAAAGGGACGAGATCGTCGTGTGGGAGCGCGGAAACGGCGAGGGTCCACAGTGTGGTATGAAGATTACACGTCTTATGTAATCATACGTGCTTATCTTCAAGTGGTCGTTCTGAACGTGTCTCCAAGACACAAACCAAAGTCTTGCTTACTCAAAATTAAATGTGCACACTGAAGGAGAAGCAAGATATAAACTGAAAAACAGAATCATCAATGCATAAAAAAAATATCTCTAAAATGTATGGATATAATCGGATCATATATGAAAACTCTCACTACTGAAATACATCCTTGGGATCATCCTATGAAACGGCTATTCAACATGAAGATGTCAGATGGTGGGGGCTTGGCTGAACATCTAAATGAGTTCAATACAGTCACAAGCCAATTGGAATCCGTTAGCATTACTTTTGATGATGAGGTCAGAGCACTATTGATCTTGTCCAGTTTACCAAACAGTTGGGATTGTTTGGTGATTGCTATGAGCAATTCCTCAGGGACTATGAAGTTGAAATTCGAAGATGTGGCCAGTCTAATTCTAAGCGAAGAATCTAGAAGGAAGGCATCGGGAGCTTCAGGGGATTCAAGGAATACTCTAAATATTGAAGGAAGAGGAAAATCTTCAAACAAAGGAAGCAATAAACACGGTCATTCTAAATCGAGGAATAAGTCCAAGGGACCAAAAGATAAGGACGAGTGTTGGCATTGTGGGAAGAAGGGGCACATGAAGCGTGATTGTAGGGCGCTTAAGAAACAAGAAAGAAACTCTCAAGGTGGGAAGGATTCAGTGAATCTATCTGAGGAGAGTGACATAAAAGTGTTGATCTTGTCTCTTGATGCGCGAAATGAGTTTTAGGTTGTAGACTCAGGTGCTTCATTTCATGCCACTTCGTCAAAGGAAGTTCTTCGTGATTATGTGTCAGGTGACATTAAAAGAGTCTACTTGGGTGATGATGAGCCATGCAGTATTGTTGGTAAGGGAGACATTCACTTAAGTCAGAAAGACGGAACGGTCTTAAAGTTGAAGGATGTCAGACATGTACCGAGTTTGAGATGAAATTTGATCTTAGTGGGGCAGTTGGCCGATATTGGATATGTGACCACATTCACTAGTGATTCCAAGGTCACAAAAGGTGCCTTGGTAATATCTCGAGGCAAGAAGGAAGGTACTTTGCACGTGACTTCCGAATCGTATAGCTCACTCGCAATTACATCAACTAGAGTGAACGGGCAGTTATGGCATCAGAGGTTAGGACATATGAATGAGAAAGTGATGAAAGTGCTATTGTCAAAGGGGAAGCTACCGGGGTTGAAAGCAATCGATCTGGAATTCTGCAATATGGTAGAAAATGAGACAAGTAAAACTGTGAAGTGTTTCAGATCGAATAATGGGGGGAGAGTACTGTGATAAGAGGTTTGAGGAGTATTGTGCAGCAAATGGGATCAAACATTAGAAAATGATTCCAGGGACACCGCAGCAGAACGGTGTGGCCGAGCGCATTAACAGGACCATCCTTGAGCGAGCTAGGAGCATGAGGCTACATGCAGGGTTGCCCAAGATCTTTTGGGCAGATGCTGTGAATACTGCCGTATATCTCATCAATAGAAGTCCCTCAGCACCATTGGATGGTAGGCTACCAGAAGAAACGTGGACTGGAAAAGAGGTGAACCTTGCACATCTCAGAGTGTTTGGTTGCACTTCTTATGTTCACATTGATGCAGAGCACAGAAACAAGATGGATGTGAAGTTCAGAAGGTGCACATTTATAGGCTACGAGTAGAATGATTTTGGCTACCGGTTTTGGGATACTAAAAACTAAAAAATCATCAGAAGCAAGGACGTAGTCTTCAATGAAAAGATGATGCATAAGGACTAATTGCAGCAAAAACAGAATAAGGCCAATGAGAAAGAATTCATAGAGTTGGAAGAGTTACCGGAAGCAGGTGTTACAGTGCCACAGGATTAACATGCACAGGAGCATGATGAGGCAGAGCCGCAGACACCGGTTGTGAGGAGGTCTACTCGGGAGAGGAGACCCAAGTTCCGATACTCACCCTCCTTGCATTATCTATTGCTGACAGATAATGGTGAGCCAGAGTGTTTTAAAGAGGCGTTACGGTTAGATATGCGGGTTAAATGGGAGCAAGCCATGGATGATGAGATGGACTGTCTTGAGTCTAATCGTACGTGGGAGCTAGTCACTCTACCTAAGGGTAAGAAAGCTCTTCATAACAAGTGGATTTATAGACTGAAGGAGGAGCACGATGGTTCTAAATGGTACAAGGCTAGACTAGTTCTGAAAGGGTTCCAACAAAAGGCATGTATCGATTTCACAGAAATATTTTCACTTGTAGTGAAGATGTCTACGATTCGCATGGTCTTGAGTATAGTGGCTACAGAGGACTTACATGTAGAGCAACTAGATGTTAAGACAGCCTTTCTTCATGGAGACCTTGAAGAAGAGATATATATGCATTAGCCGACAAGATACGTGGCACCAGGAAAAGAGAACAAGGTGTGTAGACTGAAGAAGAGTCTATATGGCCTGAAGCAGGCCCCAAGTCAGTGGTACAAGAAGTTCGACAGTTTCATGTCGGGAAATGGGTACAGGAAATGTCATGCAGACCATTGTTGTTACTTGAAGAAGTTTGATACATCGTACATCATTCTTCTTCTGTATGTTGATGATATGCTTGTGGTCGGATCAAGCATGAAAGACATCTCAGATCTCAAAAGACAATTGCCTAGAGAGTTTGCCATGAAGGATTTAGGAGCTGCAAAACAAATCCTAGGCATGAGGAAAAACAAGAAGCTAGTTTTGTCATAGGCAGAGTACATAGCCAAGGTACTTGATCGATTCAGCATGGGAGGTGCTAAACCGGTTAGCACTCCATTAGCCAACCACTTCAAGCTTTCTAAGAAGCAAGGAGCTAAGACGCAGGAGGAACGGGACTACATGGCTAAAGTCCCTTATGCGTCAGCTATAGGGAGCCTCATGTATGCTATGGTTAGCACGAGGCCAGATATTGCTCAAGCAGTGGGAGTTGTTAGCATATTCATGAACAACCCCGGGAAGAAACATTGGAAAGCTGTGAAGTGGATCCTCAGATACTTAGTAGGTACAGTGGATGTAAGGCTATATTATGGAGGATCCAAAATCAAACTACAAGGCTACATCGACTCAGATTTGGCAGGGGATATCGACAGCAGAAGGAGCACTACAGGGTATGTCTTTACCCTGGGTAGTGCTGCAGTCAGTTACGTCTCTCAGCTACAGAAGATAATATCTATCAGTACAACAAAAGCAGAATATGTTGCAGCTACAGAAGCGTGTAAGGAGATGGTGTGGATGCAAGTTTTTATGGAAGAGTTGGGGAAGAAGCAAGCAGATTGTAAGTTGTACAGTGACAGTCAGAGTGCAATACACTTGGCTAAGAATTCAGCCTTTCATTCGAGGACCAAGCATATTGACATCAGATATCACTTCATACGTTCATTACTGAAAGATGGATCGATTGCTTTGGAGAAGATCCATACAAGTGAGAATCCTGCAGATATGTTGACCAAGGCGGTCACACGGGAGAAGTTGAAGCTCTGTTCAGCTTTGATTGGTCTTCAAGCTTGAAGACGAGGAGGTGGTGCACTCCGGATGTAGAAGACGAAGGATCATGTGGTGATGTGTCTCCAAGTGGGAGATTGTTGAGTGTGGAGCCCAGTCACACCAAGGCATGGTCAGGCGCCCAGACGGTCTGTGGATCGGGTGCCCGATATTCATGTGTTTGAAACATACGTCTCTGGACTGTTCTGTGAACAGGCGGGCGCCTGATAGTCAAACTAACCGGGCGCCTAATAACGGTCTGTTTTGGCTTGTATCTCGCTAGACATTTTCTGTAATGGGCAGGCGCCCTACCCAGTATGACCAGGCGACTGATCGGCCGCAAGGTTAACTGCGGGGTTTCCTATTTTGAGTTGTAATTTCGGGTTTTACTATATAAAGGGGTGTAAATTGGGATTAGGCTATGGGATTAGGTTTCTATACGCCCAAGGTGAGAAAGAGGCAAGAGGATTAGCAAAAGGGTCATCTCTGTGCATGGGAGCATAGGAGAAGGTAAGTGTATTACTTGTAACTTCGTTATCTTCATAGTGGAAGTTTTCACCCGTGGTTTTTTTTACCCTTATTGGGGTTTTTCCATATAAATTTTGTCTTGTGGATTGTTGGTTTGTGTGAATTCTACTTCCAGTTATTATTTCTTCCTGTTTATCGTTTGTGGGTGAGACCGAAGATTGGATCTCGATTCACCGGCGTTGTTGGCGTGCTGCATAACACCAGGATGGCGTGCGAAGCCACAAGCAAACCCTCCGTTTCCCTTATCGCTAAGGAAACCACATTTCCTCCTTTGTCCCTAGGGCCTGTTTGGTTTTCCATGATACATGTAAATTCATGGTACATGATTAATTATCACCTCTTTGTTGCTTTGTTTGAAAATGAGTAAGTAATTCCCCCTCAAAGATGGCTCCAAAAGTGTTGACTTAAATTTGTGAAGCCCACCATAATATATATGATGTATCGGCATCATCCATATGTTTTATCAGTATATTTTGGGGCATGAGCTAAAAAATGAGGCAGATCCAACACTCAAATGGTTCGCACAAAAGGAAACAGTGGCCTTAATTCGCCCACCATTGAAAGTCGTTTCCTTCGCCGGGCCCACGTTGAGGTTTATTCATTATCTAACCGGTTCATAGGGTCACACAAACATGAATAAGGGGAAAACATAAATATTAACATGATCCAAAAAAAATTAGGGCCCAAGATGTTTTTAACGGTAGGCGTTTGATTCCCACTATTTCTTGTGGTGTGGTCCACTTGAGCTTTGGATCTGCCTCATTTTTTAGCTGACGCCCTAAATTCAGCTGGCATAAAAAATGGGCGGTGTGCATAAGTGACATACATCCTGGTGGGCCCCACATTTATTTCACAAATTACTTAATTTTAGTGTTGAAAAAAGTACATGTGATTGTCCGCACGAAAGATGCAGTAATTACCTAAGTAAATAATTATTAGCCATTTACAAGATAATTACAGTTGAGCCGAAAAATCAAACAGGCCAAATCTCTTAACTGTGAGAGAGTGAGAGAGAGAGAGAGAGAGAGAGAGAGGCAATCCCGCATTCCTGCATCCCAAGCATTCTGTTGAGAACCGCACTCCACCCCATCATCTTCTCCAAACTTCTCTCTCGACTCCGAAGCTTGTTGCGCCACTCTACCTTTTAGATCTCTTAATCTTAGTCGTCCGAATCAGGAAACCTCAATCCCAACAATTTCCACACTCTTCTTTTGTGTGCGAGAAGACCGCATGTCTCTTTTCTCTCCTCCATTCTTCTCGGTTGCGTGAGACAGTGGAGAGCTTTCGCTCTCAAAACACACCAACTAAAGGCATCACAACCGTTGAAGCAGTGGGTACCAAGGTTCCTCTTGGCCATTTGAACCTTCTGATGTGAGCGTTTCGTCAAGATATATTGAGTACTTCGATTCGCCATTAAAGGAAGTTGTAAGGAAGTTGTCTTCCAATCCATGAAACCTCAATTGTTGATCTCAACTCATCATTCAAACGTCCAACTTCTAAGCCATCAAAAACTAAAATTAATAGATGGTATATCAACACCCTTTACCTCAGATGATCTCTATGGATCCTAGATCTAAGGCCACATTTGGATGCACGTAAGTTTTTTAAATTATAAGCTACAGGTTGCGGAAGCACCGAGAAGAATCAAATGATCATGACACAGCACACACAAACCACACAAAGAGGCAATCCAATTTTTATGTCGAAAACCATTACAGGAAAAAACCATGGCACAAAGTGATAACGATCTTTATGAAACAGAAGATTACAGAGATGATCTACCCATAAGCAAAGCCCCCAAGAGATGAACAAGCTCTCTCTTTCTCAAAACTCTCTCTCTCTCTAAAGCCTAACTTTCAATTAGGATACCTTCTAACCCATCTAAATCCAGATTAATATTGTTTATATAGTTAAGCATCTGAAAATGGAAATAATTTACACAGATTTGTGTAACCATGCAAAACACCACACATTGTCGACCTGTCGTAGCTCAACCGACCATTGATCGCAAGTAGACAAGGAGTTAAGAGAGAAAACACCCAAAATTTGACCTATCGCGCCTCAAATTCTACCTGTCGTAAACCACTAGCGACTGGTCGCCGGCCACTATGTGGCCAGTCGCATATGCTTGAAAACTATCCAGTGACCAAACGTGCTTCCTGGACTAAATTCGACCAACCACGCACAGCGTGCGATCGGTCGTTGAACCCTATTTCAGTACAGTTTGAAGGCTCCACCAAAAATCTCCACCGAGGCTTCAAACGTCGAATGCATCCTTCCTTTGTTTCGTCCATCATCTCATCTTCAACATAGTATCATCGCTTCTTTTACTTCATACGTCTTCATTCTATCTTTGCCAATCTTAGAGAAGTTGCACAAAACTTTAACTTCTCTAAAGTGACCACTTTAGTCAGTATATCTGCCGGATTCACACTGGTGTGAATCTTCTCCAAAGTCACATTTCCTTCCTCAAGCACCTGTCGGATAAAATGGTAATGCACATCAATGTATTTAATATGAGAATGATAAACAGAATTTTTAGCCAAATTTATAGCACTACAACTATCACAATTAACCGACACGGCCTCCTGTTGAAGCCCCAACTAATGTATGATGCCCCTTAACCAAACAACCTCCTTGAAAGCCTCTATCACTGTCAGATACTCCACTTCAATAGTGGAAAGAGCCATCACCAACTAAAGCTTAGACATCCAAATAATCGCTTCACCGCTAACACAAACAAGTGACCAGAAGTCAATGTCCTACAATCCACACTGCCCGCATAATCTGAATCGACGTACCCAATCAACTTGTCCTTAGAATTTTTAAATGTCAAAATGTAGTCCTGCGTACCCTGAATGTATTGAAGTAGCCACTTCACAACCTTCCAATGTTGCTTGTCGGGGTTAAACATGAATCTTCCCACAACATCGACTGCATGTGAAATATCCGATCTCATACAGACCATAACATACATCAATGTGCTCATGGTGCTCGAATAAGGCACATGAGACATAGCTTGATTTTCTTCATATGTTTTGGAACATAGCTCTAAAGAAAGCTTGAAGTGAGCCGTGTGAGGAACGCTCCATCCCAAAATTCACCAATACCTTCCCTAGGTATTCAGCCTGAGATAACCAAAGCATCTTCCTCTTCCCGTCTCTATGCATGTCAATGCCAAGAACCCTCTTTACAGCCCCCCAGATCTTTCATATCAAGTGTCCCTGAAAGTTGAGTTTTCAACATATCGATGTCAGACATGTTATGAGTGGAAATAAGCATGTCATCGACGTATAACACCAGTATGAGAAACTTCCTATCGTTCGGTGTCTTAAAATAAATGCAGTGATCATACTTGCTCCTGGAAAAGCCCTAACTCATCATGAAGGAATCAAATTTCTTATACAACTGCCTAGGCGACTGTTTAAGGTTGTATAATGACCTCTTCAACCTGCAAACCTTGTTTTTTATCCCTTATACTTGTTAGAACTAGAAAATGATACAAGGACATTTTCTATGTATTGTTGCTCTGGGGTTCTTAGTAATAGAAACATTCGTAGACAATTGCAAGCATTCATAAAAGCACGCATAAGAAGAGATATCGCAAGGAGAATTTTATTTCAGAGATTCTGAGATCTTATACATTCCAGGTCGTGGTCTGGCACGAGCCCTTAATTAATCGAATGGATCGATCACCCTTGATTAAAAGGCAAAAGTAAATGTATACACCTTAGGGATAAATTAAATAAAGTAAATAAGGAAGCATAAATATAAATAATGCACACCACAAAGAACACAGATTTTTACGTACAAACCCTTGCGAGAGAAAACCACGGCACAAAGCGATGAAACTTTACTATGAATAGCAATTGTGAGGTGGGGTATTCAGGAAAAGCCCATATCAATGGGCAGAAGACTAATCGATGGGTAGAAGACTATGTCATCGGGGACTGTGACCTTTGAGTTCATAGTCATAGAGACCGATTGTAGTTTTGGTATGGACTAAGCCATCTTTTGGACAGGTCGGATACCTATGTCTCATGTTCTTTCAGATGTCCAAGTTGAGAGACAATCAAGGTCTTTAACTAAGGGGTGCGACTCTGGGCCCGCGCCCGTTGCTGGAACGAGTGACCTCAAGAAGACCGATCTACAGTTATTTGTACCTAAATAGCCCAACCAGCGGATGGCATTTTGGATGGGTAGGACATCGACTAATTTCGATATGGCGGTTCATAACAATTGATTTGTAGTAGTTTGGAACTCTTCACTCTGGTTTCTAGTAGTGACCATAGTCCCATTTGGTTAGTCCAAGAGCATTAATTTGGGCTAAGACATATTTGTATAATAAATACAGTAAATATAAAGTTTTTACAAGTAGTCATCGAATCATGCTAGAGTCTAATGACTCGTCTTCGGGTGCATTCTAGCTTTCGTTCACTTGTTGATAGTCGATATGCAACAGAAGCTTAGTTTAAGATCTGCTTGTATACACGAATGTGCGGGACATTGCAAACAAGGTGAGATAGTCTTTGGTACATGGCAAATATCATAGAGTGAATGTTAGATTAAGCTGACTTAGGCAGAGTGCATGTTAGATTATGTAGAACGAATGCTATATTAAATGAGGTTAAGCAGAATGAGTATGTAATTAAGCCACATCAAGCTGGGTGCATGTGTAATTAAGTTAAGTTAGGCCGAGTGCAATCTAGGCGCACTTCAACTAAGACAAATCGGGATAAGCGCATGGCAATTAGTGCTGAGCGCATGCTCATTGGTTGGGGTATATATGTTTAGAGAGGGGCAGATGCATTTCAGCCAAGGATACATGCCATATTAGAGGGAGCACATGCTATTAAGGGCTGGCAGCGCATGATACTAAGGGCTGGCAATGCATGATACTAAGGGCTGGTGCTTGCCATTTAAAGGCAACGCATCCCCTCTCCCAAACCTTAACGCATTCCACAAAGGCTAGTACATCGTTGTTTTAGAGCTAACGCGTGATAAAAATCACCCCATGCCATAAAGGCTAACGCATCGCTGTTTTTAGAGCCAACGCATGATAAAAATCACCCCATGCCACAAAGACTAGCACATCGTTGTTTTGAAGGGCTAGCGTGTGATAAAATCACCCCTTACACTCACCATCTCATGTCCTCTCCTTCTCTCCTTTCTACTCCATTTGCTAGAGAATGTTGCGCATGTAACATTTATAAGGTGCATGCTGGGAGTGGCGATGCGCTGGCGCTAGAGCAGAGCTCGCCCATAGGTTTGAGTTATGGTGTGTGCACCAAAATCCATGTCATCCATTTAAATCAGGGGGTCGACATGTGTCAGGGTACCAAGTCTGAAGAGGATATGAAGCTTAGGTGGGCCACTGGAGGGGAATTAGTGGGAGAAAACATATACCGTTGCAACTTTCTTGGAGGGCCACAGGGATGTTGGATCAAGCTAGTGTTTAGGGTTGGCACGTGTTTGGCTTCTTATTGTGGTGAATGGTTTGGATCGTCCAAAGGACGCACTAGGTGAGCCCAATGAAGGTTAAAATGGTAGGCGTCGGCTTGGGAGCTATAACGATTGACATTCATTCTCTTATGGTGCGGCCCACCTGAAACTTGGATTAGGATGATTCTCATATTCTCTGGTAAGTGTGGACCATACTGATCTTGTGAACAGGTCAGATTCTCTAAAGCACCATCATGGTGGGCTCTCAAAAGGGTTGCACATCGATTGATCTTGACAAACTGTTTGTAACAATGACTTTGCATGATTTGTACGTCTTTTGGAGATTTTATTAGTGGATCTCATTTGTAATTCGTAGGCCCCAAATCAGATCGGTTCATGAGCTCAGGGTCTTCATTATAGGAGGTGACCTAAAGTTTCACCTAAATCTGAGTTTCAGGTGAGCCATACGAGAGGAAACAGATCCACCGCAAAATCACCGTTGAAGACTCGTGTAAAGCCACAGATGTACCCGATTAGGCTACTATTCATTTATATGACACGTGTGGTCACTTGTGACTCCCTGAACCACTCAGATGGCATAAAGGGCACCCATGGTGGCCCCACACATGTTTTCAACGATAACTGGTTTGGGTTGGCAGTTTACAACCGTGACTTCTGCATGTCTCTACATGTTTTGGCAAACTTTCTTGTGGGTCCCATTTGTAGGGTATGGGTTTAAGATTGAAGCCGTTCATCAGCTCAAGAGTGTTATTCTAGGAGGTGGCGTTAAGTTTGGGGCAAATCAAATGTTTAGGTGGGCCATACTGTTCGCTCGCCTTAAGTGCAAGGCTTGCGATGTAGTAATAACTCAGTAAGACCGATGTCGATCCACAGGAAATTAGGGTAAACCAATTCAAATCATTCTAACAACTTCAAATTCAGCAATTTTGAAATTTGATTTTAAAAATTAAGAAAAAATAATAACTTTTGTAGAAATCTGATAATTAATAGAACTAAGGCCTCAAGGATCCACTTGTAGTAGTTCCATGTGAATTCATTCATCCAGGCATAAACACAACTAGATTCGAAGTTACATCTCTCATCTAGTTGGAAGATTAAGCATTCAAACACAAACAATCCCACTTAAGTTGGAAAATAAAATTCTAGTTCTAACGAAGCATATAGAATTCAAATATGTAGCTTCGAAGTAACAACCATGCCAAGAGACTATGGCGTGCTCTAGGGTTACTACAATTCAAATATAATCAATCCAAATATGATAATCTCAGAGAATTGCAAGGAACCCATGTCCAAAGCACATGAACTCTCATAAAACATCCAAAAATATCAACTTTATTCAAACTAGAACTTAAAAATCCAAACTTTAAGTAAAGGCACTTGAATTAAACAAATTCAACATGAAAACTAGCTACAAGCTTCATCACTTAGCCCTAGCTAAGAGGTTCTAGCCAAGCATTGCCATACTTGAATTAAAAACAAAAAAAATTAATTAAAAGCATAGAAAACTAGAAAAACCGTAGTTGGAAGAGTTGCGATCGCTCCACAATGATCTCCCTTGTTCCCCACGAACTTAGAACTCTTCTAGGATACCCTATGAAGGATGTCAATGTGTCCTTTTATAGCAAAAACCACTCACCGCCTCAGATTTGCGTAACAAGTTACGCACTTACTACGGTCGTCGAGCGCCCGTCAGGTATTGGTCAGGCGCCCGACCGTGCTTCAAATCGGTCCAGCGTGTTTTGATAAATTCACTTTTGAATATCGGGCGCCTGACCATGTGTTGGTCGGGAGCCTGGTCAAGTCCAGAAACGTCCAACGGGTTCAGCAGACATCCTCCGAATTTTGGGCGCCCGACCAAGTGATGGTCGGGTGCCCAGTGGCCAATTGATATGATCGCTGATTTGTTTTATTTTCTGGCCAATCCAGGTCTTCTAATGTAGTTCTTCAAGGCTCCTTTTCAATGATTTCTCCTTGATCTTTAAAGCGTCTAAATGCATCCTTTTAGCTTCAAATTCTTAAACTCTTGCTCTCATTCCTATAATCACAAACATGCATTATATTAGTCTTTTAATCATAGGAATCATACATAAAATATAATGATATGGGGTTAGAATACATATAAATTAAGAACTTAACACATACCATAGGAAATAGTGTCACCATTGTTTTGCCATGGAATGGTACTTCGGGGCCACAGAGATATTGGATCGAGTAATTCTCTAATTATAACCCATGCGTCCCCCCTCAGGACATTTTGGTCGTCCTAGATCTTTGCAAATAATATTCTGGCGGCCCACCAAAGAGGTTTAATCGAGGATCACCCCTTTTGGAAGTTACAATGGTGAGCGTTGAACTTCCTGTGGTGTGTCCCACTTGAGCTTTAGATCTACTTCATATTCGGTACCAAGGGTTAAAATGATCTATAAAGGCGAATAGGCAGCGTGGATTATACTTATGAATCACAATGGCCCCTATAGCAATGTCCATGGTAAGCTCGTCATGTTGTTGTTGCATTTAAACAAACTTAGAAGTTTAAAAATGTGAGTTTTACATATTTTAATGGTTGCTGTGATTAGAGCTGCACACCTGACCGGTTAACCCGCCCAACCCGACCTGGTAGAAACCCGATCCGTCCCAACCCGGCAGAGAAAACGGTACGGTCCTATTTGGATGTGGTTGGACCGTTTTTAATTTAGGTATGGTTTAGGGTATATGCCAAACCCGCCCGACTCGAGCCGTACCCCGACCCGTGTATACCCGACTCGTTCCACCCGACTCGAACCGCCCCGTTTATACTGGTTTATTGCTTTTAGAAATATCTGACCACTAATTTTTGTGGTGTGGTCTACCTAAAGCTTTAATTTGCTTCCTTTTGGGACTATGACCTATAATAATTTGGAAACACAGATGGACAGCTTGGATTTACAACATATACATTAAGGTGAGCCTCATGATCAGGGTCTCACCCACATGGCTGGTTCCAGGGTCTCACCCAACGGCCAACGTGTTGAGCTCTTAATTGTGCATATTTTAACCCCAATTCATCACTCATTATGCACGGTTTACATGTTTAGAGGACTAATCTAATGCATGAATTGTGATTGTAGGAACATGATGGAGATTTCACCAATTAAAGGCTAAATAAAGCTCTTTGCGAGCATTGAAGACCATTGAATGAAGGTTAAAGGAAGATCAAAGGAAGACAAAGCAAGGAGAGAAGAGAAAAGAAGAAACAAAGAAAAGAAATGAAAGAGAAAAGGGGCCTAGACCGGTCAAGACCGGTCGGCCACCCATTTACCTGCCAAGAAGACACGGACTGCTAGCCCGACCGGTCAAGACCGGTCGGCCATAGCTGCTAGAGCATTTCTCAATGAGGTCCGACCAGTAGTGACCGGTCGGCCAGCCCAGTCTGACCGGTCCAGACCGGTCGGCCATGCATTAAAAGGCTATTTCTATTTTGGGGCTCCGGATTTCTCGGCGCAAGTGCGTAAGTTTACGCAAGATCTGTAACTTTCTGGCGTAAAGGACACCTCCAAGCTATAAAAGGATGTCTTCCCTTCATACCAAAGGAGGCTAAGACGTGGGGATTGCTTGGGAGACGGATTCTACTTCGAATTTCTAGTTTTCTTCCTGTTTTAGTTATTTTTTATGTTTTTAGAGGCTTCTAGTTCAAGGATGTTAGAGATGAACTAAAACCTCTTAGCTAGGGCTAAGAGGTGAAGCTTTTGATTCGTTTTTGATGGATTGATGCAACCTAGGTTTCCTTTTATGTTTTAATTGAAGATTTTTAGTTCAATATGAGTTTGAATCAAGTACTAGTTTTGGTTTTACTTTGATCTCTTGATGACTCTGGGCTCATGTGATTCTTAGTGATTCTAAGCTTGGTAGCTTACCTTCTGAGCATTGTTTATGCTTGTGTAGTTCATTGATCTACCATCAACTCCGGGCATGGTAGACGCTTTGATTGCCTTGTGTACAATGGCCTGATTTTCATGTGGGAACAAATTCAACTAAGTTCTTATCTTTTGTTATATAATCTGGAATAGCTGTTTGTTCATTGATTTTGATTTAATTAGAGTTCTAATCATGAGTTGTAATCAAGTCTAGTGACAGGATTTGGTGAAAGCTATGATTATGAATCTCAACTAGATTGGAAAGAGGCTTGGCCTATACAATTGAGTGTGCCCAAGGCCTGAGCATGGTTGTGGGAATCAAATCAATGAATAAGCACTTGTTTTGGATGATTGTTGATTTAACCGCTCTATATTCCGATCGGATAGAGATATGAATTCGATTCCGATTGAGTTGTGAGAGACCTAGTTGTGTTGATGCATTGAAACTTATCAAAAGTGGATCCTTGGCGCTCTAGTGCCTTTTTAGATTGAAATTACCTTAACCATTCACTGTTTAAACCCAAATCGTTATTTTCCAGTTTTAGTTCTTAATGGGATCTTAATTACTAGTTGTTTTAGACAAATTCTAAGGATACCCATACATAAATCTCTGTGGGAATGATACTCGGTCTTTCCGAATTATTACTACTTCGCAACCCTACACTTGGGGAGTGAACAAGTTTTTTGGCGCCGTTGCCGGGGATTTCTATGCGGTATTTTTAGAATTTTCTGAATTAACTTCTAGTTGAGATTGTGTTAAGATAGGTTTAGGATTTGTTTTGCTTTCTAGAGTAGGTTTTCTTCTAAATACTAACTTACTTTGTTTTGATTTTTGCAGGATTCTAACATAGGTTTAATCCAGATATTTTTAGGAAGTTGAAGAAGAAGAAGGCATCCTAAGTCACAAATCAGGTTTTATTGTTCTAACCCTACTCTTCTTCTTCTCCTACTCATTCCTATCCTATTCATCTCTTGTAGAGTGGGTGGAGACTCCATTTGGATCTCCGAAAGGTAGGCCTTGTGCCACCTGGATTCCTATTGGTCGGCTCTGCCGTCTTGGATCACCTTGTGCTCAGAGATTTCTCTTCTCAACCTATTCCTCTTTCTTCTTTTTCTGTACTTTTTCTCAAAAGACTCAAAGAGTGGGTGGGGAGTTCTTTGAACCCCTATTGACCAGGAGAAATCGGTCTCTATCCTTGCTTCTAGCTTAGCCATTGCAAGACACCTTGTGCTTAAGTCTTGGAGAGGAGTAAAGGAAGGAAGGAAGAATTCTTTTTCCTTTTTGTTCATTCTTTTTGGTCTTGCATGCCACATTGGGCTCGGACTTATAATAACCGACTAGTAAGGGACGGAGTAATTGTTGAAGGGATTGATAGAGAGCCTCGTGATAGGAAACGTCAAAATTTTCCTGAAATCAATAGAGAGATGGCTGCAAATCAACCAAATCAAGGGGCTAATCAAAATTCAGCCCCAAACCTTACTGAATTGGATGATAATGAAGTGGGGGATGTACCTCAACCTAGAACTTTACGTGATTATTTACATCCAGCTAGGACGAGTACTCCCTCTTGTATAATTTTTCCTCACAATGTGGGAAATATTGATTTTAAACCGGGATTGATCCAACTTCTTCCTAGATTCCATGGACTCGACTCTGAGAGCGCATATCTACATATTAAGGAATTTGAAGAGGTTATTGCCACAATAAACTATGACAATGTGACCAAGGATACTATAAAACTTAAATTATTCCCTTTTTCCTTGAAAGAGAAGGCCAAATCATGGCTACATTCCTTAAGGCCAAGGTCTATTGGGACATGGGCTGAGATGACTAGGGAGTTTCTTAAAAAATTCTTCCCTACTCATCGAACCAATGCATTAAGAAGGGCCATAATGAACTTCGCCCAAAAAGAAGAAGAAACCTTTTTCCAATGTTGGGAAAGGTATAATGAGCTATTAAACGCATGCCCGCATCATGGTTATGAACGGTAGAGGTTGATTAGTTTCTTCTATGATGGATTAAACTCAACCATGCGCCAATTTGTGGAGATGATGTGCAATGGGGAGTTCCTAAATAAGGAAACAGAGGAAGCCTGGGATTATTTTGACATGTTGGCTGAAAATACACAAGCATGGGATACATCTAAGCCAACAAGTTCAAAACAACCCCAAGCCAAGGAAAAGGGAGAAATTTATGTTTTAGATGGGTAAGATGATCTAGGTTCTAGAGTGGCTAAACTCACACGAAAGGTCGAGGAGATGGAACTAAAGAAGGTGGACATAACCCAACAAAAGGGGGCTGTTGAAACTATTTGTGGTATTTGTGCTTCCAATGTGCATCAAACACCGGATTGTCCAACAATCTATGCGTTTCGAGAACTTTTATTTGAACAATCGAATGCTTTGAATAGTTATCAACGACCTTTTAGTACTCCAAATTCAAATACGAACAATTCTAGTTGGAGAAACAACCCAAACTTCAATTGGGCGAATGGAAACATGGCTAATCAAAATAATCCTCAAAGGGGGCCCCCAATGCAAATGGCCCCACCTCAAATGCCTATAGAGGATACTTTGAAAGCATTCATGGAAAGACAAGCTCAAATAAATCAATCCAACTATACGATAATGCTTGAGCTTAAAAATTCGGTGGAGGAAATCAAGGCTCACTTAAACGCAAGGCAAGGGATGCTTCCAGCCCAACCCATACCAAATCCAAAACCACAATGCGAAATAAGTGTGCCTAGTTCTTCTAACCAACAAATGGAACATGCTAAGGCCATTACCACTCTTAGAAGTGGTAAAATCATTGAAAAATCTGATCCGGTGAATGTTTTAACGCCTAATGATCCGGTGTCTTATAAAGAGGATGATGGACCTAGCATCATCATGAATGAAAAAGAGCCATTAAAAGAATATAGGCCTATTGCTCCATTCCCCCAACGCTTGATTCCAGCCAAACCTCAAGATAAATATCAGAAATTTTTAGAGGTTTTCAAGCAAGTCAAAATCAACATCCCATTGTTGGACGCCATTAAACAAATACCGTCATATGTAAAATTTTTAAAAGACCTTTGCACGGTTAAAAGAAAAATACATGTGCAAAAGAAGGCATTTTTGACAGAGAATGTGAGTGCCATTATCAACCACGGGATGCCTAAGAAATACAAAGATCCCGGTTGTCCGACAATATCATGTGTGATTGGAGACTACCGGGTGAAACATGCTTTACTCAATCTAGGGGCAAGTGTGAACTTAATTCCCTTTTCGGTCTATGAACAATTGGGTTTAGGTGAATTGAAACCCACCAAAACCACATTACAACTTGCTGACCGATCAATTCGTATTCCTAGAGGGGTAATTGAGGACGTCCTTGTCCAAGTTGACAAAGTTTACTACCCGGTGGACTTTATTGTCTTGGACACGAGACCCATGGTTAATATTGGCCCCCAAATTCCTGTCATACTTGGCCGCCCATTCCTTGCTACATCAAACGCTATCATAAATTGTAGGAGTGGGGTCATACAAATGTCTTTTGGCAATATGACGATTGCGTTGAATGCTTTCAATATTGACAACCAACAAGAGGATGAAGAAGAGGAGGTCCATGAAATAAACATGATCAATTCTATCGTGGAAAACGAGTCCCTCTCACCTTTTTACTCCGGTCACTTAGACGAAGAAGTGACCTACTCTCTTGATAATAACGATGATATGATAAGGGATATGGTCACACTTTTCGAGTCGGTATCGGCCTATGACGTTAGCTGGGAGAAGGATGTGGAAACAACACCTTGTTGTGCTGAGAAATCAATTCATATTTCCACACCTTTGTGGATCATGCATACCGAACTCCACCATCCCTGGGATGACCCTTACTTACAATATCAATGCCCAGGAAAATCTGAATGGAGACATATTTTTTCTGATAAATATGATGGTGTCTCCCCTGATACATGTGGTGCGCACACTAAGGAACCTCTGGAATTCCTTTTTGAGATTTTGAGTGGCTTATCTCGATCACTCACACACATGTACATTGTAAAGCAGGATATTGGATGACGTTACTGCGAAACCTTTTGATCCATCTAATGATTCTGCTTGACTTTATGCTTTTGGATGAGTTGTTGGGATTAACCTCCTAGTCTGATGGAGGATAATTTGCTAGAATGCTTTCCCATTAGGATTTGCTTTGATAGTTGATTTAGTTGTGAAGTAATCCATCTCCAAAAGCTAATCTTGCCATGGAATATATGCTTCAGGTGATATCTCTCTTTCTCACTCTCCTTTGTTTTTATGTCATTGCTCTCATGTCATGCATATTGCATATTTTATTACATTGAGGACAATGTAAAGTTTTGGTTGGGGGGTGAGAGATTCCTTAGATGATGAATCTGCTAGTTTTTGTGACATTTTGAGTAAAGATGTAGAAATTTTTCAATTTTTCTAAAATTCAAAACTCTTTTGGAAAACTTTGATTCTATGCATTCGAGATAGCATGGGTATAAGAAGATGAGATATGAAGTGAGGGATGTTGCAAGCTTTGAATTTCTCTTAATATAATAGTTCTATATGTGAATTCACCTATTTTTATAATTGATAGAAAATTTGAACACCTTTTGCACCTAGTTCACATTACACGATTTTCATGATTTGAAAGGATTATGTGATTTATGGATTAGCTAGACTTTGATTTGAGGTATTGAGAAACCAAGCCGGGGTACTTTGTTCATCCTTGTCCATGGAAAAATAACGAAAGATATGGATTTCTAAAAATCCTATCTAATGTAAAAGAAAAAGGAAAGGAAGGATGAAATTGGGAATGATGGAAAATGGTGGAAAATACCGATTAGGGCTACCTACTACCAACCAGGGGATGGTCTACCCGTAACCAAAGCCGAAAATGGGACGTAGTGTGAAAGTCGTCAGAAGGACGGTAAGGCAAATTCCTGTCATAAGCTTGTTGTTGCTCTATACACCTTGAGATCTATAGTTTAGTTGATCTATGAAGAAGATAATCCCGGAAACTCATGAGATGAACCTTCACTATGCACACTAGGTTGAATTTGTTCAAGTTCTTCCATTTGTCAATCAATCAGCGGGAATTTCATATAAACACTTATTATGATCTGAGAGTTTAAGGTTTCAACCTTTATCACCGAATTTCTCTGATTTTTACGCTTATGTGTCTTGGGATGTATAGAAGAATAGAATCTAGAGGAGAGTTGGGTTTTAGAGAATGAAACTTGTTTCACGCATGTTTTGCTCGGGACTAGCAAAATGCTGGTTGGAGGGTGTGTTGAGCTCTTAATTGTGCATATTCTAACCCCAATTCATCACTCATTATGCACGGTTTACATGTTTATAGGACTAATCTAATGCATGAATTGTGATTGTAGGAACATGATGGAGATTTCACCAATTAAAGGCTAAATAAAGCTCTTTGCGAGCATTGAAGACCATTGGATGAAGGTTGAAGGAAGATCAAAGGAAGACAAAGCAAGGAGAGAAGAGAAAAGAAGAAACAAAGAAAAGAAATGAAAGAGAAAAGGGGCCTAGACCGGTCAAGACCGGTCGGCCACCCATTTACCTGCCAAGAAGACACGAACTGCTAGCCCGACCGGTCAAGACCGGTCGGCCATAGCTGCTGGAGCATTTCTCAATGAGGTCCGACCGGTCATGACCTGTCAGCCAGCCCAATCCGACCGGTCCAGACCGGTCGGCCATGCATTAAAAGGCTATTTCTATTTTGGGGCTCCGGATTTCTCGGCGCAAGTGCGTAAGTTTACGCAAGATCTGGAACTTTCTGGCGTAAAGGACACCTCCAAGCTATAAAAGGACGTCTTCCCTTCATACCAAAGGAGGCTAAGACGTGGGGATTGCTTGGGAGACGGATTCTACTTCGAATTTCTAGTTTTCTTCCTATTTTAGTTATTTTTTATGTTTTTAAAGGCTTCTAGTTCAAGGATGTTAAAGATGAACTAAAACCTCTTAGCTAGGGCTAAGAGGTGAAGCTTTTGATTTGTTTTTTATGGATTGATGCAACCTAGGTTTCCTTTTATGTTTTAATTGAAGAATTTTAGTTCAATATGAGTTTGAATCAAGTACTAGTTTTGGTTTTACTTTGATCTCTTGATGACTCCGGGCTCATGTGATTCTTAGTGATTCTAAGCTTGGTAGCTTACCTTCTGAGCATTGTTTATGCTTGTGTAGTTCATTGATCTACCATCGACTCCGGGCATGGTAGACGCTTTGATTGCCTTGTGTATAATGGCCTAATTTTCATGTGGGAACTCATTCAACTAAGTTCTTATCTTTTGTTATATAATCTGGAATAGCTGTTTGTTCATTGATTTTGATTTAATTAGAGTTCTAATCATAAGTTGTAATCAAGTCTAGTGACAGGATTTGGTGAAAGCTATGATTATGAATCTCAACTAGATTGGAAAGAGGCTTGGCCTATACAATTGAGTGTGCCCAAGGCCTGAGCATGGTTGTGGGAATCAAATCAATGAATAAGCACTTGTTTTGGATGATTGTTGATTTAACCGCTCCATATTCCGATCGGATAGAGATATGAATTCGATTCTAACTGAGTTGTGAGAGACCTAGTTGTGTTGATGCATTGAAACTTATCAAAAGTGAATCCTTGGCGCTCTAGTGCCTTTTTAGATTGAAATTACCTTAACCATTCACTGTTTAAACCCAAATCACTATTTTTCAGTTTTAGTTCTTAATGGGATCTTAATTACTAGTTGTTTTAGACAAATTCTGAGGATACCCATACATAAATCTCTGTGGGAACGATACTCGGTCTTTTCGAATTATTACTACTTCGCAACCCTACACTTGGGGAGTGAACACAACGCATATCTCATGGGAAGCGGACTAGGTGACAGGCTAACAGCCAAGATCCACCAAGGTGGGTGGACGCCTGACTGTGGGGCTCACAGTGATGTATGTGTCTTAAGTCCACACCGTCCAACCATTTTGAAAGATCACTTTAAGATATGATATAAAAAATGAAGCTGACTCAAATCTTAGGTGGACCACACCATAGAAACAATTGTGATTGAATCTCTACCATTAAAAACTTCATTGATTTCACCAGAATGTTTGTTTGCCATTATATTCCATCCAACCTATTGATAAGGTCACAAACATATAGATGAAGAGGCCACATAAATATCATCTTGATCCAAAACTTTTGTGGCCCATAGGAAGTTTTTAATGGCCAATCACCACTTTTTCCTGTATTATGGCCCATCTGGGACTTGGAACTGCTTCATTTTTTTGTTAATGATGTAAAATGAAGTTTCAATACAAATGGATTGTGTAGATGTAGTCACATACATCACAGTGGTCCCAAAGTCAGGGGCCCACCCCCCTCAATGGATACAAGATCTCACCTAATCCGCCGATTCATCTCCCGATCTCATGGGAGAGAATCAGCGCACGGGTGTAACCCTAACTGTGTGGGTGTAACCCTAACCATGTGGGGGCCACCTTGATGTATTTATTGTATATCAACTCCGTCAATCTATTTTCTTATATCATTTTAGGGTATGATTTTAAACCTTAAGAAGATCCAAATCTCAAGTAAACCATACCACTAAAAATAGTGATAAATGATCATTAAAAACGTTTTATGGGCTAAAAAAGTTTTAGATCAAGATGATATTTTTATTTTCCCTTCATCCAGGTCTTTTTGACATTATCAACGGGTTGGATGAAAAATAAACATTAAGAAAACCTTACTATGGGCCCTTTGAAATTTTTAATGGTGAGTCACTCAATCACCACTGTTTCTTGTGTCATGGTCCACCTAAGATTTGGATCTGCTTAATTTTTGGGGCTCCATCCTAAAACGATATATAAAAATGGATGGACGACATGGATATACAATAAATCATCAAAGTGGGCCCCATGGTAGGGGTATCACCCACTAAGCTATTAAACAAGTAATGGCACTCGAATTAAGATACGAAGAGTTGGGGGAAAGAGGGAAAAAAACCCTAGCTTTCTTTGTGCTTGAACTCGAGTTTCTTCTTCAACGAATTCTTTCGAATCCTTCAAGACATAGGTGATTTTTCCATTGCAAACCTGATTTTTCTTCTTTAGATTCATTTTAATGGAACGATTTTTTATTGAGAGCAGTGAATCTCATTTTTCTCTCTTATTTTTTTGTTATGATTTGCATTATTTTAATTTTATATGATGTTTTTATGCATTTGGATGTAGACTATGACAATTTTGACTAATCTATCTATTTTCAAGCTGATCTAAGGTTTGGTCTTTAATTATTAGTTTATTGTATGGATTTTATTTAGTTTTTGTTTGAGGTTTGATTTTTAGGTTGATATGAAGCCTTTTCCAATGCACTTTGTGTAATGTAGTAAACCAGCAGGTCATGATGATAAGAAGTTAACATAAACATATTGCATGACGACTACTAAAGCATGTCCCATATGAGAAAAAGGTGGTCCATGTGTACATAATGGGCTCACTTAATGAATAGCCTAAATGCACCTAATTATAGTTCTTATCTTTCTCATAAGTCAATGATTTTTATAAAAAATCATTTTATCATTATTTTTCTCAATTTTTATTTTTATCATTAAATCATGAGAGAAAAGCGACCACGAAAATCCTACTCTCCCTACGTGTGTCCCTATTAGGGTACCCGAGTCTTGAATGTTCCTATTCGTGTACCTGAAATTCAAGTCTAGACGTGTTGTTTGGACAATATAAAATTTAAAAGTTACTATGTAATTATTTATAGAAATAAATTTTTTGAAAAAACTGATTCTCTATTATAATGTGTGTTAGATGTCATCACATTCACATCAAAACGAAGTTTTAAACCCTACATTAGGAGATGTGTCAATAACATCTCCTATCGATTTGGAAAAAGATACGCCGATGGATGAACGAGGAAGTCAAATCTAGACTAATATAAGAAAAATGTCAAATGTATGGGAAGACTTTGAAGAAATTATTAAATTTGGTGAGAAAAAAAAATCAAATGCGTCCCTTGCAAAAAACGTTACAAGAAGCCTACTGATGGGTCGACTTCTACATTTGTTAAACACATCAGGAAGTGCATTATGAAGCCTAATAAAAGAATGCCTACTAAGCAACACCTTACATTTAGTACAACTGCTAGTGGGTCCACATCTTTGGGGGCATATAGTTACATGAAGGAGAAAATGAGAGAGTTATTGGCTAAATTCCTTATCATAAATGAACAACCATTCAGACTTGTTGAGAGTAAAGTATTTATGGAACTTCTTAAATATTTGAATCCAAAAGTAGAGAATATATCTCCTATAACTATACAAAGAGAATGCATGAGCATATATAAAGTTGAGAAAGTTAATTTGAAGTCTCGTCTTCTATCGGCTTCGAGGATTGCGCTAACTTTAGATCTCTGGACTGCTTTAAATCAGAGAATGGGCTACATTTTACCTACTGCGCACTTCGTCGAAGATTGGAAGTAATGCAAGGCCATTCTATACTTTCGGCACCTTCCTCCTCCTCATAAATGAGTAATGATTGCTGATTGCATTTCAAAATGCATTTTCGAATGAGGCATAGATGGCAAAATATCGGCCATAACATTAGATAATGCATCGACAAATGATGTTGTGGCCCACAATCTGAAGTCGACCTTGCATTCAATGGGAAATTTATACTTTGGAGGAAGACTATTCCAAATAAGATGTTGTGCACACATTTTGAACCTGATTGTTCAAGAAGGCCTCTGTATGATTGATCCAACGATTGAGAATATTCATGAAAGTGTCAAACACATAAGGGGGTCCCATCAAGACTGCATACTTTGAAGAAGATTGTACAACGTCTTAATTTGAATACTAAGAAATCTTTAAAATTAGACGTATGTACACGATGGAACTCCACATTTGAAATGCTTAGAATTGCATTAGAACTGAAGAGTGCATTTAAGCATTATGCACAACATGATGTTGCATTTGAGTGGCTCCCAAATGATGAAGACTAGATGAGGGCTGAAGAAGTTTGCAGTTTGCTTCAAGTATTTTATGAAAGCACGAAAATCTTTTCTGGAACATTGTATCCTACTGAGAATAAATTTCTAAAGGAATATATTACAATTAAGGATGCAATTGTAAAAAATATATTGAGCCCTCATATATATATGATGATGATAGTGAAGAATATGGATAAAAAGTTTGAGAAGTATTGGGACGAATGTTCTCTGTTAATGTCAATTTGTACAGCTCTGGACCCTACGATGAATTTACTTGTGGTTAAGTTTGTGTTTAGAAAATGTCGTAATACTGATCAAGCAGAACAACAGACTAAATCTGTACATGATGCGCTTGAAGCTTTGTATACATACTATGTCAGCGAATCTGAAGTTGCAGAAGTCAGTCCGACATGTATCGTTGGTTCTTCTAAAACCACAACTTCTAAGGTGAATGTGAGTATATTTGATGAAATGTATTCCTTCATAACAATTGAAGAAACTACGGTAAGAATGAACAACGAAATAGAATTTGACATATATTTGAAGCTGTCAATTTTAAGAAATCAAGCTAAAGATTTTGATGTTCTGGAATGGTGGAAGAATCATGCACATGGGTTTCTTATACTCTCAAGGATGGTGTGTGATATATTTTCAATCCCTATTTCAACTGTAGCATCAGAATCGACATTTAGCACCGGGGAAGGATTGTTAGCAAAGAGAGAAGCTCACTTGCACCATCTACTGTCGAAGCTCTCATTTTTGCTCAAGATTGGTTAGCTCCTAGGTGGGGAGGACGCAGTTTTGATGTGGCGAAAAATGAAGAAGAAGATGAAAATGACAATGCAAAGAAATATTCCACCTAAATTTTATAATATATTTTAAAGTTAAATAAACGATTATTCGTGATATTGTGTAGAGAGAGTACTATTCAATACCATTAAACACTTTTGTTTTTAATATACAAAGTTAAAAAGAATGCAAATAAGTATAACATAGGCCCAATCCGACCCGATTTAGCATATAGGGTAGGGTAGGGTTAGGGTTGACCCTTTTACAAGTAGGGTAGTGTTAGGGTTAGGTAATCCCAACCCGGTCATGACCTAGACCGAAACCCGAACCTTTAAAATATGTTTAGGTTCGGTCCAGGATTGGGCCCAACCCGACCCGTGTGCAGGCCTAGCTGTGATCTATGTGAGTATGCTGGTTGTGTTGCATGGATGGCACATGTGTTTCATGCATGAGTCTTAGGCATGGACCATGGTTTGTACATGTTGTACATGCATGCATGAATGATTATACGAGCATAATGTTCATGCATGGTGCGCATGTATGAATGTTTGGGATATATGTATGGGTGGATGAGAGTTGCATTCATGGGCTTCATACATGTGTAGCATGCATAAGTATATGTGTATGGTGTATGTAGTTATTCATAGTATGTATGAGTTGGTTGCATGCACGTGGTGGCTTGGCTTAACGCTTGCATGTGCTCTCATGTGGGTTTTAGGTATGCATGGCCGTATTCACTGTTTTCCTGCATGAGTTCTATATGTATTGCATATATGGAAGGTGTATTGTGCTGGTTTGAAATGCATACATGATGGTTGTTTCATACATGGTTTATGATATGTATGAATGGTACGTGAATGGCTTGGCGAGTGCTTGGGTGTAGTGAATGCATGATGGATGATCTACACTTTCGGCAGATAGAGGTCATCCTTGTTATTACATATGCAACCTGCCCGAGCCTTACATCACATGCTCAAGATTCTTGTACTGCTTCTGGCCTTCGCACTTCTTGTCAATATAGACTTTTTTAGACCCTAACAGTACTATACGTATAACCTTCTGGCTGCATCATGTAAATTTGCTCTTCCAATTTTTCATGCAGGAAAGTAGTTTTTTACATCCATCTATTCCAACTCGGGGTCGTATTGGACAACCAGAGTCAATACGAACCTGATAGATACTTACTTCACAACCGGCGTAAAAATCTCACTAAAGTCTATAGCTTTACTTTGAGCATAACCCTGCGCCACCAATCTAGCCTTGTACCTATCTTATTTCTTTCAAAAAATTCATTTACACCCAATTGCTTTGCCACTCACAAGAAACTCCATAAGTTTCTAGTTTCGTTCTTGTAAAAGAGTCCATCTCATCTTGCATTGTTGCCTTCCACTTTTCAACATCTACATCCTGAAGTGCCTCATTAGAGTTAGAAGGACCCCCCCCCCCCCCCCCCCCCCCCAAATCCATAATGAGAGTGAATGCAATGTTCGAGTTATCCCACTACCTTACTGGTAACCTGCGATCCCTAAGTGAGTTTCTTTACACAGGTAGCTGCTCCACCTAATCATGTACCTCTGCCTGCATATTAGTCTCAGCCCGTGTCCTATCTCTGTCAAATTAGATGTCAACAACTTCTGATTTTTCAGGTTTCTTTGGCACATCCTTTCGGAACAAAGACCCTTCATCAAATCTGACATCACAGCTTAGGTGATTTTTCATGTGATAGGGTCATACAATCGGTAACCCTTCACACCATCACCATAGCCTATAAAGATCCCTTTTCTGGCCTTGTGGTCAAGCTTATCTCTCTACTAACAATATATGAGAGTAAGTCTCACAACCAAACACCCACAGACATGAGTAGCCAATTGTATGACCACTCCACACTTCTTTAGGGATTTTACATTCAATTGTATGTTATTGAAGGAGATCGATTTATCAGGTAACAGGCCATGTTAACAGCCTCCATCTAAAGCTTTTTGCCCAACCTAGCATTTCTAATCATGGACTGGGCTCTCTCCAAAAGAGTCTGATTCATTCGCTCAATCACACCATTTTACTCTAGTGCGTAACACACTATTTTGTGCCTCACGATTCCTTATTCCTTACCATACTTGTTAAATTCTTCGGAAGTGAACTGTCCACCATTGTCAGTTCTCAGCACTTTCAATTTCTACCATGACTAATTCTCCACAATAGCCTTCCAATGCTTGAAAGTGGTGAAGACATCGAATTTATTTTTCTGAAAATAAACACAAACCTTCCTACTATAGTCATCAATGAACGACACGAACCATGATAACCCCGCAACAGAAACCACAGGCGACAACCCCCATACATCAGAATGGACATATTCTAGCACCTTTTACATACATGTTTTCACCCTTTAAATGACGACTTAGACTGTTTACCATACATATAGTGCTTGTATATACTAAGGTCTAAAGATTTAAAAGCAGGAATCAAAGAACAATCGAAAAGTACCTTCATGCCTCGCTCACTCATATGGCCTAAACGGGCATACCACATATGTGTAGACGTGAAATCCACTACAGTCACTGCAGCTCCACCAAATGAAGTGCTCCCAATCAGCATGTAAATATTGTCATGCCTCTATCCTTTCATAATTACAAGGGCCCCCTTTGAAACTTTGAAGAACCAATCAAAACTGGTGAACTTGCACCCCATTGCCTGAGTGCACCAAGAGAAATTAGATTCTTCTTCAACCCGGGAACGTGCCTTACTTCTGTCAAGGTCTATTCAATCTTATCGAGCATCTTGATGTGCACAAATCCAATCCCCACAACTTTGCAAGCGTAGTCATCGCCTAGAAATACCGAACCGCCCTCATACTCCCTGTAGAAAGTAAAGATGCTCCGATCCGAGCACATTTGGTACGAAGCCCCAAAGTCTATGATCCACCCATTGCTGAAAGATCCCGTCTTCGACATCGTCAAGACATCGCACACATCATTACCACCCTCAAAAGATTCACAGTATTGTCTTTCCATGAAGCCTCTCCCATCTTCTCTTTTTTTTCTTTAAGATTCTTACAATCCTTCTTCATATGCCCTACCTGGCCACATGCCCAACACTTCAACTTGGCTTTACCATTGCCCTTGGATTTGGATTTAAAATATGACGATCCTTCACCCCGCTCTGAATTTCTTTCTCTCATATTCGGTGCATCGGAGGAGAACCCAACGTCATTGCTCTTCTGTCTCATCACCTTCAAATGGAGGGTTGAGACGACGGTCTCAACGTTTATAGTTTTTTTACTTGAGTACAACGAGTCTCTGAGTGACTCATATGAACTAGGAAGTGATTTCAGCATGATGCAGGCTTAATATTCATCCTTAATATGTTCTTCAATATCGAACAACTTGCAAATCAATTGATTGAATGTGTTGATGTGGTCATCCATATATGCCCCCTCCGTCATCTTCAAGGTGAAAATTTGCATCATCAACTACATCTGGTTCTTTAGAGATTTCTTCGCGAACACGTTCTCTAGCTTGGTCCATGTATCAACCGCGGTCTTCTCCCTCATGACATGATAGAGGGCATCGTCCATCAGGCACAATTGTATAGAGGTTCTAGCCTTCTTATCCATCTGGGTCCACTCATCTTCTTTCATAGATTATGGTTGCTTCCCAAGGGTGTGCTCGACCCCTTGCTGAATTAAGATGGCTTCCATCTTCACCTTCCATAATTCGAAGTTGTTTTTGCCGATGAACTTCTCTACGTCAAACTTCATGCTCAATGCCACGTGATCATCTCATATTTAAATTTTACAACCACCCAACGATAGCTCTCATACCAATTATTGGGAAAACCCTTACGGAAGCACCGAGAAGAATCAAACAATCACTACACGACACACACACAAACCACACAAGGAGGCAATCCGATTTTTACGTGGAAAACCCTTGTAGGAAAAAACCATGACACAAAGTGATAGCGATCACTATGAAACAGAAGATTACAAAGATGATCTACCCACAAGCAAAGCCCCCAAGAGATGAACAAGCTCTCTCTTCCTCAAAACTCTCTCCCTGAACCCTAACTTTCAATTAGGACGCCTTGGTCAAATCCATCTAAATCTGGATTAACACCATTTATATAGCTAACCATCCGGAAATAGAAATAATTTACGCAGATTTGCGTAACCATGCAAAACATCACCACATTGTCAACCGGTCATAGCTCAACCGACAACCAATCACGAGTGGACGGAGAGTCTAGAGAAAAAATGCCCAAAATTCAACCTGTCACACCTCAAATTCGACTTGTCGCCGGCCACTATGCGATCGATCGTAGATGTTCGAAAACTGTCCAGTGACCAAACGTGCTTCCTAGGCTAAATTCGACCAATCGCGCACAACGTGCTACCGGTCACTAAACCCTGTTTCAGCATAGTTTGAAGGCTCCACCAACACAGGTAACTTATGGGTGAAAGAAAGTTACAAGTAAATTTGTTTAGGTGTAAGTTGTAACTTACTTACAAGTAACTTATTTTGTGTTTGCATAACATGTAAGTTCGTTACAGGTAATAAGTTATATATTCACACCAGAGCTTGGAGTAAGTACTCATAACTTAATTTGTGTTTAGATAACCTATAAGTTTGTTATAGGTAATAATTTATATATTCACACCAGAGCTTGGAGTGAGGAATCATTTAAAAATCAAACTGACAAATTAAGAAGCTTAGATAAAAGTACGTCATTTTATTGAGCCCATACAGATGAATAGTTGGGCCAATTCTTAAGCTAAACTAATCAATGGGTGGGTCATAAAAGTGGGCTCACATTTTCAAAATTTTTGTAATGTTGAAAAAACTTTAAAAAAAGTATATCCAAACAATTTTTTTCATTTTCTTTCTAAGATATGTTTACAATGTTGTAAGGAAAAGAAAAACAAAAACAAATAACATCATACTAGGGTCATCTATTTAGTAACCATATTCTCCAACCATACATGCCTTTGATTAGTAGACACACTATGAAAGAACCCATGGATAAGATTCGTTCAACCCAAAAGGAACCTGAAAGCCTTATACATCATGCCGTCATCGATAGTTGTCATGTTCTGCAAATGAACAAAAGTGGTTATGAGTAAAATGGGGCCACAAAAGTTTATCAGCAAAGCTTCAATCAAGTGAAAGCTGAGCGTCTAGGATTTGCAATAACAATCTACTCATTTAATAATCATGCAATCATAAATTTTAAGCATTATATCACCACTCTTTCATGTGGTGTGGTCCACCTACCTGAGAGTTGTATGTTCCTCATTTTTGGATTCGAAATGGATGGATGGCATGGATAGAACACATAAATCATGGCGGGGCCCATAGAGCACCAATCACTTTTAGGCTATTGTTATGGTTTAGTTACCGACATGCTATGTGTGCCCCACCATGATGTTTGTGTTTCATCCACACCGTCCATTCATTATTCCAAATCATTTTAAGGCATGAGCCAAAAAATGAGGTAAATTCAAATCTCAAGTGGACCACATCACTAGAAACAGTGTTGATTGAACACCCACCATTAAAAAGTTCTTATAGTCCTCCAAGGTTTTGTATCAAACTGATATTTGTTTTATCCCTTTATCCAAGTCTTTATGACCTAATCAATAAGTTGGATGTCAAAAAAACATTACAGTGGTTCGTAGGAGCTTTTAATGGTGGACTTTCAATCAATATTGTTTTCCTGTGGTGTGGTCCACCTGAGATTTAGATCTGCCTCATTTTTTTACATCAAGCCCTAAAATGATATGAACAAATGGATGGATGGCGTGGATAAAACGTATGCAAGATGGTGGGCCCCAAGAGCACCGTCGTCCCAAGGGCCACACATTACTAGCCAAACCGTGCCCGTCAACCCAGATGCAAAAAGACCTGAAGAGGGGAAAAACATATAAAAAGAAGAAGAGGGTTTTTAGGGCATAAACTCGCTCTAGCTGGAGAGGAAGAGAGAGTGCTGAGAGAGGGAGATGTGGATAAAGAGAGTGAGAAGCTGTAATATAGCAATCAGGATCACCAAGGATAGTGCGAGTGAGTGAGAATAGCCCAGCCCTGGTTTAGCCCAAACCTAACCAAGGTTCAAGCTTTTGAAACCATCCAAGTTTCAACCTAAGCTATTCGGGCTAGCCTACACGACACTATAGTCCATCCAACTGTCAAATATCATCTTTTAGATCATATCTTAGCTTAGTGCAACACTCTTTATTTTTCCAACCCCCATCCACTAATATAGCATCACATCACCTCTAGCACATGCTCAGTCTTAACGTATGCTATGCAGCTTGCTGATTTTATCGGATCCTACCCATCAAAAACTCTGATTGATCAGATCCACCATTGCACATCATTCATATTACATCCATCCATTGAGAATGCACAAGAATTGATCCTGACCTTCAGAAATTAGCAAGATTCAGGAAGTAGCTAGCTAGAGACTTTACATTTGTATTGGCAAAGTGGATGACTAACACCTTCCCACCCTGTAATCATAGTCCCTTATGTCGAATCTCTGACTATGAATCAAGGAGTCATTTTAGAGGCAGGTGTCTTCGGGTCCTCTTTTCTAATGTTTCTATAGGGTATAGCCGACTGTGGAGACAAAGTAATTGGATAGTGGTGACTCCAATCAATCAATTATCTACCAATCAAACCCAAAAGGCCCTCGAGAGAGCGAGGCAAACCATGTGGAAGCTAACGATTCGCAGCTCGTCCCGTGTGAATCTAGCGTTCACATATCACACATGAGATATCCACTTAACCTTTTAAGAATTGCTCAATCCTACTGTTTTGGTTATGGAATTTAGGGTATTGAAATCCATGCAACAAAACTCTCCCTTAACCAATGGCCGATATGTCCAAACTCACCTTCCCCTATGACAATCATAAAAATCCCTCCCTGTAACCCACAAAATCATACACATTAAGTTTTTGTTCACATTATGTTATCAATTATTTAAACAAAACACGTGTACATCGATATACTTTATCACAGTAATCATTATTGGCTTTTTAAGGCACACAATACCAGTATTTGTAGCATTAATATTGTTACATGTATCGATGACTAGAGATAGAGAAATATGTATCAGTATCACTAATATTATTGTTATTGACTGAGGGAAACATTAGGGAAACATGAGAAAATTGTAGAATTTCTCAATGAAACTTCAAAACATGTTAAAAAACACATATTCGCTTATTTAGAAATCAAATAATTGCAAAAAGAGATGCATACATAATAAGTTTCTCTTTAATGGGGGTCTAAAAGCATATAATGCTAACTTAAGAAAACATTGGAAAAACATGGAGAAATTTGTGGAATTTTTCTATAATACTTCATGAGATGTTAAAATACAAATATTTGCATATTTAAGAATCAAATAATAGTAAAAAATATATATATTTGCATACTTAGGAACAAAATAATAAGTTTCCCTTTAATGGGGCCTAAAAGCATGTATTGTTGACTCAGGGAAACATGGGGAAAATGGTGGATACAACCATCCATCAATGCATGCACCTACATACATACAAACACACATGCATGATCCATCCATCCACACACACACACACACACACACACACACACACACCTAACAATCCATTCATCCATCCAACCATCTATCCATCCATGATCCATCATCTATGCTTGCATATACACACATATGATTATACATTTCATCACACAACCATGCACCAATAAATGAAATCTTTTTAATAAAAGGATTTTTGGCGATATTGATACATTGACGATATTATCAAAATATCGATGATATATTGGCGATACAAGCAACACTTGAAATTAAGGCTCGTTTGGCATCTTTACTCTAATTCAATAAGAGCTAGCTACTCCGATAAGTTCTTTTTGCTCTAGCTCTTGTTTTAAATAAGCTCGTTTGGTAAAATCACATTTTCAAGTCCAAAAAAAATTCTTATTTGAAATAAACACATTTGGTAAAACATTCAAATAAGAGCTTTTTTTAGGGGAAGTTGATGTCATTTTTAAATATTACAACAACTCTATTATAAGAGCAATCCAAATGGTTGTTTTGGTGGATCACACCATAGATGAACCATGCATGCCCCTAATGACAAAAGAATGGATTACTACAATCTTCATATTTTAAGACATTTGGTCCATCCATTATCCAGTGAATTATATGTGGATCAACCATCATATGGAGCCCCCACCTTTGATGTGGATCGTCCATTTTGTGAGTCAAACCTTCAAAGTCCATCATACAAGGCTAGTCTTAGATGTAGACTATTCATCATTAGGAGCCCACCTTGATTTAAGTCATCCATCATGTGGGGCCCACCATTAATGCTAATTGTCCTTTATGTGGGGCTCCTCAATATTCATTACCCATCGCCCATCACGTGGAGTCCACATTTGATGTGGCGATAGTGTGGGCCCTACCTTCGAAGTGGATTATCCATCATGTGGGGCCCACTTTTAATATCCACCATTCATTGTGTGAGCGCATCTTCTATGTGGATCATCCATAATGTGGCCCACTTTGGATATGGGTCATCCATCATGGGAGACCTTTGATGTGGACCATCCATTAGGTGGGGCCCACTTGATGTGGACCATCCATTATGAGGGGCCACACTTTGATGTGGGTCATCCATCATGTGAAGCCCACTCCATCCATTATGTGGGCCCACCTTGATGTGCACCATTCATTGTGTGGGGCCCCACCTTCAATATGGGTAGTTCATCATGTGAGCCCACCTTTGATGTCAACCGACCATCATGTGGGCCCAACTTCAATGGCCATCATCCATCATGTGGGTTGCACCTTTGATGTGGGTTGCCCATCACTTGACGTGCATGTTTTGTCATGCTGGGCCACACTTTGATGCGAGCCATCTATCATGTGGGACCCAACTTTGATGTGAATCGTTCATTACGTAGGCCCACCTTGATGTAGGGCCCACATTCAATATGAGTCATTCATCATGTGGGACCCACCTTTGATGTCCACCATCCATCATGCAAGTCCCACCTTTGCTGTGGATCGTCCATCATGTGGGTCCACCTTTAATGTCAACCTTCCATCATGTGGTCCCACATTCAATGTTCACCATCTATCATGTGGGTCCCACCTTTAATGTGGACCATCCATCAGGTAGGGCCAGCTTGATGTGGATCGTCCATCATGTGGGGCCACACTATGATGTAGGTCATCCACCATGTGGGGCCACACTATGATGTAGGTCATCCACCATGTGGGGCCACACTATGATGTAGGTCATCCACCATGTGGGGCTCATCTTTAATGTGACTATGCATTATGTGGGCCCACCTTTGATGTGAACCATTCATGTGAGGCCCACCTTCAATATGGGTCATTCATCATGTGGGCCTACCTCAAAGAGACTGTAAAGAGAAGAGAAGAGGACAAGATGGGAATTACTTAAAAAAATTATAAACAAACTTGTCCAAAAATTAGTCTAAAATGTCTACTCGCTTAAGCCAAATAAGTTTCATATAAAAAAGTAACCCCTCTCCAACTAATAAAATCAGAGCTTATTTGCTACTTTCTAAATAAATAAGCACTTTGATTAGACTTTTACCAAATAGTCTAAAAGCTTCTTCTTTTTTAAATAAGCCAATAAGTTCTTATTTGTAGAGATGTCAAACGCCCCCTTTATACAGTTGAAAATATTGGTGATACATTGGCGATACAAGTAACACTTGGAATTACACAGTTGACAATATTGGCAATATCGATACATAGGTGATACTTAGCTACATATCACCAATACCTAGAATTTCTAACACCGGGCTAGAGATAAGGATAATATCGAGGATACTCCGAACAATGCACAATACCAATATTGGGATTCTTGAAAATTGAGCTTTTGAGGTTTCGAAGGAACTGGCCAAGTAGGGGGAGAAGCCTTTTCTATTGAGCTTTGGGGAGGAAATTGACTCCCAAACCAATGTGGGACTTGAACTACACCTTAAACAAGTGGAAAGCAGAGAAGTAGCTTTAGGGGCATGTGCTTTCAAGCAAGTCAGAACAAGGTCATGGGGCCAATACCAATGGCATCCTTGGCCAAGGGAACCACTAGGTGTGGAAACCATGTCATAGGTGCCATTGACAGTGGCATCCTTGCCATATTTGGCTCTCCAGTCACCTTCATTTTAAAATTATGAGATCTCCCACTTTGGGTTTCAAATCGACCTGAAATTTAAATTATAGATTTTTATGGTAATGATATATATAACCCATGGTCAATTTCTATGCTTGAGTAATGGATTCCCCAAAAATAGCACAGCAGCTCTTAAACTTGAATATGATATATGTCCCAATCAAGAAGTCAAATTGGCTAAAAAAAGGTAGATTCGGCTATATAATTTAAGATGCACTATTGGTTTCTAAATTAGATTTATGAAAAGAAGAAGGAAAAAAAAACAACCACTAAGCCCATTACTTTTTTTAAAATAATAACAGATGACACTAATAATGGCATCTTTGCCATGGGTGCTAGTAGCAATGGCATCTTTGCCTCAATTTTTCTTTTTCAACCTTTTATTTAACACAATCAAAGATGGCACTAATAATGGCATCTTTTGTTAGTTTATCCCACATCGGTTAGGAGGGGGGTAGGGTTTGTCTTCATATATCCTGAGATTACTCTACCTAATATGTTAGCCCTTTGGGGGTGACACAACAGTGGTATCAGAGCCTAGGTATTCGCCCAGTCCATGTCCTTGGCCCACTCGTGCATGCGTGTTGCACACCCCAAGTTCCGCTGTGGGGAGAGGGATTGTTGGTTTGTCCCACATCAGTTGGGAGGAGGGCAGGGTTTGTCTTCATATATCCTGGGGTTACTCCACCTAATAGGTTAGCCTTTTGGGCATGACACAATAAGTGGTGGAGATTGTTGGAATCGGATGCCTTAAATCTTCTTCAACAGGGCCACCAACCAGTCATGGATGGCGACCGATCGATTGGATTTGGGAGATTCCAGGACAGCGAGCTCTCTAGATAGTCGTTGAGCATTGACGACCGGTCAGCAAGGGTCCCCAACCTGTCGGCAGGTTTCCTAATTCAAGTTGGTCTCTTGCGCGGTTTTACCCAAGGTATTTCTAATTTTGGTTTCCTTGTTATATAAGGGGTGTAATACGGAAATTAGAGTATCATATATTGGAAAAGGGGATTAAGAGAGGTTCTAGGTGAGAGAGAGTTTGAGAAGGGTTTCTTCTTGGGAAAGCTTAGGATTTCTCTTGTAGGGCTTGTGATTCAGGTTTTGGGCTTCCATCTCTTGTAACTTCTGATATCATAGTGAGATTGTTCACTTTGTGCCATGGTTTTTTATCCGTTGAGGGTTTTTTCCACGTCAAATTTGGATTGCCTTCTTGTGTGTGTCATTTTTACTTGATCATGTGTCATTATGTAATTGTCGTTCGTCTGATTCGCGCTTCTGCTGCCAGGGTCCATTCCCAACAAGTGGTATCAGAGCTAACATTGGGAGGTAGAGAGAATCTGAGATGAGGTATCAATTACAACTTCTAGCATGAGATTTGATATAGAGAAGTATTCAGGGAAAAATAATTTTAAACTTTGAAAGGTGAAGATAAAAGGCCTTCTAATTCAGCAAGGGCTTCAAGAAGCACTTAAAAAGCAACTGGAGGTTATGAAAGAAGAAGAGTGGAAGATGATCGATAAAAAAGTCAATGTCTCAATCCAGTTGTGCCTAACGGATGAGGTCTTGTATAATGTCATGAGAGAGAAAACTGCGTTTGAAACATGGGTAAAGTTGAAGAATTTCTACTCAAAGAAATCTCTAAAAAATTGCATATATCTGAAGCTTTAGTTGTATAATCTGAGGATGACAGAGGAGACCGATGTTGAGAGCCACATCAGCAATTTCAATAGACTCATTTGCAAGTTGATGGATGTAAATAAACCGATGAAGGACAATGATCAAGCATTCATTCTATTAAATTCTCTTCCAGAATCATATGAGTCATTCAAGTACTCGTTGTGCATAGGTAGGGATACCATTAGCGTTGAGACCGTTATCTCAGCCCTTCAGTCGAAGGCGATGAGAAAGAAAAGCGGTGGCGTGGGTTCCTCTACGAACGAGGCACTCGTTATGAGGGGGAAAAATTCTAAGTAGGATAGGGGATCTTCGTCATTAAGATTTAAATCCAAGGGCAAGGGGAAGAGTAAAGTGAAGTGTTGGGGGTGTGGTGAAGAAGGGCACATGAAGAGAGATTGTCCAAATCCCAATAAAAGGCAGGAAAAATCTGAAGATTCTTCTAAGGAAGGGGCTAATACCACGAAATTCATGGAGGATGAGTGTGATGTTTACGCTATATTAACTATATCCGGCAAGGGGTCTCTTAGTAGAGAGTGGCTCTTGAATTCAGGTGCATCATGCTATGTATGTCCTGACCGGAGTTCTTTCATGTCATACAGGGAGTATGATGGTGGATTAGTATTTTTGGGTAATGGCTATGTTTGTAAGGTGGTGAGTATTGGTTCAGTGCGCATTAAGATGTTCGATGAGATCAAACATATCCTTGAAGGTGTGAAGCATATCCTTGAGATGAAGAAGAATGCGATCTCTCTTGGTGCACTCGAGGTGAAAGGGTGCATGTTCATTAACTGCGATCGATATTGTGAAGTGATAAAGGGGGGCACTTGTGTGGATGAAGGCATGGAGGTGTGTCCATCTTTACAAGGTAATCGGGAGCATTATTTATGGTAGACTGGCGGGATTGGCAGCGGGATCCACAGTTGCTCATATGTGGCAAGAGCTAAAGGGCCATATGAGAAGAGCGATAAAGCGTGTGAAGGTGCAAGGACAAAGTCGATGGGGCACAAGAAGCGATGTACCTATGTTAATGACGGAGTAAAGATGGAGGATTATGTGTGGTAAGGTGTTGTATGAAGATTGGAGTCGTGGTGGAGATTGTTAGAATCGGACACCTCAAATCTTCTGCAACAAAGGCCACTGACCGGTTGTGGATGGCAATCGATCGGTCGTGGATGGCGATCAACTAGTTGAATTTGGGAGATTCCAGGACAGCAGGCTCTCTAGACAGTCATTGGGCATTGACGACCGGTCGACGGTGTGGTGTAATTGGTCGGCAAGTTTCCTAATTTAAGTTGGTTTCTTCCGCGGTTATGTGCAAGGTGTTTTTAATTTCGGTTTCTTTGTTATATAAGGGGTGTGATACAGAAATTAGAGTATCCTCGATTGGAAAGGGGATTGAAAGGGGTTCTAAGTGAGAGAAAGAGCTTGAGAAGAAGGGTTTCTTCTTGGAAAAGCTTAGGATTTCTCTTGCGGGGGCTTGTGATCCGGGTTTTGGGTTTCCATCTCTTGTAACTTCTGATATCATAGTAGATAGTTCGCTTTGTGCCATAACTTTTTACCCGTTGAGGGGTTTTTCCATATAAAAATTGGATTGCCTTCTTATGTGTGTTGTTTTTGCTTGATTGTGTGATTGTCGTTCTTCTAATTCGCGCTTCCGCTGCTAGGCTCCATTCCCAACATCTTTGCCATGGATGCTAGTAACAATGGCATCTTTGACTCAAATTTTCTTTTTCAACCTTGTTTGATGTTGATGTTATTAGGGTGCTATTTGAATGGTATACCATGATACATGGAGCTCACTATTCGAATGATTTTCGATGGCTATGTGCATGTATGTGTATGCCATGATGTATGAAAGGGGTGTGGGAGCATAGAAGAAAAGGCATGGAAACTTCATGTGCAATTTTGACCAAGTGTGCTGATCCAACATGCTACAAGTTACTCTAAATTTGCTTGGTAGGATGTCAAAATGGGGTGTCTCTAAATACATTTAAATTGGGCCCATTATTTAGACCAATGTTTCCATTATCAATATTGACACATGTATTACACCCTTAGGATACGGAAACATATAACATGTATCTCGCAAGGAGAATATCACATGTATCTTGTAATGTATAACTATTTTTTGGAAATATTAGAAAATTAGTTAAATTTTTCAATAAAACTTCAAAGGATGTTAAAAAAGATGTTAGTACACACTTAAAAGTAATATAACTATATTGAAAATTAGTTTATATAATTTAAATCATAAAAGACATATATGAAAATACACCAAATACATTCATAGCCAAATTTGTCTTACAATGTACAATACATTTATTCAAAAAATATATTTTAAAATTACTTTCTATAATTTAAATAAACAAGTGTGACTGATGTTAAGATCAACATATACTGATGAATCCATAAAATAAAGCATAATTAACAATGGTTAATATATTTTTTTCAAAATAATAATTTTATTAATTTAGCAATGTTTTTAATTAAAAAGGGAATTTTACAAAATAGTACCTCATTAATTCGATATTTTCATCCAAGTACCTTTTTAAAAATCATTTTTCATTAAGATACCACATTAATTGAGTTATTGTCAAAGCGGTACCTTTCGTTAGCTTTTCTTTAACTTTCGTCCTAATTTTTCTCAAATGACAAGAATGCCTACCAATTAATGACTATAATTTTAGAAAAAGAAAAAATCCTAAAAATTTTCTCCATGCATGTTGCACAAGGATGTAGCCACCAGTGGGTGCTACATGGGTCCCATCCTGATGTATGTGCTTTATCCACGCTGTCCATCCATTTTTCGAGATCATTTTAGGCCATGAGCCTAAAAATGAGGCAGGTACAAATCTCAAGTGGACCACACCATAGGAAACAATGGTGATTGAATTCCCACAATTAAAAACTATCTAGGGCCCACTGTCATGTTTATTTTACATCCAACATGATGATTAGGTCACACAGATTTAGATGAAGGGAAAACATAGGTACGGATTCATCTAAAACTTATGTGGCTGCGCAAGAAGGTTTTAATAGTAGGCATTAAATCACCACTATTTTTTATGGTGTGGTCCACCTGAGATTTGGATTTGCATCATTTTCGGCTCATGCCATAAGATGATTTGGAAAAATGGATGAACAACGTGGATAAAATATATACATCATGGTGCGGCCCACAAAGCATCATATGCAAATTGCATTATAAGTTAAAGGCTCCGCTACCGCTTTAGGTTATAGGTTTCTAGATGCATATGACCCCGACCTCAACCAACACCATGCGGTCCTGATTGTGGGGCCTTCCTTGATGTCGTCCATCCATTTTGCCAACTTCTTTTAAGGCATGAACCAAAAAATTAAGCAAATCCAAATATCAGGTGGACCATACCATAAAAGTAGTGTCGATTGAATCCCACCATTAAAAACTTCATAGGGCCCACCATAATGTTTATTAATTGCCATCCAACATGTTGACAGGGACACAGAGACCCGGATGAAGGGAAAAAATAAATAATAGCTTGATCTAAAACTTTCATAGCCCACAAGAAGTTTTTAATAGTGGACATTCAATCACCACTTATCTTGCTCTGTGGTCCACCTGAGATTTGGATCTAGATTATTTTTGGGCTCATTCCCTAAAATGATCTAGCAAAGTGGATGGATGGCATGGATTAAACACATACATCATGGTGGGGGCCCACAAAGCACTAACCAGCTACTCTCTAAAAAAATTCTTGAAGGCTTGAATCAAGCTAAAATTTATGCTTATCCTTCATCCAAGTATATGTGACCTCATTGACAAGTTTGATGGCAAATAAACAACACAGTGGGCCCTACTAGGGTTTCAACGGTGGGCATCATTATCACCGCTTCTTCCTATGGTGTAGTCCATTTGTGCCTTGGATCTGCCTCAACTTTGGGATCATACCATAAAATGATCAAGAAAAAAATGGATGAATGATGTGTATAAACCCATATATCACTATGGGCCCCAGAGAGTACCTGCTTATACCAATTACCATCAAGGAGAGGCAAGGACACAATCTGCTTCCACGCTGGCAGACGCAGATTTCATGCGAAAGGCTCTTGCAGGAAGTTCCTGTGGTGGGATGCTAGGTGGGGCCCACTATGATGTTTGTCAGAAATACACTCTAACCATCTGTTGTGCGAGCATGCGACCAAAAATGAAGGGTATCCAAAACTCAAATGGGCCACATGAGAGGGAAAATTGGGGAAAGAAATGCCTACAATTGAAACCTTCTTGGGCCCCACAATTTATAAGGTCGTTCAACTTGATGTTTCTATCGCATCAAGGTAAATACCCTGTCCATCCGTTTTGCCCCCCAAACAGTTTATAAGGTCATTCTTGAAAGGATGAAGTGAAAATACAAAAAAAAAAAAAAAAAAAAGTATGATATAAAACTTTTGTGGCCATATGAATGTTTTAATAGTGGTCATTAAATTCCCACCATTCCCTCTCGCATGGGCCACTTGAGTGGATCCTCTTCATTTTTTGTTGCATGCCCTAAAATGAGCATGCAAAACGGATGGACAAGGTGGATTTCTCACAAACATCAGGGTGGGCCTCACCTAGCATCCCAGTGCACTTGCTATTTCGCAGGAAGTTCGCGTTCGCGTCGTTTTGGTGAGACCGAGTGTACTTAATTTGGAAATCTCTTACCTTCGGCAAGCATTTAATTTGATGCGGTTTGCATGTGGTGTTCCATGAGCCCCACCATGATGTATATGTTTTATCCACAATGTCCATTCATTTTTTCAGATCATCTTATGGAATGAGTAAAAATGACGCAGATCCAAATATCAGTTGGACCATGCCATAAGAAACAATGGTGATTCAACTCCCACCATTAAAAACTTCTTAGGTGGCCACAAAAGTTTTGGATCTAGATGTACATATGTTTTCCCTTCATCCAGGCATGTGACCTAATCAATATGTTGGATGGAAAATAAACATGACTGTGGACCCTAGTTAGTTTTTAATGGTGGGCATTCAATCACCATTGTTTCCTATGGTGTGGTCCACCTGATATTTGTACCTACCTCATTTTTAGGCTCATGCCTTAAATTGATATCGAAAAATGGATGGACAACATGGGTAAAACATATACATCATGATGGGATCCACATAGCATGGCTACGCTCCTATGCAATATGTGTGGAGAAAAATTCTAAGATTTTTTACCTTTTCTAAAAGTACAGCTCATTAATGATAATTAGATTTGACAACCTTTTCAATTTTCTTAGACATCTTTTATGGCCATTTTTATCATTTGAGAAAAATTATAATGGAAGTTAAAGAAAAACTAACGGAAGGTACCCCTTTGACAATAACTCAGTTAATGAGATATCTTAATGAAAATATTTTTTTTAAAGGTACTTAGATGAAAATACTAAATTAATGAGGTACTTGGATGAAAATACTAAATTAATGAGGTACTATTTTATAAAATCCCCAATTAAAAATATTTTTTTTAACAAAAATTTGAAAAAGTTCTGTCAATTAGTAGATCAGTCTCCAAGCATTCTCACATGATTTTCCATACTTTAAATGCATGTTAAATGGGTTAAATCGAGAAAATTTTGAATTTTTTCCCCAAAACTTTTAAAATTTCCAAATTAAAAAATCGAAGGTCAAAATTCATAATTGAGCATATAAATGATGTAGGACAAGGACCCCCTGATGAAGGGCATGGGTCAAGCACATTCTTCTCTCACATGGACCACAAAAGATGAAGAAAAGTTCGACAAAAATCGTCAATTTTCGTATGGATGGACTAAAAGAAAGTGGACCATAAATCAGCCATAACTTTTGATCCGAGAGGAGTTACAGGACATACATCATATGGATTCCTACTGAAATTCCGTTTTGAGGTGAACCAACCCATAAAAGTGGGTTGCATTCGTCCGTTTCGCCAAAAAACACGCAACTATAACAGAAAACCATTATTTTAGGAGAAAACCTGTTATTTTTAGTAATTCCAATTTTTAGTTTGTTTCTTTCTTTTTTCGGAATTTTTATTTATTTAGGAGTTTCTATTTTTGTTAAGCAATGAATTTTAGAAAGAGTCGACTTAGTAGTAGTGTTTAATTAGGATTTTACTATTTTTAGTAACTTTTTATTTTGGGAAACTTATTATTTTTAGTAAGTATGAATTATGGTATAGTTAGGAATATTTAAGGATGTTAAATTCATTTTTAATATTAACTCTCATATTATTTTTCAATAAAATTTCTAGTTTTTACCAATTTTCTCTCGTGGATTCGAGATTTTTTCTCGTGGATTCGAGGAAGCCCTATTGAGGATTCCAGGGAACATTGTGGATTAAATGTATTTATCCTGTGAGGAAGACAGTGATCGACCTCACCACGTCTCCCCTGCGTCAGTGATATCAGAGCGAGGAGTTTCCTCGAGCCGATATCTCTTTACAAAAGGTATGGACAAAATCCCTGCTAACGGTGATCAAGGAATTTATTATCTTTTGAAGAGAATGGAAGCTCTCCACCAGGAGAGATGGAAGACAATGCATGGACTGTAAGCTTCCCTCGACCGTTTTTCAGATGTGTCAATTCTGCCTCATACTCATCGTATAACACTGATGATGAATCGTAGGCCACCATGTAATAGTGGTGAATCACAGGCCACTACTTCGATCATGAGGAAACTAATGCATACACCAAAGGAGGAGATGGATCTACAACGACACAACATCTTTCGAACGAGGTGCACCATGCATAAAAAGGTTTGTGATTTAATCATAGATGGTGGGAGCAGTGAGAATATCATATCAAAGTATATGGTAGAAAAGCTGCAATTAGATACAGAAAATTATCCCTTTCCATATACGATTGGATGGATTAAGGAGGTCAGTGAGACAAAGCTAACTGAACGATGTCGTATTCCTTTTTCTATTGGTAAAAATTATAAGGATGAAGTAATGTGTGATGTGGTAGATATGGAAATTTATCACATGTTACTTGGTCGACCATGGCAATACGATCATGATGTCACGCATAGAGGTGAGGATAATTTATACATCTTCATTAAAGATGGCTGTGAATTTATACTTGCTCCTATGAACCCGGATAAACAATTTAAGGCTTTTAAAGTGGAGGGGCAAACTTTTGTGTCTATTCAAGATCATGTCGATCAATCTGTCGAGTTAGAAGAAGTTAAGGCCATGGAAGGGGAAGATGAAGTACATGCCCCCATCATCTCCGAGATTGATTAAACTCCTAAAAAGGTGGATGTCAATATCTCCATTGTGAAGAACAAGGAGGAAGGACCTATAGACATCCTAGAAATTATGGAGCTAGTTTTAAAGGAATCCATGAGTATCCCAAAATATGCCACACCAACATTAATGGAACTTGAGGCGATCGTGGTCATCGAATTTTTTGATGAATTGTTCCTTGTACAGGAAATTGTCCTTTCTCAGATAGAGCCAGCCTTCAATATGCTAGAGCAAGTTGAGATTATTCATGTTGGTGTCAAGAAGAAGTTGACGAAATCAATTTCAACATGTCAGGGAAAAGCTAAGGATGCGAATTGCAAGACAAGTCCGTTGCCGATCTCGCACACACGTTGTGGCCCCAGATTTAGGAGAAACTCGAGGATTAGTTTTTTTTTGAAGTGGAGGAGTCTAATGTAGGACAAGGACTCTCTAATGAAGGGCGTGGGTCAAGCACATTCCTATCTCACATGGACCCCAAAAGATCAAGAAAAGTTCGACAAAAATCGTCAATTTTCGTATGGATGAACCAAAAGAAGGTGGACCATAAATCGGCCATAACTTTTGATTCGGGAGGAGTTATTGGATATACAACATATGGATTCCTACTAAAATTTTGTTTCAAGGTGAACAACCCATAAAAGTGGGTTGCGTTCGTCTGTTTTGACAAAAAACACATAGTTATAGCAGAAAAAACGAGATATTAGGAGAAAACTTGCTATTTTAAATTTGTTTCTTTCTTTTTTAGGAGTTTTTCTTTATTCAAGAGTTTCTATTTTTGTTAAGTAATGAGATTTAAAAAGAATCTACTTAGTAGTAATGTTTAATTAGGATTTTATTATTTTTAGTAACTTTCTATTTTGAGAAACTTACTATTTTTAGTAAGTACGAATTAGGGTTAGCTAGGGATATTAAAGGATGTTAAATTTGTTTTTAATGTTAACTCTTATATTATTATTCAATAAAATTTCTGATTTTTACTAATTTTCTCTCGTGGATTCGAGATTTTTCCTCATGGATTTAAGGAAGCCCTGTTGAGGAGTCCAGGAAGCCTTGTGGATTCAAGATAGTTATCCTGTGAAAAAAACGGTGATCGACCTCACCACGTCTTCCCTGGGTCAATAAAACATACAAAATCATGAATTAGTAACTTTATTCTAGATATTCCAAGTAATTTAAACAAGAAAAGATAGTTTAAAATAGCAAAAACTCACTGATTAGATCTTTAGTACCACAAGCTCTCCAATCTCGATTTACACACCCAAATTCCATTTTTATCTAAATAGACGAAAAGCATAACCCCAGTAAAAAAAATTTAATGGAAAATTGGATTTCTATGAATTTTTAGCAAATTATTCAAATTTTTTGGAAGGGGAACAACACAATTGCAATATTGTCACTACATGTTGATACCGACTACATGTATTAACAATCGGGGAACTCGCAACAATAATAATTTCAGAATATCATAATGTATCAATATATCGTTGATGCATTGTGATATATAGACCGATATTAGAATGTTTTTCAATTATAGGTCATTTTTGTACCGGAACTGCACGATGTCAATAGAATTGGCCAATTGGGAGCGGGGGGAGGGGGGGGGGGGGGGGGGGGGGGGGGATGGATCCGGATGTGTCAGAAACCCAGGGTTAGGCATGGCTACAGTTGTAGAAATTGCAATTGGGTTTTGGCATAAACAACGTTCCAAACCATCGAATTGGTGTAGTCTAGCAGGCATAAGGTCAGGTTAATTTGAATTAGGACCCAATTAGACCCTTTTAAGACCCAACTGGATCCAGGTCGGGTCACGTTGATTTTGAGAGGACCAACCGACATGTAGTAATTCGAGTCAAGACCAGATCCACCCATGGGTATTAACTTTGGAATAAGAACCATTGCAGTCGGTTCAGTTCCAATACCGGAAGTGGATTGCGTCCTGCCGCCACCAGGTGGGACGTGGGTTCGGAAGGGGTTCTGTAAGGCCCACTGTGATGTGTGAGTTTTATCCACACTCACCATCCAATTTTTTCAGATCATTTTAGGTATGAGCAAAAAATGAGGTAGATTCGAGGCTCAAGTGGACCATATAGTGGGGATTGAACGTTCACCATTAAAAACTTCTTGGGCCATCAAACTGATATTTATGTTTTACCTTTATTCAGGTCTATGTGACCTTGTGGATAGGTTCGGATGGCAAATAAACATAACGATGGTTTCAACGGTGAGCATCATTGCCTCATTTTCTGGTTAGATCCCTGAAATGATCTTAAAAAATGCATAACGGCGTGGATGAAACCCATACATCACAGTGGGCCCCACTGAGCCCCTGCCTTTATCGATTTCCGTCTAGGCGGGGGCTGGACGGAATCCGCTTCAATGCATTTGTACCTCTATAACATCGTTAGCTATTCGCGCGACCGCGAGTCAGGCCGCGTCACCATATAAGAAATCCGCCACGTCGCCACTCTAGAGATTCGCCACGTCCGCTCAGCACGGGATAGAACAGATGGCCATAAATGAAAGGGAAAACAGAGAAGAGGTATTGGAAGGAGGAGTTGATACGACGATGTTGCCTTCTTCTTCTCTTCATCTTCATCTTCATCTTCATTTCAACCGTTCGATCTTCGCATGCATGAATAATGGTGGTAGCAAAGGGCGAGAAGTTCATAGCCTGCGAAAGGGACCCGAAGAGGGTAGGGTATTGATATTGGGAGGAACGGGAAGAGTTGGAGGATCGACAGCCAATGCTCTATCCAAGCTCTGCCCCGATCTCCGAATCGTCATTGGTGGTAGAAACAGGTGATTTTTCAAAACCACAGATAGGGTTTCAACTTCCGACTCCATATGAGTTTTATTTCCCTCCATTGTAATTGTACTAGTTTTTATCTGAAATTAATTTGCTCATGTCTTCGAATGCTGAATCTTGCTTGTTTAAAAAGAATGGAAAATTACCTAAAGATTTGCCAATTTGGTGGGACTGGAAGCTCTGTGGGCCCCGCCTGTTTTATATGTAAATCTTCGCCGTCCATTAGGTGAGAAGTGTAATTTGAACTGTACATGGAAAAGATCATCCAGATAAAAGAATTCTGATGGGTCACACAAATCAGAACAATGTAAAACTACTCCGAAAATCTCTAAGTTCACACTGTATTTTTCACTTCATTCTGGTGAGTTAAACCTGATTAACGGGTTCAATGAAAGATATACCCCACGGTGGCCCCACACAAAAACCTATGGTTGGCATCCCATCTCCATTGTCCCCCGGGTTGTGGTCCACCTGCATTGTGGATTTTTGTGATTTTTTGGTCCAGATCTTAGGATTGATGATAGAACTTGATGGATGGAGTGGATTTTATGTATACAATGTGGTTTTATCCGCAAGCTTGGGTGTCTTACGCACTGGCTAGAAAAAGAAGAAGAAGAAGAAGAAGAAGAAGAAGAAGACCTTAGCTCATTTTAGTTAACAGTGATTATGCATTGGAGACTATAGTTTATATAAATTGTTGACTATCAAGATAATTTATAATCCTCACTACCAAACAGGCTCTTAAGAATGGATGCTTCCATAGACCCTGAATTGGTGAAAGCATTCGCCATTTTGCGCTTGTTCTTTCTTTAACATTTTTTACCCTTTTAACTGCTAGCTGAATAGCAACTATACCGCTACCATTAACAGCAGTTAATGTTAGCAGCCGCTTTTACTGGTTTCAAAAGGCTGAGAGTTAAAAAGGAAAAAAGAAGTGGCTACATGGGTGCTTTCGTGAATGCACATTTATTAACAATGATTTGAGCAAAAAAAGTTCAAGTTTGGGGTTTTGGCTAATTCTGCCTAATAAGAATCATAAAATTTACCGTGTCCAAGTTCTTTTCATTTTGTTCACTTTCCTTTGTTTTCTTTCTTTCTCTCTTTCTTTTTCTTTTCTTCTTCTTCTTTTTCTTCCTTTTTATTTGGGTTTATGCTACCTGCTTCTAATAGGTAATGCCAAGCAAGCTCAACTGTTCAATCCTTGTTGGCTGTTTGTGTACCCACCAAAATAAAATAAAAAATTCAAAATTTAAGTGCCCTGAATGAAGTATTTGATGCAGGAGAAACTCATTATTGCAAGAGTTTCACACATAAATAACCAAAAATTAAATTTAGTTAAAACAATTGTTTGTTGCATCAGATTACAATTGATTGTATCCAATTGGAGGAAAAATTGCATTACATTGGAGCCCCCAAAAGTTGAATTGTTAGTGGAAAAATAATCAGTGTGGGACACACTGTGTATAACAAATTTTCATTTTATAGGGACCTAAACCAAGCTCTATTGAACAAAAGCAGTGCAATTATATCCAAAATGAGTTCATTTTATTCAAGTATCAAACAATATAATAGTAACAAAATACTAAAAAAAGCACATCCAAAAACTAAAGAACAAAAAATATACCTTCCTCAAACTCACAGAGTTACAAGGTGGCTTGAAGTCATCATTTCTCTTACCACTAGGCGGCCATAGTATTGCTGCTCCACTTGTCAACAGTACTGTGTCTAGGTCCATGCTAGAATGGTACATGCTCATGTACTCTCTCAAGTAAAATTAGTACTCATTCTCCTTGAACTAGATGAGTACACTCATGTCATCATTTCTCTTACCACTAGGCGGCCATAGTATTGCTGCTCCACTTGTCAACAGTATTGTGTCTAGGTCCATGCTAGAATGGTACATGCTCAGGTACTCCCTTAAGCAAGGTGTGCCAAAACGGTTACGTATCGGCCGATACGTAACGGAAACGGCTAACGCCGTTACGCGATACGGGGTCCAAAACGGGGACCCCCAAAATTTTGACCCGTAGCGGTCGGAAAACGGGTAGTTTTTTTTTATATATAAATCTGATTTTTTTTTATTTTTTCACAATTTTCTTCTCCCATTTCTTTTCTAATCTATTCTTTTACTAAAAACCAGTGTTTGCAGATCAGTCTATTTTACTATATCGGTTACACACACAAGAGTCTCCATTTTGTAGAAAAAAAATGACTTTTTTTTTCGATTTTCTTCTAGTTTCTAGATTTTATTGAATCTTCATATAGATCTAGGCCATATATGATAGCTTGCATTGCGTTGAAGTTCAATAATCAAAACTGCATTTGGAGGATACTCATTTAGTCAAAACTAGAATATTTCTCAACTCTCTTGCTTGTTTTACTTTGTCAATGCATTGGTTGTGTTTACATTAATGTCTTGTTACATTTGTATATATTATGGAATCAATTTAAACAATAGTTGCATCAATTTAGTCAGATAGCGCATAGCTTAAGATCCTTTTACAAAGGAACTCCATTATGTGAACTTTTTTTTTATACATATTATGATTTAAATGTGTGTATTGAGGTCCATTTTAACAATCCCTGAAGTTTCATTGAAAAATTTAATCAATTTCCCAATGTTTTCCCCATGTTTCCCAAAAAGTGCGATACATTCCGCGATACAACCGATATGTGTATCTTCTAATATGTGTTTAAAGGTTGGATAGTATGTGTTACTTATAATAGAATATAATCATGTGCATTTTACAAATTATGCACATGGTTTTTTTTTTTTTTTTTGGTATTTTTTAAATTTTGGAATAATTTTAAAAATTAGGGAAAATCATTTTTTTCAAAAAAAAATTCTGGTTTAAAGGTTGGATAATATGTGTTACTTATAATAGACAATTAGAAATTTGAATTTATAAGTTTTGCAGTTAATTCCAGGTTATCAGCTTCATAAATTCATCAGACAGCCCGATACAGCTTTATCACCAAAGAGTAGACCGCTTCACCACCATAAACATGTTCAAAATTATAAATGAATGCATATTTTGGATGTTTGGAATTTTCTGGATTTAATCCATATTTTTTTAGAATTTTTTGGTAAAAAAAAAAAAAATGGACCGTTACAGGGGGCGTATCGGCCGATACGGGGCCGTATCGGCCGATACAGCCCGTATCCGTATCGGAAACGGTGGGCACCGTTACGCCCACCGATACCGCTACAGGACACCTTGCCCTCAAGTATTGTTAGTACTCATTCTCCTTGAACTAGATGAGTACACTCATCTGTGGATACTGCATGTGATGGAGATGGTCTACAGCTGATGCAGGTCCACAGTTGGATATAGGCTGGGCATGTATGTGACTCCTGGATACGTCTATCCATAGTCATATGAATATGATGGATCTCTTTGTCCGTATCCATAGCTGGAAGCATACTTGTGAATTGATCATCCATGGTCATAGCAGCCACAATGTGTGTAAGGTGGAATGGAAGTGGAGCTTCCTTGCTCTAAATTAATGTCCACGGACCCAATTCTTTGTGCAAGAGAGTTCTCACCATGTGGGAGCTTTTTCTTTTTCTTATCCTTACATCGCTCAAAATGTTGACTCAACTCTCTTACCCTACATGAAGCTGATGGATGGGAGCCATGGATTATCATGAGTGGCATGGTCAAAGTCCGCCTCCTCGTTGAACCGGACAACTGATCTATGACTCTGACCCGCCATACTAGCATTGCTACCACCACCTCCATCCTTGCCTTCACAATGCACTCATTATCTGTAATCTGCACAACATGCTTCAACCCCACCTCTCATATCACATCCTTAATTAGTTCATATATGAAAGGCATGTCCTTAATTTTATGGACGCATCAACTTCATGAATCTTGTCCTCCCTCTATAGTACACCATGAATTTGATAATAGATAATCTGGTGTGCCCCATCCACCCATCATACATCACTGTTACACTGTATTCTTTCCTTCTCAGCTTTAACAAACTATGTAATTCTACATCAACTGATCAAGGTAGTGCCTAAGAATCTCCTTGGTTGTTGAGGGCTTTACACCAAGTCAACATGTCGCACATCTTCAATCATATTTTTGACGTCTGTACCAAAAGCTGGATGAGCTGGCACGTGACTCAATATTAACCATTTTGCGACCATGCTCCCTAACCTTCCCCTAAATCCCTTATTCCATACGTCTTTTAATCTCCTCAAGTTGGCTCTCTCAATGGTTGAATATTGCACCTGAGTGCTCTTGTTATGAAATAATGTAGCCCCTCGAACTCCCAACTGCTACCCCAGCTTATCGACCATTGTCCTCACCCCATATTGCTATCCTAACCCGCCTTGTTGCTCCCACCAACCTCACGTTTGGACCCCTTGAACATTGGCCTAGTCTCCTCAAGCCGCCATCCCCTTTGCTCCTTGACTTTGCCTTGATATTCTCCATCTCTCACACTCTGTGACACAATCATCAAGACAGAGAATATCCTTATAATCATGACTTGGGTTGGGTCCTCATCGACCATCATCAAACCCCATTTAGGACGCACTAACTCATCTTTGATTTTCCTCTCATGCTTCCTGCTCCTTATGCTGGCCTTACCTGGGTGTAATATGTTCACCCTCTTTGCTTTCACCTTCTTTGGAGTACTTAGGTAGTCCATTTGGTAGCCCACGCCAAGTTTTCCTTCAACGTATTAAACCTAGACCCAAATCTATTCGCCTCAAAGTGGCAGTTCATGTTGCCACCCGATGTCCCTTTATCCACCTTTTCTCAACATTTTACACTATTTAACAAGAGAATTAGGAACATCATTTAAATTTTTTTTAATCAAAGACAATGGTTCATTTGTCCATCTACACATACATATATACTTCCATGATCCATCCACCCTTCTTCTGTAAATCATGTTAAATCAGTGTTAAATTGTTACAAGTATATGAGTTTTCATGTTTTACATGAAAAATTATGAATTGGGAGCTTCGATTTTGAGATTTGGAGGAGATGGGCTGAGTTGTGGAAAATTGAAAAAATTAAAAATTTTCAATTTCTCGCAAATTGGTTGCAATCTTTATGTCCAAACATAAAATCAAACATGTATGTAACCTAGTCTAGTGATTCTTCTTTTTCTTTTGAATGTATCGATTATGTTTCCACACGTCTTCTTACATTTATAAATTATATAAATAGACTTTGAATATACTTGCATCAATTCAGTTAGACACTTAGACTGCACACAGATTAGGACCCCATATAAAGAAAACATATTATGTGCACTTGTTTTTTGTAATGTTTTGATTCCTAAGTGTGTATTGATGTCTTTTTTAACTATCACTGAAGTTTCATTGAAAAATTCGACCAATTTCCCAATGTTCTCCATGTTTCCAACAACAGCGATACATTACGCGATACAACCAATATATCCCATGCGATAACCGATATTTATCCGTATCCCAAGGGTGCGATACATAACGTGATACCGATATTTCGAACACTGATCCAACCCACCCATCTTTACATTCATACATTTGTAAATACAAACATACACACATAGCCCCATCCATTCACCCATCGATCCATCGATCCATCCATACATCCACCCATCCATACACGTATTATGCATCCATCCACACACACACACACACACACACACACACACACAATCTATCTATCCATCTATACATCCATCCATAAATATCTACATGTAAAAATTAATTTTTTCCAAAATAATTTTTCATCCCTATACGCTAAGCTTTCCAAAATAATATTTTTTTCTTCCATTCTCTTAAAAATTAAATGATAAAAACAATGTTATCAAAATCATGCGATTTACAATATGAATCATAAGATTCATATTGTAGCGTATGGGTGTAAGATTCAAATCGTGCACCCAAATCGCAAATCCTAAATAATCGTACGATAATCGTATCGAATCGTAAGATAATTGTTGAATACGTAAATGGGTCCAAAAAATACTTAAAATTTTAATTTATTATTATTTTTATTCAATTTTTCCTTTTTTTTTTGTACCCTTTTGCTCATAAAATATGAAAAAGGCTCCCCCATTAAAAATATCCTCTTTTTTTTTTCTTTTTTTTTTCTTTTGGAGATTTTGATATTCAAAAACCCAAAATAAAGAAATCAAGATATCCTTTGATTTTGATTCACGATGGAATTGAATGTCATTTTTTCTAACGTGGCATCATTTTTTCATACGTAGATACATCACACATGGACTCATGGTTAATTGTGTTTTTAGCATATTCATGAGAAAATGGATGATTGATAATTTTTCTTATTTATGTATAATTGTTTTGTATCTTTTTATGATATATTTATGAAAATCTGAAAAAATCTTACGATTTACGATACGATACGATTCAGATAAGAAAACAATTTACGATTTGATAACATTGGATAAAAATACTTTTTTAGTAGAAAAAGGAAATTTTGTAGCCAATTGATAGATCGGCCAACACTAGTGAATATATAAAATTTCCACATTAATCAACACTGAACGACATATATTTCCAATTAAACGAATTTTTATATTTTAAATAATTTCGGGGAAAAAAAGAAGAAGAAAAAGTTATGGCCAATCGATAGATCAGCCTTCATTGATGAATATATCAAATTTCCACACTTCCATTATCGTTTTAAGGGTTCGAAATGGAGGAAATTAGAATTTTCCCAATCTCCTCCATTTTTCACCACTCAAATGTTGATTTTTTTTCTTATTTGCCATAAATCCATGTCAACACATGAGAATCATATGCATAAACATGGATTTCTATTGCAATCCATGCTCCACGCTAACATTTAGAAAAAGGGGTTTTCTCAAATTTTCTCACATTCAAGTTCCTACACAGTTTCACTTGTGAATTGAGATTCCTTCCCCAAATTCAAGTTTTGATTCAAAGAAACTCAAGAGTGATCGAAATCACCCTAGAAAGGGATGCCCGAACAAACAAATTACAATTTTTTTTTTCATTTTTTTAAATTCTTTAATTTTCGGCTCGATTTTTAGGGTATTTATGCATGATTTGTCGTATTAACAATAATATTGATATTATTGTTGATGCCAACTACTTATACACAGTGTTCGAAGTTTCGGTATCACTACAAGTTTCGCTAGCCGGGGATACGGAGACAATATTGATATCGCCGATAATATCACTGATAACCGGAAATGTGGGGAAAATGAGAAACACAGTGGAATTTTTCAGTGAAACCTCAGGAGTTGATAAAATACACATAGTTGCATATTTATGAATAAAAAAATTGCATAAAGAATGCATACATAATAGGTTTCTATTTAATGGGGGCCTAAAAGCATGTGTTGCCGTAAGAAGTCAATCCAATCATCTCATCCATCCAAAATCTGAACTTCCATCCAAACATCCATTGATATTTCAGAATATCGGCAACACATGAAATTTCCAAACAAATCGTCAACCACTAAAAAGAAACTAAAGATTGTGGTCTCGTTATTGCCATGTTGCGATAATGATAATATCGTGATATTATCAATGTTATCGTCAACAAATTGAACGTTGCATACAACCACGCACCCATAAAATATCTGAAATGGGAATTTTTTAAATATATAGATTTTTAGGCATATCGATACATTGGCGATATTATCAAAATATTGCAGATACATTGACGATACAAGTGACACTTGGAATTTACACAGTAAAAAATATTGGCGATACACCGACGGGATCAATGTATTGACAATACAAACGACGCTTGGAATTTACACAATTGAAAATATTGACGATATCGATACAGTGGCAATATTTAGTGATACATCACCGATATCAAGAATTTTTTATACTATCAGTGTTATCGGTATCGCTACCAGTGTTATCGGTGTCGCTGAACTAGAAATAGAGATAATATCGGGGATATTTCGATAATATCGGAGATAATGCAAACACTGCTTATACAAAGGAGAATTTTCTGATATCAAACCATATCTTTTGTATCGTGTGATATCGCGATATTATCGATAACATTCTTGACCCAGCGATACCGTTATTATCGATAATATTGTTGATATTAGGAGCATTGCTCTTCCATGTCAATTCACCTTGTTGCATGCTAGCGATCTCCTTATGCAACTGGAAGGTATAAGCCATATCATCATGTTGGGAGTACATCTCAGCTACTTTAGTCAAAATTTCCTTCACAGTTGCATGGAACAACAATCCTCCACTGATAACTTGCTGCATAGAATGTAGCAACCTAGGCATCATGGTAAGGTTATTGCTTTCCCTATCATCATGGGATGGATTATCTTCCTTGGGCTCCTTTTTGCTACCAGATATGTATCCCAGTTTCTTCTCACCACCAATAAACATGTTGACTGACTATGACCAAGTAGTTCATTCCATCTAGCTTCACAGTTGTAATCTCTAAACCCGGATTGTTATCTGAATACCCAGAACTCGAAGGTGCATTAACCTTCTGATCACCCATTCCTCTAGTATCTCCCATATACATATAGCCAGTGTTTTAAATAGCGAATGGCGTGTAGCATAGCGTTCACCCCTTTGAAGCGTGAGGTGTAAGCTACATAGCGTGTAGCGTAAGCTACACACAACTACTAGTTTTTTAATCAAGGTGCTTGGTTGCACCAATGTCATGATATTCCATACCAAATTAGACTGATTCATAATGAAAGTTAATAAAATTTCATTGTTTTTTATGCAACAAAATGGAACCTAAAGTAATAGGAAAGAGCAATGATTAAGTATAAAGGTAAAGAAAGAGCAATGAAATTGATTTAATACTGTTTTCTATTCAATTTACTAAAAGCATTAAAAAGGTTAGCTAATTTTTATTGGAAATGAAAAAATGTAGCAAATCATTGAAAACATCATGCGAGCTACATAGCGTGTAACATAGTTACTTAGCATGTAGCGTATGCAATTTATGATGTAGCGTGGGCTACATGGAACTTAAGCTATTTTCATGAGCTACGTAGCGTTAAGGCCATGCTACGCTACGTAGCGTAAGCTACACGCTACATAGCGTAGCTATTTAAAACACTGCATATAGCTTATGAAAGATGCAACATAATGGAAGGGAACAACTACAATCAACAAACTTCGCATACAATAATTTGATGAAGTGACAGTCTCCTGTACAGCATACGTTTCAATAGCCGCAAGAATGAAAACAGAGAGAGATCGGCATGCTTCGTTGTACATCACCAAAGGGAGGATAAAAGATAATGGGGCCTCTTGATGGGTCTGATTACACCACTCAGACTCGCTAGAGGGCCAACAGGATGCGGTGGGAGAGGTGCCGCTGGTAGAACTGCGGAAACACCACTCTGTTTGGTGACACTGGTCAGCTCTGCTGTGTGATGCGGCTACACCGGTTGGGCAGCTGCATTAGCAGCAACACCAACTGGGGCTAGAAAGATTAGAAAAGGGACTTAAAAGGGAGAAGGAGAGAGGTAGAAAGGTACGAACTAGAGCCAATAAAACCCTACCTCTGATACCATGTTTTGGAGAAGAGAGGAGAGAACTTCTTTGGAGGGAAAATAGTACTAGAGAGTTGATCCTCTCTAATCCTCTTTTATTCACAATAACCCTAATTATAAGAAAGGTATTGTGTTCTGAGGGAGTACGAATACGCAATTAGTGATTTAAAAATTGATAGTAATTGGCCGATGTATTAGACGAGACTATTGATAACGCAAGTGGTTGATCTAATATATAGGAAGAGTTCTTAAATTCCCTTATATCTTACAAGATATCACCATGTATCGCCAATATCACAATATATCAATACATTGCGATAGTTTGACAAAAACCCTTCATTAAATTCTGTCATATTGTCAGTATATACGATATATTGAGAAATGTATCAGCGATACATTCCGATACATTCCCCCACCGGAAATTCAAAAAAAAAAAAAAAAAAAAATCTCTATAACCCCACAAAAAATCTGTTTTCTCCAAATTGTTTGGGTGAATCTTTTATCGTACTTGTATTTTATGATTTATGAAGTCTATGAACTCATTTTGGATACAGTTGCGTCACTTCTGTCAAACAACGGATATTTTGGGGCCCTATACACAGGAAACTTGTTGTGCATACTTGTTTTTTTTTTTGTGATCTTTTTTGGGTTCTAAGTGTGTAATCATGTTTTTTTTTTGTGATCTTTTTTGGGTTCTAAGTGTGTAATCATGTCTCTTTCAACATCTCCTAAAGTTCTATTGAAAAATTCCATCATTGCCCAATGTTTCCTTCAAACAAGGATACATTCCCTGAAACATGCGATCTTTCCCATGCAATACCAATATGTTTCTGTATCTCAAGGACGAGATCGGTGTTTTAAATAGCCACGCTATGTAGTGTAGCTTAGCCTTAACACTATGTAGCTCATGAAAATAGCTTAAGTCGCATGTAGCCTACATTACATGATAATTTGCATGAGCTACACACTACATGGACAACGGTACACACTTTGTAGCTCACAGTACAAGTTATTTTTCACCACAACATTAAAATCAATTAATGTTTTCAATGATTTGTTAGATTTTTCTATTTTCGATAAAATTAGTTAATCTTTTCAATGCTTTTAGTAAAAATAATATAATTAATAGTATTAAATCAGTTTCATTGCTCTTTCTTTAATTTTATACTTAATGATGACCCTTTCGTATTACTTTAGGTTACGTATGGTTGCACCAAATATTATGACATTTTGTTAAACTTCATTATTAATCAATATAATTTGGTAAATATCAACAAATTAGTACAACCAAGCACAACCTTGATTAAAAATCTAGAAGTAGCGTGTAGCTTACTCGACATGCTATTCGCTATTGAAAACACTGGATGCAATGCATGGATTGGTACCAATGCAATAAACAAGGGAACAAACGACACTCTGTAACACACACCAATTAGGTGCCCTTGATTTTCCAATCAATGGACTTCTCTAGACCCTTATTGAATATCCAAAAGTAGGTGATAGAATAAGAAAGATGGATCTCATGAAAATACCACATATCAGGTAATTCAGTCTTAGGGTCCTTCATTATATGCATGTGGCCTTTTTTTTTTTTTTTTTTTTATTGGTGCTCATTTTGACTAAGCTTTCAGTTTAATTTTTTTATTCAGTGGTTGTTGTTATTGGCAAGAACTCATTGAATCCATCGTTTGGACTCGTAACAAATTAAAAGTTGCTCCTACTACTCAGCCAAGAGTATGGCTAATAGTTAGGATCATACAATTGATGAGGCATTGGGCTGCGATCCATTCAAGAAGTTGTCCATAAATTGGATGGTCCAAATCGATATACATTTAACCTTTGAGACATAATAGCATGATGTCTTCCCCGCAGGTATGCCTTGTCACTAACCCATAATTTGTGCTGGTACCCATCAATCCGGACCACAGAACCTATGTTGCACTGCTTGGATGGCCCTCACTCAGAAGATGACATCAATACAATTATCTTAGTTTCGAGATTCATGGAAAATTTTCATGAAAACCTAAAAGAAGGATAATGATTGTAGCATAAACAATAAAAGTCTTGTCATAATTGGCCTGTCTGGTTCATCCCTCCTCCTCTCCCCAACCTCCAAGGCAGATTATCATGCAGAATTTATCATCATACCATGCAACATAGTTATCCTAAAACAACATAGGCTTTAGTGCATCAAAGAGTAGCAGCGAAATGCTCTTTCAAGACATGCTCAGCAGCCATACCTAATACAGTGACTCAATGGGGATTTTACTTGAATAGTGATTCAGTTGCTTTCATACTCTTTCAACCATTTTGAAGCCAATGCATTCAGTTGTAGATTTCTGATTACAACAGCCATACTCAAGCTGTTGTAACCAACTAACCAGCAGTTACTAGAACATAGTCATGCATATGGACTTTTTTTATTTCCTAAAATTCCTCTCTTCTATTATTCAGTTAGATGCTAAGTGTATGAATTGCATTTTCTGGCAGAGAGAAGGGTGCTGCTCTAGTGTCTACGCTTGGTGAAAATTCGGAGTTTGTCGAAGTCAACATTGATAATGTAAACACATTGGAAGCAGCTTTAAATGGTGCATGGAATTTCTAAAAATTTTGACCTTTTCAATAAAGATCCTTTTGTGGCTTCAAATGTGAATAGTTGAAATGCTTAAAACTGCTGTCTTATATTTTCTTTCTGGTTTGTTACAATTCTGTGGAGTAGGCATGATTTTATTCAGTGGTAAATATGTATGCATGCTACCTCAAATCTTCTATTAAAACACAAGACAACAAGACTGCAGTAGATTTTTACCTAGAATATCTTCATTTGTTACCTTCTTTGTTTTCTCGATTCCCAATCCAACGACACTCAAACAGTAAGACATTTGTGCTCGCACGAGGCTTCTAGTTTTTCCAAATTACAGTCTAGATCTATTCAATACTGTTCTCTAGAGCCACAAACATTTTAAGTTGTTTTGTTCTTCTTCCAATCTAGAGTCTTGATTGTTGAAATAACTGAAAAAACACAAACCTATCCTACTTAACTGTTTACAGGGTCATGCTTAACTTTTTCAAAAACTTTTAAACCATTCTCACTTGGGTTTGTTATTCTTTGCACCAGATTGCGAAACGGATGCAAGAAACAAACTGACAAAGAGACACATGAATAGTATCATTTCATAACAATTGTAGTATTTACCAAAAGCATGAAATAGGAAGCAAGAGATGGTATTTTCTAGGGAAGATGAGTTTTTCCTGTAAATGTGGTTATTTGTAACCCCAACTGTTCTGCATATATAGAGGAGTATAGGCTGACTATAGGTAATTCTTAGTTGTTGGAAGCAGCATGAAACAGGTCCATTGAAGAACTGGTAATGGTAACAGAAAATAGAACAAGCCGTTTTAATATCCAATCAATCTAGGGAGTCTGAGATTTCTAAGTGTGAACAGTGCCCTTGCTGGAAGGTTGGTGCCATTTTAGGTTAGTGTAGTTAGTTTAATCTATTTACTTATTTTGATCAATGAGTTTCCAATGATTGCTAACCTTGCTCTGGATCGGTATGTTTCCGTAGCCCGGTAGCACTTGTCCGGTTACCTCCTGGTAGATGAACTTGACGGACGAGAAAGCAGAGGAGTTCATTCAGCTCTTAAGAGTGGCTCCATTGTATCAAGCTGTCTTTGGGCATGGGTGATTCGATGGTGCGGTCCAAGATCAAGTCCAGCCGGTTCTCAGTTTTTTGACTTACAGGTCTTCGGATGTGACGTGTTTCCTTTCTTTTCTGGCTTCGGCCTTTTCTTTGAATAAATTTGATTCTAATCGCTAAAAAAAAGATCATATATTCATGTCTGGTCCTATGGGGGCCCTCCGAAGGGAGCCTTTGCTTGGTTAGTGGGAAGGAACGGGGTGCTCACAATAAACAACTTGCAAAAAAGATCGTTGGTGATTCCAATTGTTGCGTCATGTATATAAATGACGCAGATTCGGTGAACCGCTTGTTCATCCACTATGCGTTTGCTTAGAAGGTGTGGGAGAGGTTCTTGGCGTGGCATGGGGCAGGAATAGGGAGTAAAGGAAGGGTGGTGTGGATGTTAATCTTTTTGGTGGTTGTCTGGGCTTTGTGGGGAAAAGGAATAATTGTCCTTTTCGGGATAGGAGCGGGTTGGAAACGGATGCATTTGAGAGGTCAAAGTTAGATGTCATATCTTGGGTCGGTTGTATTAATGTCTCCGACCATAGCAAGTGGTCCATGATTTCAGGGCTGAAGCTATTGTTTGGGATAAGAGCAGGTTGGAAGCAGATGAGGATGCATTTGAGAGGTCAAAGTTAGAGGTCATATCTTAGGTCAATTGTATTAATGTCTTTGACCATAGCGAGTGGTCCATGATGGCAGGGCTGAAGCTATTGTTTTTGTTCCTGGGATAAGAGCAGGTTGGAAGTGGATGCATTTGAGGGGTCAAAGTTAGATGTCATATTTTGGGTCAGTCATATTAATGTCTTCAACCATAGTGAGTGGTCCATGATGGTAAAGCTGAAGCTATTGTTTTTCTCCCATCCCACTAATGCATATCCCTAAACATTTGACATCACTCCTCCCAAGTAATTATAAGAAAAAAAATAAAATAAATTTTGGATGAATAATGTCGCTGATTTGGTGGGCCACTCAAATGCCACCAAATCGGCCCCAATTTCATGCAAGCTATAGCCCCCATCCCACTAATACATATCCTTAACAATTTGACATCATTGCCCTCAATAAATTTTAAGAAAAAATAAAATTAAATTCGGATTAATAGTGTCACCGATTTGGGATAAAACTCAATACCCCAATTTGGCCTCAAATTCAGGCAATCCATTGGCACTTATCCCACTAATGTAATTAGCCCCAGATCGGTGGACATTTATTGGATAGTGAAGAATGAAAAATATCCAATGGTCCTCTTTCATAAACAAGTGTCTGCAAATCAATGGTTGAAATGTTTCAATCAATTTGATTTTGGGATTGTGACTTAGCAATAATGGGTCACATAATTTAATTGGTTAATTTTTTAGTTAATATATGCGACGTGTACAATTTTCTAAGTGCAAGTTTATCTAGTGCCATGCTCCACTGGAGTATCATGTAAGGAAAAAAGAGTCGTATTTGAAATTGGTTGGGACCACGAGGTACAGTCCACTCGGCAGATAACTTCCAACTGGTCAAATGCATGTGAAATCCAACCTTTCCAATAGATTGGCCCCAAAATGAGGGTTGCTTAATGCAAACTTCATCAGTTAGGCCACACCATAGACAAATTTCTAGCCATTGATAAATAGAAAAATACAAGTGTGGTGCACTCGATGAGTGGATATGCCTAGGTTTTGCAACAGGTGCTCCTCGTGATCAGGCCAACCTATTGGATGGATTGGATGTCTCACACACATAAAAGGTTGGAATTTATCCACTGATGGACCATAACTTACCAGTCCAACCGGTTGGACCTTTTATTTATTAAAAAAAAAAAAAAAAAAAAAAAAGGCTTGGACGTAATGAAGCCACAATGAAGCCACATCACATGCATTTGAAATGAGAGTGTGAGAGTGATGCAGTTTCATTCTCTTACACAGTGAGAGAGACGAACTTGAATCCAATGGAAGAGAGAGAGAGAGAGAGAGAGAGAGAGAGAGAGAGAGAGAGAGAGTACTGTTTCCGCAAAGAAAGGAGGAGGAGAAGAAGAAGCAGAAGAAGCTGTAGAAGAAGCCATCCAGGTATGTGTTTTTTTATTTTTACATTTTCTTTTCTGGTTATGGGCTGTTATGTAAGGCTGTAACAGACCATTACGAATCTATAACGGCTGGCCGTTACAATTCTTTTCTTCTTTTTTTCAGTGGGGCCATTTTGTCCCTGTAATGCGTAATGGGTCAAGCCATTACCATTATGTAATGTCCGTTACATCCCCAATTTGGCACACCTTGGTCATAAGAATCAACCAAAACTAGAGAGCTAGGACCTACACAACTTTTTCTGTGCTAAAATGGTTCCTAGTGAGCCTTTTCTATCTACACCTTCAGATGATTTAGTAGTTGTTTCAAGGGGAATTTTTTTTTTTTTTTTTTTTAACTGAAATATGGCTCCGTCTGGTAACTACATTTGGTTTGGCTTAGTCAGGTCAAGTTACCATTGCATCCCTAGATCATTAACTCTAGCGCTGTCGAGCGTATGTCAGGTATGCCTCACTGTTTCTATAGTGGTTCTTTATGCTATAATTCAACTTCAACTTCCAGTTTTTGTGTTAGCTGTCCCACCCCTGGTAAAAGAGGCTAATGATGTCATGTGGGCAGCTGTTTGTCAAACTTTTGCCTAGCAATTATGAGAATTCCTATTCAAATAGGATTTGGAAAAACCAACCCCAAATGGTTGGGACAAGGCTAGGATAATGTTGGTGGTGTTGATTTTCTTTGATCTAATAGTGGGAAAGAATTGTTAATTACTCTCATGTACCTATAAAGGGCAAGGGTAGGTCGTTGCTACTTTGTTGTTGTCCTCCATATTTCATGTTCCTAACCTTTCTGGTAATCTTTCTTTTGTGAGTAATCTCAAAAAACTCTCAATTCATTGTTTTAGTTTTCTTTCTTCATAGTGTATCTTTTAGGATTTGGGTACATGGAGGACATTTGGTCGTGGTTGTGAAGCTGATAGAAAAGGGGTTTGTTGTTCCTCAATCGAGATCTGATAGGAGGCCTATACTGCTACACAACGCTCATACCGTATCACTTTTTGGCCAGGCCATTGGACCCGTGGTTACCGATATTTAGAATCATGGGTTTTGATAAGGGGGGAACTACACCACATTAATTTTGGGATTATCTTCAGGACCAAGTGGGGTTGTCAGCGGGTTGGGTTTAGAATAGATATGGCAATACTTTTAAGTATCAATATCTTGCATGATATCACACCTTCGAGAATTGGAAATATCATAGGCTATCAAGAAATATCTCAAGTATCTCATAAAGTTCCTCAATCTGAGGGAAACTTCAGTAAAATGGTGGAGTTTTTCAGTTAAACTTTAGGGGATGTTAAAAGGAACATGATCTAGCTCTTTCCCTTTAGTTTGATTTAGCTCTTTTGATTTTGTTATTCACCTTGGCACAACTTCCTATATTTCTGTTACCTTTTTCTTACACAATCTCATCCGCATTCATAAATAAAATTATTAAATAATCAAAGTTATGTGGTCTTTCTATGGGGGAGAATACACTACGTCTTCTTTGGGACCCTTTTTATCAGACAGTGGGGTTCTACATCGATGGTCATGGACTTATGCACCCCAAGAGCATGGCGTTTTTGAAAGAAAATATCAAAGTTGCATGCTATTTTTTTTTTTCATTCATACTTGTTTCCTCAATCAATCACATTGTGGCCCTTGTGTTGTAGCAAGGAGAGGGATTGAACTTTTTCTTTTGGATGGCTGATTGAACTTAAATTGAGGGGGGAATAGTATACATACCAATTGTACATAGACTGCTCCTGCTTAATTTCCACAAATAGAAGATAACCCAATAAGATTTTTGATGCAAGACAGCCCTAAATATGATGCATGTTCATGAACACAATTATTCAGCGGAAGTAAAAGCAATAATAATAATGAAATCTAGCATTAATCATCATAAACTAAGAAAAACATAAAGGAAACATGCAATGGAGCGGGCCATCATCACAACCATGGACTATGAGATTCAATTAGTGCATAGGTTGGATCCGGCGAGGGATGGAACCTCCCGATCTTGCATGGCTATACCCGATCGATCAATGAAAATCACTAGTCCGAAGAATCAGGAAGTTTCTCGGATTAGGGATTTGGGAATTTGGGGTTTTAGGGTTTAGCTTGATTCCCAATGTTTAGATCACGGGGAATAAACAAACAGAAGTTTAGAAGGCTAATAGAAGATAAAATACCTGAAAGAATTTGGAGGGACACAAGAAGAAATCAGAAGAAGAAGATCAAAGAGAAGAGAAGAATCACCATGAGAGAGAGAGGAGGTAGGAGGAAGCTTAAAGAGGCTTTCATTAATCAATATCAAAAGTTAATTTTCGTGCTTAGGGCCTAGCCCTCTTAAATAACCAAATAAAAGACATAAAAAGTACTAAACTACCCTCGAACTTAAGTAAAAACGGAAAAAGAAAACACTTTGCGCAAAAGTTCGGGCGCTTGGTCGAGCGCCCGATTGGGCGCCCGAAGACGTCCAAAAACGTCCGGAGAGTTTCGGGCGCTCAAGAGGCTAAGTTCGGGCGCCCGAAGTCTTTAGTTCTTCAGTCTTCTTTCTTCATTCTTCCTTCACACGTGTCCTCCCTGGATGGGGTCTTCTATGTGTCTGATCACGTGTGGAGGGTCTTCAGCTCCTCAATGGTCGCCTTCCACAAGGATGGTACTTGTGGATGGCGCTTTCTTCGTTGGTACACTTGAAATGGCCTTGTGTCCTCATCAATTTTCCCGCAGTTTTCTAGTTTATTCAAATAGAAACAAAAGGAAGAAAGCCCCTCCTATAGAATGAAGTATTGAACTCTAGTTCCTTGGTGGTATGGTCATGGGAAATGCAACATATGTCACGAGAAATATCGGGAATAACACAGGTGTAGCGATGTATTTGCCAATACCAATGATATTATCGTTGATTTCTAAAAAGTGTATTCTAGCAGAATATTGTATTTCATGTGTGTATTCTAGCAGAATATTGTATTTCACATGTGGGAAAACTGAAGTATCAACCAATATTCCTGCCGGTATCATCAAAAACTTTGGATGCTGGTTTACTAGTATCCCAACCTAACGTAGGGAATCAAATTCTAGTCCTGTTGGGTTAGGATGTGTACTGTATATGACTTACCAGATCCAAATCGCACCATATTTGGGTATCCTGTGGGGTTTTGTTGGGTACAGTGTTGTGCATGATTTATGATTTAGAATGGCGTTTGATCTGGAATCATGTCTATAATCAGGTTCAAGTTTGGATCTGGTTTCGAGTTCGATCATTACCTGAAGCATACCCTTTGTAAGGTTCTTAGCGAAATGTTATGGTAAAGAATCTTATCCAACTAGTTGTGTCACAGACAGACTATACAACTAGTTGTTTTGTAAATGTGGGACCATCCAAACATTGATTGGGACTGTTCAGGAACAACCAATCATTTATCCTAGCCATTTAAGCAATAGCCTTTAAAAACGGAAGACCAAGATCGACCACAAAAAAGTAGGTAAAATAATCAATCTGTTCTAGAGAAACACTTTCATCAAATGATTCTGACCACTCGACCTATGGCTTGCAACGTGGATAGTTACACCAAAAATTACCAATATTCAATGGGGTAGGATTATACGATCGGTATGAATTTTGCATGGAAGACCACCAATTGTGGGCTGGAATGAATGGAGGATCCATATCGATGTCTGGATGATCTATGCATACAAAGCCATTAGTTTTATTGTAATCCTTAAGAAAAGAAACAGCTTGCCTCAATTTCTAATCGGATTGGAATCATGGAACCCAAATCTTACCCGATTGTTATCCAGCTGAAATCTAGACCCAGATGTGATTTAAGACGGAATAGATAGCTTGATTACTTGTGGATATGGGTACCCATTGACAACCCTAAGACCAAGGAAGTGCATTGCTAACCACTTGGCCTTACACTGACTCTACAGCTAAATTGGGTGGCCAATAGGAAGAAAAATATGTTCATTGGAAGTTACCATGTCTCTTCCTCTATGGTGCAGGTTCCAAATTCTTTTTCTGGATCAGTCTTGACTCTTGACAACATCCCGTCTTATTCATCATGTACCTTTTTAGGCCCTTTTCAAACTCTTAACTCTTACTCCTACTTTCTAGTGTCTCCATTGGTGTTCTGCTGTTTTGCTTTCGTTCGTGTTTTAGGTCACAACAGAGATAATGATTGCTAACTTCAACAAATTTGCCTTTTTAGGACACCCAGCTGGTCAAAAAGGATAGAAGCAGTACAATCTTGTTACCCGTATTTTGTTATATGTCCATGGATGTTACTCTTTAAGTAATTTTCTGCGAATTATTGTCACTTCTGCGGGAATGTGCAAGAAATGAGGAGTAAAGAGCATCTTCATCAAATCTTGGACGTTATTGCCATGTGTTCCTCACTGGACTAAGGAGTTGATGACCCTGTAACCAATCTAAGTGATGGACTTAAAGACTTAGGTTCACCTGAGGAAAAGAATATTGCCTGAAATCACTAGTGATCAACAATCAAATGACTCATTGGTGCCAAATGCCTGTAATGTTTCTGACTTTGTTTCTGATCCTCCCATGGGTCTCTCTGATGATGATCCATAACAGAAGGGTAAATGGGATCATACTGCACATAAAATAGGTAATTCTGTGCAAGTGTCTTCTTTATATTGCATATTTTTGTTCCCACGCAGCATTCCTTCCAGTGTTGCAGAGGCTGTCTTAAGTCTTAACCTTAATTGAATGAAACCCTGTGTAAATAGAGGAGAGATCTCGAGCAGAAAACCTTAGAACTAACTGAGCTGCATGAAGGTGAAAGCTAGTAATTTTTTAATGGGTGTGCACTGTCAAACACAAACAAGATGGGTATGTGGAAAGATGTATGCTCACACAGTTTATCCATGTGTGGGGCAGTTCAGTCCTATTATTATTATTATTATTATTATTATTATTATTATTAAAAAAAATCTACCCAAACAGGAGACTGTCCTATTTTTGCTTTAATCCTTCATACTCTTGGTTTCTCTTATTTCTGAATAACTGTATAATGATGATCCTACTTTTGTATCCATATGATATTGCTAAAAATTCTACTGATAGCTAGTATTTTCAGTGACACATTATATTTTCTTCTGCAGATGTGGATCTTGTAGTTCATACAGCAGGTCCTTTTCAGCGTGCAGATAAGTGCACTGTACTGGAAGCTGCAATTTCTACCAAGGCAAGGACCTCATCGACTTTTCACTGTCTTATCTACCTGAATGCTAAATTTCTTCATTGATGCTTTATTTTGTTCAACTGCTTGGTTCCATCTTTTAGTACATCTTGGTAATAATCATTCTCCATGTAGATAACACTTTCTTAGGTCTAAAGATCTCTCATAAGCATTCTCTCTCTGTTTTTTTTTTTTTTTTGACAGACGGCCTATGTGGATGTGTGTGATGATACAGTCTATGCATGCCGTGCAAAATCTTTTCATGAGAAGGCAGTAGCTGCTGATGTTCCGGCTATAACAACTGGTGGAATTTACCCTGGAGTCAGCAATGGTGTGACCATACGTTTGTTCTACTTTAAGAAAAAGCTTTTGAAAATATTATCTGTCTTATTAAATGAATTCTGAAATATCTATAGTTTCCATAATTATGTTGTTGAATATAAAAGTGATGCAGAATCCCTTGGAATCAACCCATCTTTTTTATCCATTATGCTGAACTTACATGCAATATGAGATGGTCCAGTTCCTCTTTGAAATCTAAGGTGCTTAGTATTTATAGTGTATCTCTACTGATTAACCTAATCATTTTTTTTTCTCTTGTGAGGCATGCCAATAGATGGCAACATGGTAATGATAGAACTGGCGGTCCGTGGATGCTAATTCTTTCACCATTAAGAATCAAATGGTTCATATCGTGAATCATAAGATGCTGATAACACTGGTTGCTTGAGGCTAGGTCTTGCGGCTCACCATCTAGATTAGATAAGCCTTTTGCCCTATTGTCTGAGGAATCATACACAATGTTTAATTTCTCGATGGTATTGACCGATATGTCAACTGTTACAATCAGTACCTCTGCTATCGCAGGCCAAGATAGGAAATTTGGGGGAGGGAAGTATCACAAAAATTACCTAGTATTGATGTTATTATCATGTGCATATGCGTCGCAGGTAGGGTTAGAGTATAGTATCAAGAGACAATTCTATGAGGATATTGATAGACAAACGCAAGGAATTCCGAATGGAGGAAGGATATTTGTAGGAGGAGACTTGAATGGTCATGTAGGAAAAGAAAGTAGATGATATGAGAGTGTATGTGGAGGATATGGTTTGGGGAGAAGAAATGAGATGGGGGATGCTATCGTTGATTTCACCATGGCATACAATCTAACTCTAACAAACACATACTTGAACATTTAATGACTTTCAAAAGCAGATCGTATACAAGCCAAATAGATTTCTTTCTACTTACGATAATAGAACGATTAGTATGTAAGGATTGCAAGGTTATACCAGTATGAGAGAATCTGATTGCGCAACGTAGGTTAATAGTTATGTATGTATACTAAAAGATGGAAGAAAGGGAATGAAATCAATAGGTGTCCAAGTGGTGGAATCTAAAAGGAGAGAAAACAATGTTATTCGAAAATAAATTGATCGAAGAAATGGATGTCGAAGAAGTAATAAATGTTAAGTCCAATGAGATGGTTAGGTGCATTATGAAAGTGACAAAAGATGTTTTAGGAGTATCTAGAGGAAAACTCCAGTCATATGAGAAAACTTAGTGGTGGAATGCCAATGTAGAAAAAACTATTCACGAGAAATGGTTGTGTGATGCAGGATGCCCTAATTATGATGCATGTTCATGAACAAATATGATCCAGCGGAATAACAAAATAATGACAGAAAAAAATTCAGCATCTATCATCATAGTCTAAGAAAAGCAGAAAAGAAACATGCAATAATGCAGGCCATCATCACAACCAAGAAGTATGGGATTCAAGCATTGTGTGGATTGGATCTGGCAAGGGATGAAACCTTTTGATCTTGCATGGCTAAGATCCTAAACAAGCAATGGGGATCACTAGTCCGGGGAATCGAAAGATTTCTCGGATTAGAAGATCAAAATCTGGGAGCTAGGTTTTTTAAACCAAATCTCAGATTTTAGGGTTGCAGAGAATGGAGAAAGTTAGGTTTGGAGGGGCAAAAGAAGAAAGAAGAAGAAGATGGGGAAGAAGATGAAGTTCCACAGAGAGAAAAAGAGGAAGGAGGCAACCAAAGGGCTTTCTTTTCAATAATCAATAGCTAAATTCGTGTTTGACCCTCTTAAATAAGCACTAAGAAGCAACCAAAAGACTAAAATACCCTCAAGAGTTAAGTAAAAATAAAACTAAAAAAAAATAGTTCGCGCGGTAGTCGGGCGCCCGATGACCAAACGGTCGAGCACCCGATTGGGACAAAAAATGTCCATCAACTAAACATTAAAGCAGATGAATTTCGGGCGCCCAGTGACCTATGGTCAGGCGCCTAATCAAGCACCCGAAGACTGTGAAAACTGTCTAGCGAGTTTGGCTTTAAAGTGGGCGAATTTCGGGCGCCTGATGACTTGTGGTCGGGCGCCCGACGACCTCCAATTGTGTCTTCTTTTCTCCTACACACGTGTCTTCCCAATATGGGGCCTTCTATGCATTTAACCACATGCGTAGGGTCTTCAATGCTCCTTCACTGATCACCTAGCCACAAGGAAGATGCTTGTGGCGTGCGCTTTCTTCGTTGATAGACTTTCAAGGGTCTTGTGTCCTCATTAACTCCCCTCGGGTAAGAAAAACTCGATTCCGACGAGTTAAAACTCTTGTGGCGCTCTAGCAGATTTGGATAAATACGCTGCAACTCCTCTTCTATTAACCATGTAGAATCTGACGGTGGTTTATTTTTTCATTTGATAAAATACCTTTAGAATCCTCCGTCTCTTGTGGAAACTATCTTTTCATCCATAAATTCTTCCGTTCGAATAATAGGTGGGGGAAGGGGTGGGAGAGGTTGTGAAGCGAATTCGAGAGTATGGCCATGAAAGCGAAGAAGGATCAACGGTAGGATTAGGGGACCGGACTAGGTCTTCCACATTAAATGTCGGATTAATGGCCATTTCAGGTGGAAGGTCAATCCGATACGCGTTGGACTCAATTCTTTGCAATATCTTGAATGGTCCAGCACTACGTGCTTATAATTTCTTAGCGGTACCCTGTGAGAACCGCTCTGGCCTTATCCTTACCATTACACAGTCTCCTTCCTGAAAGTCTTATGATCTATGATGAGAGTCAACTAAGTATTTATAACTATCATTGCTTTTATTTATCCGCTGTCTAATATATGTATGCAATTCATGAATGTGTCGTGCAAATGCATCGGCCGACTCTGAAGATCGTTGGGTGACAGACATGGGTAAAAGATCTATGGGCATCCTAGGTTTGTAACCACTGAAAATTTCAAAATGACTCATTCCAGTTGACCTATTAACAGACCCATTATAAGCAAACTTAGCGATAGGTAGAATTAAGTCCCAAGTCTTAACATGCTTACCCACTAGAAAACGTAATAGGTTTCCAAGACTTCGATTTACCACATCAGTTTGCCCATTTGTTTGAGGGTGGTATGCAGTAGAAAATTGTAAACGAGTACCCATCATGTGCCATAGTGTCTTCCAAAAGTAACTTATAAATCTGACATCACGGTCAAACACTATGGTTTTAGGCAACCCATGGAGACGCACCACACCATAAAAAAAGACTCAAGCAATATGAGACGCATCTGACGTTTTCGAACATCGGAGAAATGCGCCATTTTAGAGAAGCGATCCACAACAACAAAGATGGAATCATGTTTTTTTATTGTCTTGAGGAGTCCCCGCACGAAATCCATGCTAATGTCTTGCCACGGAGCATGTGGCACCGACAATGGCGTATATAGCCTAGTATTTTTTTTTCGTTGTTTTGTCAGTTGACATGTACGAAATTGCCCTAAAATTTTCCTATGTCTCGCTTAAGACTTGGCCAATAAAAACGATCATCAATGAAAGCAATGGTCTTGTCTCGACCAAAGTGGTCAGCTATCCCTCCAGAATAAAGCTCCCAAACGAGGAATTCACGAACGGACATACGGGGAATACAAAGTCAGGTCTCTTTTAAAAAGGAAACCATCTTTAAGGACATAATCACCCGTGCTACGCTGGTCACTAGAGAGTGACGCATGAGTATTCCCAAAATCAGGACATATGAGATACTCATCCTTCAGTTGCTCAAACCCAACTACCTTTACGCTCAAGGAGTTGAGCAACGCCACTCTTCTACTAAGGGCATCTGCTAGTTAGTTTTCGATCCTGGCCTTATGTTTCAGGACGAACGAATATTCCTGAAGAAACACTACCCACTTAGCATTGCTTGGGTTAAGCTTCTTCTAAGAATGTAAATATCTCAAGGCCTCATCATATGAAAACAAGACGAATTCTTGTGGTATGAGATAGTGACGCCAATGTCTCAAAGATTGCACTACTGCATAGAATTCCTTGTCATAAGTGGAGTATTGCTGCTTTGCCTTATTCAGTTTCTCACTGAAATAGGCTATTGGATGGCCCTCCTGGCTCAACACTCCACCTATACTAACACCCGACGCATCACACGCTACCTCAAATACTTTAGAAAAGTCAGGTAAACGCATGACAAGAGCTTCTACCATTTTGCCTTTAATTTCCTGCAGCTTTCGACCACATGAACTCTCCTTTTTTCATGCATTTAGTAATGGGAGCCATGATCGTGCTAAATCTCCTAATGAATCGACGATAAAAAGTTGCTAAGCCGTGAAAGCTTCGTACCTCATGAATGTTCCTCGGTTTTGGCCACTCAACTATTGCCCTGACCTTTTCAGGGTCTGTGCGCATTTCTTCTGATGACACAATAAATCCTAAGAACATGACTTGACTAGACATAAATGCGCACTTCTTAAGATTAGCGTACAACTTTTCAATCCTAAGGACGCTGCAGACCTACTTCAGATGTTCAAGGTGTGATTCCTTAGTGGTGTTATAAATAAGAATGTCATCGAAGTAAACCACTAGGAATTTTCCCATGAACGGTCTCGAGACTTGTGTCATCACTTGCATAAAAGTACTGGATGCATTAGTCAAGCCGAAGGGCAGAACCATCCACTCGTACAACCCATCTTTTGTTTTGAAGGCTGTCTTCCATTCGTCTCCTAGGCGTATGCGGATTTGGTGATATCCACTCTTGAGATCAATTTTGGAGAAAATGGTGGACCTTGCCATCATGTCAAGCATGTCATCGAACCTAGGTATAAGAAACCTATACTTGATGGTAATTTTGTTTATGGCACGACTGTCCACACACATGCGCCACGCGCCATCTTTCTTAGACGTCAACAATGCGGGCACGGCACACGGGCTTATATTCTCCTGGATAAAACTCTTTTGCAGAAGCTCATCAACTTGCCTCTTCAACTCTGCATGCTCTGCAAGGTTCATCCCGTAGTGAGGAAGGTTTGGTAGCGTCGACCCCGGGACGAGATCAATGACATGCTGGATGTCTTGCATAGGTGACAACTCATTCGGTAAATCCTTAGGGAACACATCACTATATTCCTTCAAAACCGATGTTACCTCATGGGGTAACTCTAATGTAGCCTCAGGTGTAATCTCTCTTGCCACAAGGGCATACACCATAGAATCCTCCTTAGTCTCTTTCTCGAACTCTCTCGCATTAATTATATGAAGAGACTTAGGTTTGGATTTCCTCACTTCCTTAGGCTCACTAGCTTTCTCATTCTTTCTTTTCCCTGATGTGCTTTCTAGTGGCATAGGGTTAAGTTTGATCTTTTTACCGTTATGCATGAAGGTACACGCATTTGAACTGCTAAAGATCGTGACGTTATTGTCAAATAGCCACGGTCTACTTAGGTTAATATGTCCAACATCCATAGGTATCACATCACACCACAGGGACTCTTTGTATGACCTAAACTCGATGGGAACTAAGCACTGATGGGTGATAGGAAGGGATGTCTTGTCAACCCAAGAGAGTTTGTACGGGTCAAGATGAGGTGTGGATTTCAACTTCAAACGGTCTAAGGTGTTAGTGGAAATCACATTTTGACAACTTCCATTGTCCACTATCACCCTGCAATTCTTCTCTCCACACTTGGCGAGAGTATAGAAGATAGTGTTTCGACGCTAGTCGACACTACTCTTAGACTGAGCTAGCACTCGCCTGACAATTACAAGCGTTAGTTCATCAACCACTTCGTCTTCATCACTAAGACCTCCTTCAGGTTGATATTCTTCTACTTCACAATCACCCTGATCATCTACACTCTCGTGGGACTCTCCTACAACTAAGGCTTTTCCATGGTTCTTCGTGGGACACTAATTGGACATGTGACCGATATTCTCACATATGTAGCATCTCACTTGGCTACCCCCATTAGGACCGACACCAAGGACACTTTGCCCTTATCGTCCCTAGGCCTAGGCGGAACAGTCGCCTGTGCCCTGGGTTGACTACCAATGTTAGGTCTAGTTCCCTGGGACCCAGATCTAGCATTAGAATCCCGGGACTCAAAGTGTCGAACAACAGGAGCCCTCAGATATTGTTCCAACTCCTGCACAACTTGGTATGCTTCATTCAAGTCCGTTATGGGCCGAGTCATAAGCCCGTGTTGAAGATTCGTCCGGGGCCCGTCTTGAAACGCGAAAGCGTCACCAGAGGGTCCTCTTGGATATCACATTGCATCATATACTCCTTGAATTTAGTGATGTAGTTAGCGACAGACATTGACCCTTGGCGTAAGGACTGCCATTGGTCAAGGAGCTTCTGTTGGTATGAGAGAGGAAGATACTTCTCTTTCAACTTATCCTTCATCTCATGCCAATGTATGATAGGGGCTCTACCAATTCTATCGATCTTTCGTTCGGTGTTGGTCCAAAATAATTTGGCCTGGCCCACAAGTTTCATCTTAGCAAACCGCATTTGATGGTTTTCTGACATGCCATACCACTCAAAATAGTGATCCATGTCAGCTAACCAGTCAAGGAATGCCTTGGGATTCAGACGCCCATCAAAACTTGGAGCTTCCACCCACACATTCTTCATCGCACGTTCATCTGGATCGTAACGGTCTTGATAATCATATGTGGCTTGTGCCTCCCACACAACACCACGACCAGTTCCACAATCTCTACCACCGTTACCTTCACGTGTAGGAGGGCGTTTTTCAACGATTCCTCCCGCTTGGGATTGCGCATCATCTCCAACAGTAGGGTTCCCCCTTTGGGATGCCTCTAGTTGCTCTACCTTGTTCATGGTGGTGGTGAGTTAATTGTCTAGGCGAACTCACGCCTTTGACTCGTTTCTAAAGCGGTTATCTTTTGTATCAATTGAGCAAGTCGTTCAGATAATTGCTCGTTATTCATGATTGGTTGTAGTCCAAAACCTCTATCTCTTCTCGTGGGCATGCAAATAAAGACTCGAACTAGTTCTACCCAACTTGCTCCTACGGTTATACGACTCACAAGATGAATGTGATGAATTTAAACTACAATGGACTGACAATTACTAAATTAAAATAGAAGACGATTCAAATCTGGAAAATTTCCAAATTAGGAATCTTTCTAAAATTGAAGACTTTCTAAATCTGGAAATTTCCTAAAACTGACCTAAATTTAAACCATAAGTTGGTAACTCGATCTAACATGACCATGCAAACCTGGCTTTGATACCAAAAATTGATGTAGGATGCCCTAATTATGATGCATGTTCATGAACAAATATGATCCAGCGGAATAACAAAATAATGACAAAAAAAAATTCAACATCTATCATCATAGTCTAAGAAAAGCAGAAAAGAAACATGCAATAATGCGGGCCATCATCACAACCACGAAGTATAGGATTCAAGCATTGCATGAATTGGATCCGGCAAGGGATGAAACTTCCCGATCTTGCATGGTTAAGATCCTAAACAAGCAATGGGGATCACTAGTCCGGGGAATCGAAAGATTTCTCGGATTAGAAGATCAAAATCTGGGAGTTAGGTTTTTGAAACCAAATCTCAGATTTTAGGGTTGTAGAGAATGGAGAAAGTTAGGTTAAAGGAAGGGAATATAATAGAATTACTTGGGAAGAATGTTGGAGGGGCAAAAGAAGAAGAAAGAAGAAGATGGGGAAGAAGATGAAGTTCCACAGAGAGAGAAAGAGGAAGGAGGCAACCAAAAGGCTTTCTTTTCAATAATCAATAGCTAAATTCGTGTTTAACCCTCTTAAATAAGCACTAAGAAACAACCAAAAGACTAAAATACCATCAATAGTTAAGTAAAAATAAAAGTTGAAAAAAATAGTTCGCGCGGTGGTTGGGCGCCTGATGGGGACCAAAAACGTCCGGCGACTAAACATTAAAACAGATGAATTTCGGGCGCCCGGTAACCTATGGTTGGGCGCCCGATCAGGCACCCGAAGACAGTGAAAACTGTCTAGCAAGTTCGGCTTCACAGTGGGTGAAATTCTGGTGCCCGATGACTAGTGGTCAGGCGCCCGACGACCTCCAGTCAGGTCTTCTTTTCTCCTACACACGTGCCTTCCCAATGTGGGGCCTTCTATGCGTTTAACCACATGCGTAGGGTCTTCAATGCTCCTTCACTGATCACCTAGCCACAAGGAAGATGCTTGTGGCATGCGCTTTCTTCGTTGATAGACTTTGAAGGGTCTTGTGTCTTCATCATTATGTTTTCAAAGCCTACCAAGGGACTAGAACATATGAAAATTGTGAACAATATAAAAATGCCAAAAAGATTGCTAAGAAAGGAGTGAGGCAAAACTTAAGGCTTATGATGATCTTTGGAATAGATGGGGGATGAGAAGGTGAGAAAGATGTCTTCGAACTTGAAAAAAAAATGAGAGGACTGGTAGAGACTTAGATCATGTTAGATGCATTTAAAGCGATAACCAGAGGGTACTAATAAAGGACAATGAGATATATGAAAGGTGGAGAAGTTATTTTTAGAACTTTCGTTAAATGACTACCAATCTGAGAGCGTAGGGATCGAAGGAACCATAAACTTAAATGACGTCGAAGACCATGGATACTTTCGTTGGATTAAGATTTTGAAGTGAAAGAAGCTTTGAGAAAGATGAAAACAAGAAAGGCCCTCAGACCAGATGGTATACCAATAGAGGTTTGGAAGTGTATGGGAAATACTAGGTTATTTAGTTGACAAAGTTGTTTAAGAAGATTGTAAGATCGAAGAAAATTCCAAACGAATGGAGAAAAAGTACCGTTGTACCTATTTATAAGAACGAAGGAGACAACATAGCTGCACTAACTATTGTGGGATTGAACTTTTGAGCCACACTACGAGACTTTGAGAGAGAGTGGTTGAGCAAAGACAAAGGCATGAGACAAGTGTATTAGAAAATTAGTTTAATTTAATGCTTAGGTGATCTACCAGTAAAACTATTTTCATAACTGTCTAGCAAATCAATTTAGTTTAATGCCTGGGAGGTCTACCACTAAAACTATTTTCATACTTAGACAATTGATGGAGAAATATAGGGAGAGGAGGAAAGATCTCCATATGTTTTTATTGACTTAAAGAAAGGATGCGATAGGCTCCTTGGAGGGTTAATCTGATGGGTGTTGGTAAAGGAAAGAATTTTAAGGTGATATATTGACATGATTAAGGATATGTATGAGGGAGCAATAATAAATGTGAGGATCACTAGTGAGTTTCCAATTACTGTAGGCTTACACTAGTGATGAGGATGTGGATAACCAGATCCTGATATATCAAGCTGAGATATTTGCTATGGAGTTTTGGGATGGATTAGAGAGTGGAAAGGGGCCCAACTATCTTAGTAATGGCCAATGGGTCAAATCCATAGATCCATTAATGGGCCATGCATTGTGGGACATATGGTTCACTTTTGGGTCCACAAAAGGGGTTTCTTTTTTTTTTTTTTTGGTGGCATTTACCATTAGTTATGAATTTTATCTTATTTTTTGGACAAATTTTTGTTTATTTTTGCTTTGCTTATGTCTCACTTGAGTATATAGGGGTATTTTAGTCATTTTCCTTTAAATTAAGATTGTAGGGCTGAGATTATAATATCTAGTTCATAGTTTTTGATTGATGTAAAGCACTATTTAGTGTTAGGGCTTCGCTTTTCTTTTTCTCCGTATCAAAATTCAATAAAGAGAAAATGTTCAATAGCTTTTAAGACATTTTTCTTTTCTACAAGCCTCGGAACGGAGGAACGGAGTAGCACCAATAGGTAATTTGAACAGAGGAAGGATAATTTGAAATGCATGCATTCAAGGTAATTTGAAGGAGCATTTTTCTTCTTTGAAAACCTTGGAATGAAGGATGATTTGAAATGCATGCATTCAAGGGAACTTAGGAGTAGCAGCAATAGGTAATAAGATGAGGGAAAGTAGACTTGGATGGTTTGATCATGTGGAACGGAGACCAAGAACCATGCCGATTGGAAGGAGTGCATTGGTACAAGTTGAAGCTCAAAAAGGCAAGGGGAGGGCCCAAAAGGACATGGATGGAGTGAGAAAAGACTTGATAACATATGTTCTAACTGAAGATATGGCCCTTAATAAAGTGGAATGGAGGAGTAGGATGTAGCCTACCCTAAGTAATTGTGATAAGACTTTATGATTACAATTGATGTCATTATCATCAATACATACCAATATATTGCAATATTCAATTTATCTTGATATATCAACGTCACATTATAAGGATACTCAATATCAATACCTGTGATGGTTAGGTGGCCCATGGACCCGACCTCTCGAATTTGTAGGCTTTATAGTGTTTTTCATTATTCTCTGTGGTGTGGCCCGCCTAATGGTTGGATTGCCCTAATTTTTGCCCCAACAACTTTTGGTGACGCACATGATGGATGAGCCTTAACAAACACTGCACGGGACCAAAACAGCCTATTACCATTATAGCATTTCCCCCGCACAGAAAATACACACACATGCATATACATATATAGGGATGTTGTCTAGTGCAAACATTTTCACTATAATTATAGTGCAATTGGTCGGTGTGGGCTGCGCCATGATGTATGATGGCATCCACTCTGACCATCATGCATGCTCTCCGTCATTTGGCCATGGGTCGAAAATTATGCAAATCCATGACGCAAGTGGATCACACAAGCACAAACAGTTCAGAGGGGGACGACACTATTGATTTGTGTTGAGCACCACCGAAGCTTCAAAATGGCCTGATTTTTTACATGTGTCTAAGGCAGATGTTTCATATGAATAGAAATGATGGCATATATATTACACGGTGTGCCCCCTACACCAATCAACGGCAGGAATCCCCTCTCGGCTTTCCTACTTGTGTGGCATACTAGAGTTATGGATTGACCTAATTTTCGGGCCCATGGCTAAACAAGGAAGGGCATGCAAGATGGTCAAAGTGAATGTTATCGACACATCACAGTGGAGCCCACAACACTCATTTGCAGTTTGCACCACATCGTGGTGAAAACATTTGCACTTGATCACTTCCTTGAATGTATGTGTGCATAAATATATGTATATACTATATATGTATGAAACATGCTCATTTGCAACTGTTTGGACAATAAGTTACCATCCAACCAGTGGATAAGTTAAAAATAGTCATCTAAGTGGGACATTGAATAGGTTGAATAGGTTGCCCCCACAATGAGAGAGAGAGAGAGAGAGAGAGAGAGAGAGAGAGAGAGAGAGAGAGCATTGTTGAGATTAAGGAATAGAGCATTGTTGAGATTAAGGAATAATTAGTATTCGATATTCTTGCAAGCCTTAATCCAAAGTATGAGACAATTCAAACTCATACTTTTAGAAGGGAGTCTCTTCCTTATCTAGGAATAATACGTATTTGATCTTCTTGCAAGCCTTAATCCAAAGTAACGATAATGTTGGCCTTAACAGCCACGACCATTACCGTTATGACATCTTTTTTTTCTTTTTTTCTTTTTTTAAAGAAAACCGTTATGGAGCCCTAAAGGCCATTATGGGTCATTTTTTCCATTACGGTTATTATGGCTATTATGACGTCATGATGCATAATGGTTGCCGCCGTTACTATTATGTAATGGCTGTTATGGCACACCATGGTCCACAACAGGTTCATGGTTAACTCGTCACAATGGATGACCTCAATCCATCGGTATATCGCACCACTCGTTGTTCGTCTATTTCATAGAGATCCACTTGATCCATGAGGTGAGGAAGTCATTGACATAGGCTTCAACGATCCAATGACCTTATCGCAAGCCATGGAGTCATTGGTACATCATTTGGTCATAGTTGAATAGCAAGAATGTTTCGTGAAAGAGGCATTTCATCTTCTACTATGAAGAGATTGTTTCTCACCCTTGCTTTAAGCACATGGTGAGTTTGCTCTCACCATTCTGAGTGTCACACCCCGAAATCCGGCACCTAGGTGTGTCCGACCCCAATCCCGTATTCAAGGGCATGACTTATATGTTATACGTTTACATTCCGTAATTCACACATACATCATTACATGTTTCCCATTCATAGAATATAACCATCTCAAAACTAAATAGATAAGCATCAATTAAAGAAAAATAAAACATTCATGATTTCACGTCCTAACTATTAAAATTATCACCATGTCTATATTTTAACACATCCAATAACCACTATAATGTAAGCTCTTACTTAATGTCTATTACAAAAAATTTAGAAAGCATAAAAGAAACTCTTTGAAGATCTAAATATAAATAAAAGCGACCATTCATTCTCTCCTTGTGCACCTTCTTGAGATCATGTTCCTCAAGTTTAAAATCCCAAAAGAGTAAGTTGTGAAGCCTAGTGAGTAATTCTTCTCACAAGTTTTGAAACAAAAACAAATGATTCAACTATAGTATATGTATAAAAACATTGCATATCTCTATGCAAAACTTGAAAAATCAAAGACTTAAAATAAACAAAGATTCTGATTGCAATAATGTATGAAATAAATCATGAAAGATTGATGCAAGCATAAAAGAGTATCCACAATAATCGGTGCGGTTAACTTTTAAACACCATGGCCGTTTCACACTAGTCTGCCAATACTCTCCCTTAACCTACCTGGCCTAATTGTGGGAACCTTATGCAATCCTAACTTGCTCACCCACATGGCCCCAAAGTGAGTGATCCACTTGTACGTTAGCTAGTCAAACTACTACCCTACCTCGCCTGATGGTGGTCCCCCATTCGGCCCCGCAGTAGAGGTTCCAAGTGGTACCAATTGGCCATATGGGACTTTCAACCCAAGGTCTCGATCACCCCACCTATTTACACTTTGGGGACTTTCAACCTAGAGGACTCGATTAACCCACCTATTTTCTAGTGTTCCAAACACAATTCTAACGATGCATGGTACCAATAATACATGAATCAAATATTTCCAAAATATCCTGTTATCGCTCTTATTTGATCAAATCCATAATACATAGGATTTTAGTTTTCAGTCCATTTGACCGTTAGACCATCTTGATCGGGCCATCGGACCATCAGATCTTCCAGATCTAGGCGGTATGAACTTAATTTTTTATTTTTTTATGTTATTTTCAGGACATGATGGATGGTTTGGATCACTTTTATAAGTTTTAGATATTTTACTTTGAATTTAGCCCATGGAACATTAAGTTGGGGCATATTTGTAATTTTTTTAAGTTTTATTATCAAAGTCGGGGGGGGGACGTCCAACCCTAACTTGGTTTTGGAGAAAAAGAAAGAAAGAACTTGAAAGCTTGTTCTCTCTTGAGAAGTCCCTTCTTTATTCTTCTTTAGGATTTGTGAGCATATCATCAAGCCTAGGTATAGGAAACCTGTACTTGACGGTAATTTTGTTTATGGCACGGCTGTCCACACATGCGCCACGTGCCATCTTTCTTTGGCGTTGACAATGCGGGCACGGCGCACGGACTCATACTCTCCTGGATGAAACCCTTTTGCAGAAGCTCATCAACCTGCCTCTTCAATTCTGCATGCTCCGTAGGGTTCATCCTGTAATGAGGAAGGTTCAGCAAAGTCGACCATGGGACGAGATCAATGGCATGCTGGATGTCCCTCATAGGTGGCAACTCATTTGGTAAATCATCAGGGAACACATCACTCTATTCCTTTAAAACCGATGTTACCTTATGGGGTAACTCTGATGGAACTTCCGATGTAATTTCTCTTGCCACAGGGGCATACACCATGGAATCCTCCTTAGTCTCTTTCTCGAACTCTCTCGCATTGATTTTATGAAGAGACTTGGGTTTGGATTTCCTCACTTCCTTAGGCTCATTCGCCTTCACATCCTTCCTTTTCCTTGATGTGCTTTTTAGCGACATAAAATTAAGTTTGATCTTTTTACCATTATGCATGAAGGTACACGCATTCGAACGGCTAAAGATCGTGACGTCATTGTCGAATAGCCACGGTTTACCTAGGATAATATGTCCAACATTCATAGGTATCACATCGCATCACAGGTACTCCTTATATGTCCCGAATTCGATGGAAACTAAACATTAATGGGTGACAGGAAGGGAGGTCTTGTCAACCCAAGAAACTTTGTACGGGTCAAGATGAGATGTGGATTTCAATTTCAAACAGTCCAAGGTGTTAGCGGAAATCATATTTTGACAACTTCCACTGTCCACTATCACCTTGCAATTCTCTCCACACTTGGCAAGAGTATAGAAGATAGTGTTTCGACGCCAATTGACACTACTCCCAGACTGAGCTAGCACACGCCTGACAACTGCAAGCGTTGCTTCATCAACCACGTAGTCTTCATCAGTAAGGCTTCATTCAGGGTGATATTCTTCCACTTCACAATCACCCTGGTCATCAATACCTTCGTAGGACTCACCTATAGCTAAGGCTCTTCCACGATTCTTCGTGGAACATTGATTGGACATGTGACCGATATTCCCACACTCATAGCACCTCACTTGACTACCTCCATTAGGGCCGGCACTAAGGATACATTTGCCCATATCATCCTTAGGCCTAGGCAGAACAGTTGCTTGTGCCTTGGGTTGACTACCAATGTTAGGTCTAGTTCCCTAGGATCCAGATCTAGCATTAGAGTCTCAAGACTCAAAGCGTCAAATGATAGGAGCCCTCAGATATTGTTCCAACTCCTGCACAACTTGGTATACTTCATCCAAGTTTGTTATGGGTCGAGTCGAAAGCTCGCGCTGAAGGTCCGTTCGAAGGCCCGTTTTGAAACGTGAAAGCGTTACCAGGGGGTCCTCTAGGACATTACATCGCATCCTATGCTCTTCGAATTTAGCGATGTAATCAGCGACAGACATTGAGCCTTGGCGTAAGGATTGCCATTGGTCAAGGAACTTCTGTCGGTATGAGAGAGGGATGTACTTCTCCTTCAACTTCTCCTTCATCTCATGCCAATGTGTGATAGGGGCTCTCCCAACTTTATCAATCTTACGCTCGATGTTGGTCTAAAATAGTTTAGCCTAGCTCATAAGTTTCATCTTAGCAAACCTGCACTTGACGGTTTTCTGACATGTCATACCACTCAAAATAGTGATCCAGGTCAGCTAACCAATCAAGGAATGCCTTGGGATATAGACTTCCACCTTCACGTTCTTCATCGCACGCTCATCAAGATCGTAGCGGTCTTGATAATCATATGTGGCTTGTGCCTCCCGCACAACACTACGACCAGCGCCACGACCTCGACCACCATACCCTCCACGTATGGGAACACGCTCCTCAATGATTTCCTTCCGCTTGGGATTGGACGTCATCCCAAAAGTGGGGTTCTACCTTTGGGATGTTTCTAATTGCTTGACTTTATTCATGGTGATGGTGATTTGGTTGCTTAAACGAGCGAATTCATTCTTTTGCCTCGTTTCTAAAGCAGTTATCTTTTGCATCAATTGAGCAAGTTGCTCAGATAATTGCTCGTTGTTCATGATCGGTTGAAGTCCAAAACCTCTACCTCTTCTCGTGGGCATGCAAATAAAGCCTCAAACTAATTCTACCCAACTTGCCCCCCTACGGTTATACGACTCACAAGATGAATGCGATGAATTTAAATTATAATGAACTGACAATTACTGAGTTTAAACAGAAGACGATTCAAATCTGGAAATTTTCCAAATTAGAAAATTGGAAAGTTTCTAAGATTGCAAACTTTCTAAATCTGAAAATTTCCTAAAACAGACCTAAAATTGAAACCCTAATTTGATAACTCGATCTAAACGTAACCATGCAAACTCTATCTTTGATACCAAAATTTGATGCAGGATGACCTAATTATGATGCATGCTCATAAACATATATAATCCAGCGGAAATAAACAGCAATAACAATCTAAAATTCAACATCTACCATCATAAATTTAGAGAATCATAAAAGAGACATGCAATAATGCAGGCCATCATCACAACCACGAAGTATGAAGTTCAAGTATTGCGTGGATTGGATCTGACGTGGGATGAAACCTCCTAATCTTGCATGGTTAAGATCCAAACGAGCAATGAGGATCACTAGTCTGAGGAATCGAAGGATTTCTCGGATTAGATGATCGAAATCTGAGGATTAGGGTTTTGAAACCTAATCTCGGATTTAGGGCTGTATAGAATGGAGAAAATAGATTAAGAGAAAAGAGGAAGAAAAAGGAATTACCTTAGAAGGATGTTGGAGGAAGAAGGAAGAAGAAAAGAAGAAAAAGATTAGAGAAGAAGAGATGAAGTCCACAGAGAGAGAGAGAGAGAGAGAGAGAGAGAGAGAGGAGGCAACCAAAAGGCTTTTCATTCAATAATCAACAACTAAACTCGAGTTTAAGACTTAGCCCTCTTAAGTAATCACTAAGAAATAAGAAAAAGACTAAAATACTCTCAATACTTTAGTAAAAACAAACTTTAAAAAAAAAAAAAAATAGTTCGCGCGGTGGTCGAACGCCCGGTGACCAAACGGTTGGGCGTCCAACGGAAGCCAAAAACGTTCAGGGACTAAAACGTAAAAATGGATGAATTTCGAGCGCCCGATGACCTATGATTGGGCGCCCGAACCCGAAGACAGTGTAATTTGTCGAACAAGCTCTGCTTCAAAGTGGGCGAATTTCGGGCGCCCGATGAATAGTGGTCGGGCGCCCCACTCGAGTTTAAGGCTTAGCCCTCTTAAATAATCACTAAGAAATAAGAAAAAGACTAAAATATTCTCAATACTTTAGTAAAAACAAACTTTAAAAAAAAAAAAAAAAATAGTTCGCGCGGTGGTCGAACGCCCGGTGACCAAACGGTTGGGCATCCAACGGAGGCCAAAAACGTCCAGGGACTAAAACATAAAAACGGATGAATTTCGAGCGCTCGATGACCTATGGTCGGGCGCCCGAACCCGAAGACAGTGTAATTTGTCGAACAAGCTCTGCTTCAAAGTGGGCGAATTTCGAGCGCCCGATGAATAGTGGTCGAGCGCCCGACGACGTCCAGTCGGGTCATCAATTGTCCTACACGCATGTCTTCCCAATGTGGGGTCTTCTATGTGCCCAATCACGTGTGTAGGGTCTTCAATGCTCTTTAATGCCTAGCCACAAGGAAGATGCTTGTGGCGCGTGCTTTCTTCGTTGATAGACTTTGAAGAGTCTGGTGTCCTCATCAATGGTGATGAACAAAGGGATTGTTGGACAGATTTGGAAGGCTGGGATACTTAGATTAATGGACAGATTTACATGGCTGGCCCCCCTTACAGTAATTGATAAATTGGTGTGATCAACGTACGTAGATATGTGGGCAGATTTGCACATTGTTGGCAGGTGATCTGATGATCAGGTTTGAATAGCTTTGACACAAACTCAGTGGCCTTAACTGAGCAGATTTGGTGTGCAGGTCAACGGTCTCCAATGGACAGATTTGAGTTGTAATTCAACAGTTTCAAGTGAGCTGAATCGGGCCTGAATAACAGTCAATATTGAACAGATTTGACATCCAATTTAACGGTCTAAATTGGGCAGATTTTTTACACTAGTTAATGGCTAATATTGGGTTGACTTTGGTACACGAAGCAACGCTTAAAGCTGGACAGGTTTTATTCACAAATCAGGTTCTACTCGTTTTGGGTGCGATTTAGGGTTTTGAAACCCTATGTCAGAAACCCCCTTTTTGGCGAAAAACCCTCTAGAAGATGAAGATGCTTTTTCTAAGGGCGCGTTTGATTTTTGGCGACGACGAAGTTGGACGCGGATAAGCTACTGGCGGGTTGAGTCTCAAGTTTGGCAACTGAAGTGATATCAGCAAGTTCAATGGGCCCCACCATGATGTATGTGTTGTATCCACACCGTCCATCCATTTGGAGAGATCATTTTAAGGTATGACCCAAAGAATGAGGCAAATCCAAATCTCAAGTGGACCCCACCATAGAAAACAGTGGGGACAGTGACACCCACCATTGAAACCTTCCTGGGGCCCACCATGATGTTTATTTGAGATCTAACCTGTTTATAAGTTAACACAGACGTGGATGAAGGGGAAAAACAAATATCAGCTTGATCGAAAAGTTCTGTAGCCCCTAAAGAAATTTCAATGGTAGGCATTCAATCACCATTGTTTTGTCTGGTGGAGTCCACTTGAGCTTTGGATCTGCCTCATTCTTTGGTTTATGCCTTAAAATGATCTCTCCAAATGGATGGATAGTGTGGATGTAACACATACATCATGGTGGGACCCACATAACTTGGTGACATCACTTGAGTAGCGAGATACGCTATAGTAGCTAATCCGCGTCCAAAGAAGTTGAACGGAAGTGGATTGTAGACGGAGTAACTCAGCATGCTAAGCGTACTGAGTAAACACTGTGGGGCCCACCATGATTTATGGATTTATCCACTTCGTCCATCCATTTTACTAAATAATTTTAGGGCTTGATGCCAAATATTAAGCATATCCAAGGCTCAAGTGGACCACACCACAGAAAATAGTTTGAATTGAACATCTACTGTTGAAAAATTCTTAGGGGCCACAGAAGTTTTAGATACATGTGATATTTGTGTTTTGTCTTCATCCATATCTTTTCGATCTTATGAACAGATCGGATGACAAATAAACATCACTGTGGGCCCTAGGAAGGTTTCAACGGTGGAAATCATTATTCTCATTATTTCCTGTAGTGTTGTCCCCTTGAGCTTTGGATATGAGCTTTGGATATGCTTACATTTTATGTTTAACACCTAAAATGAGTTGGAAAAACAGATGGACGGTGTGGATAAACCAAATACATTCACAATGGACCTATAAGAGTTTACTCAGTTCCATAAACGTCCTTACTTGGTACACAATCCACTTCCCTACAAAGTCGCAGGCATGCCACTTGTTGCTGTTAGTGGCTATGTGGGCTGATGTACTGTGCTTTATCAGACCTGCATCCCTAGTGGACCATGCCAAAGGAAACAGTGGTGATTAAACGCCCACTGTTAAAAACTTCCATGGCCCATTAAAAACTTCCTAGGGCCCGTTGTAATGGTTTTTTTTTTTTTCCCCATCTAACCTCTTGATTAAGTCACAGAACTGGAAGAAGCGAAAACACAATTATGAACTTGATTGAAAACTTTCGTGGCCCCTTAGAAGCTTTTAATGGTGAGATTCAATCACTACTGTTTCCATTGATGTGGTTCACTTGAGATTTGGATCTATCTCATTTTTGGGCTCATATACTTAAATGATATGTTGTAACAGATGAACGGGGTGGATTTCTCATAAGGATCACAGTGGGCCCCACAAAGCTTCTGACAAGATCGTCTGTCTCCAGCTAGGTCCTAGTAGATTTCTCATAAAGATCCATCCGTTTTGCAAGCTTATTTTAGGACATGATGCCAAAAATGAGGTGGATCCAAATCCCAAGTGGACCAAAAATGAGGGGGCTCTAAATCTCATTGAGTCCCCACTCTTTCCTCTCACGGTCCATCCGAATGTTTATTTGCCATCCAACTGTTGATAAGGTCACAAAAACCTAGATGAAGAGACCACACAAATATCATCCTGATCCAAAGCGTTTGTGGCCTACAATAAGTTTTTAATGGTCAATTACCACTGTTTCATGTTCTATGGTCCATCTAAGATTTGGATCTCTTTTGTTTTTTTGGATCATGCCCTAAAATGAGCTTTCATTTAATTTTACATGACTTAATGATTGTATGGTGGTTGTATTTGTATTATATAAAACTCATTTTAGTTACTATTGGTGTGAATTCTTACCGAACGCATGCTTTTTGGGCCCCATTAAATGAAAACTTATTATTTAATGCATTCTTTTTGTAATTTTTTTATTCATGAATATGCAAATGTGTGTATTTAGGCATTTCTTGGAGTTTCATTGAAAAATTCCACCATTTTCCTCATGTTTTCCCATTTTCCCCCGAATTTCCGGTTATCGGCGATAACGATGTTATATCTTTATCTCCAGCCAGCGAAACTTATAGCGATACCGACAATGCGAACACTGGGCTCAACTATTGAAGTAGATCGCAACAAGTTTCACATGCTTCTCCTCCAAGACTTCGTGGAACTTGTAGATCCTCTCCATAGATAGGTCCAATCAAACGAAGTCTTTCGCATGCAAGCCATTGTGGAACTCTGGGTTTTTTATTTTAAAACTAAGATTGTTACATTGCTCTTCATTTTGGAACCCGCGTGCTTGTAAATATTGTGCAATCAGTGTTCATAGTATTGGTCTTGTTACATGTATCACTAGCTGGGGATACAGAAATATGTATTGATATCTCTAATATTATCGTTGATAACCAAAAATGTATCGTCGAGGTAAACATTGGGGAAACACTAGGAAATGGTGGAATTTCTCAAAGAAACTCCAGGAGATGCTAAAATACATATTTCCATATTCAGGAATCAAATAATTACAAAAAAGACGCATACATAATAGGTTTCTCTCTAATGAGGGTCTAAAAGCACGTAACGATGACTCAGGGAAACATTAGAGAAACATTGGGAAAATGGTGGAATTCTTCAATTATACTTCAAGAGAAGCTAAAATCATAGATTCAAATATTGGCATCGTATCGGTTGATACAAGCATATCGTATCCATATCAGCTCGATACAATACCCAATATGGGCCTGTATCGGTCGTATCCGTATCAGTTGACCCGTATTGGCCGATACAGTCCGTATCGGTGCCGATACACCTACAAAACTCCAAATTTGATTTTTTTTTTTTTTTTTTTTCAAAAATTCACTCACGTCTCCTATTCTTCTTTTCATTTAAACCATGGAAAAATCTTAAAAACTCATTTTAGCCTAGATCTAGACCTATTTTGGGATTAAAACAAATGATTTGAATGTGATTCGACAAATCAAAGCGAAGTGGATCATTATGGGAAAAATCGGAAAGGAGCAAACCTTCACATTCTTTTTATATTTTCATCTTCTTTTTGTTGTATTTCCCATGTTACGGACCATTGGTCACCAAATCGTGTTTGATTTGTGTTCAATTAGGGCCCATTTAGTTACCTTCAACAAGTCAGATCGACAAACAACATTCTCATCAAAGAATGGTCCGATAAACCATTTATTACATGGTCAAAACACTTCTTTTTTTCTTTTTCTTTTTTTATAGATTTGTGAATATCCCTTTTTTTCCTATTTTTTTGCTTCAAAAAAAAAAAAAAAAATCTAATCGATATGGGCCGATACGGCCCCGATTCCGATACACGACGTCATATCGTATCATTTTTCCATGGGACCGATACAGCGGTCGATACCATCATTCAGAACCATGGCTAAAATACACAATTTGAGTTTCCCTTTAATGGGGCCTAAAAGCATGTATCGTTGAGTTAGGGAAACATTGGGGAAACATGGGGAAAATGGTTCATTCCCTTTAATGGGGCCTAAAAGCATGTATCGTTGAGACAGGGAAACATTGGGGAAACATGGGGAAACACGGTGGATCCATCCATCCATGCATGCACATACATACATACAAACACATGTAGGATCCATCCATCCATCCATACATGCGTGCACACACACATATACACATCCATCCATCAATCCATGCATGCATACATATACATACATACAAACATGCATTTCATCATACAACCATGCACCCATAAAAAAAAAAAAATTGAAATAGAATTTTTTTCAATAAACAGATTTTTGGCGATATCGATACATTGGCAATGTTATCGAAATATTGCCGATACATTGGCAATATAAGCAACACCTGGAATTTACATTGTAGAAAATATTGGATATACATTGCCAATATCAATACATCGGTGATACAAGCAATACCTAGAATTGAAAAGGTCGAAAATAGTTACAATACGTTGGTGATATCGTTACGTTGCCAATATTTAGCGATATATTGCCAATAACTGGAATTTTTATACTACCAGTGATCAATATCGCCAAGCTGGAGATATGGATAATAATAGGGATACGAACAACGTGTGCAACGGAACTCTATGCCGGGAAGCAATGTTCGAAGTATTGGTATCGCTACAAGTTTCATTAGCAGGGGATACGAAAACAATATTGTTATCATCAATAATATTGCCGATTCCAAAAAATTCGGGGAAACATTGGGGAAACATGGGGGAACGGTAGAATTTTTCAATGAAACTTTAGGAGATGCTAAAATACACATATTTGCAAATTTAAGAATCAAATAATAGCGAAAAAGACTCATGGTTTTGCATATTAAGGAATCAAATAATAAGTTTCCCATTAATGTGGAATAAAACCATGTATTTATTGACACTACTAAACATTGGGGATACATGGGGAAAATGGTAGATCCATCCATCCATCCATGCATATGCACATACATACAAACACATATGCGTGATCCATCCATGCATGGGTGCACACACACACACACACACACACACACACACACATCCATCCATCCATCCATTTGTCCAACCAACCATCCACCCATCCACACACACACACGCATGCGCGCGCGCGCACACACACACACACAAACATGCATTTTATCATACAACCATGCGCCCATACAAAAATTTGAAATGATTTTTTTAATATACAAATTTTTAGCGATATCGATACATTGGTGATATTATCGAAATATTTGCCAATACACTGGCAATACAAGCGACACCTGAAATTTACATAATTGGAAATGTTGGTTATACATCGACGATACTTAGTGATATATTGTCAATGCCTGGAATTTCTGATACTACCAGTCTTATCAGTTTCGCTACTAGTGTTATCAGTTTGCCGAGCTGGAGATACAGATAATATCAGGGATACTCTGAACAATGAATACACCAAACAATAAAAGCATAATCAATAAACACCAAGCAACAAAAGCATAATAAACAATGAAGGTATTAATCATTTATGACCTATTTAATAAACACAAACTGCATGTAGGCATGCAAAGTTGTACAATGAAAAAACAAAACAAAAAATCAACACAAAAACACCAAAAAAGAAAATAATTATCATTTTTAAGATAGAAAGTAAAAAAACATATAATCATTTTTAATATAAAAATAAAAAAACAGAAAAAAAAATTAAGAAAATGATAAGAATAAAAAAGATGCAAAAATAAAGGGATTGATCTCATACATGAATGTATTCCCAAATTACTTGAAACAACTAGACCCCAAAGATAATTTTTTAAAAAAAATCAAAAAAATATGTATGAATAATAATCGGGTTACCATTCATCCCCAAATAATGACCTGAAAATGTAAATAAATAAATAAATAAAAGAAGGAATTGATGACATCCATGCTAGATATATCTTCAACGTACTTAAAGGAAAAATTCCACAAACTAATTTGAGAAAAAAATTGGATGAACAGTAACTCATCAAATGGCTCAAAAATGCCTGAAAACTAAAAAATGTACAAAACAACTAATTGCAAGCATGCATCTATAATATTATGCACATGCTATTCATGCATCATGTTAAAAAAGCATTCGAAAAAACAAATAAGAAAAAGAAAATCCCTTAAAATTAGGTAAAAAAATTGGTGAAATCGGAATTTGTCAAAAAATTGAAGCAAATATACCCATACCGAACACAAATCAAGCATGATTTGGTCGATTTGGTCATACTACGTTGAAAGGACACAACCAGAAAGAAAGAAAAATGATTTTTTTGTGTGCCTATTTTGGGATTTTCACCAAAACAAACACCAAAGCTTCAATTCGTTGAACCTAAGATTTTTTTGTTTGTTTGTGTGTGTGTGTTCGTGTGTGTTAAAAACGGCCGATACGAACTGCTTCACAAACTTCCAGCAGTCAAAAGAATGAAGAAATAAAAGAGAAATGAAAAAATGACATTTAATATCCGTATCGGCCGATACCACTACATGATTACTGTCTGGCACTGATAGTGGCCAATACAGGCTGATATGTCCCAAAATTTCAAGCTGGGACTGATTCAGCCCCATATCACGTATCATTTCAAGCTGATACAGATACGATAAGACTGTATCGGCTAATATGATATTGATATTGTGATTCATGGCCTCAATGTTGCCATTGGTCGGTGTGTTCAACTTAATGGAACTTCAGGAGGTTCTTTTGTAAATTATTAGGATCGATACAAATGTGGTCCAGGCACTACATGTTGAAGTTAAAGTACTGGTGGGTCAGCCCATGGAGTACCATCTTACATGCACCCTAGCATTCCTAAAATAAATGATTTCAGACATTTTTGCTCAATGCATGCAAAAGTTAGACTGATGCTAGCCCAACTTGATATAGAGGCTTCAATCTACACTGAAGCTTTCCTTCTGCACTGATCGGTTCTTCCTTTATTAGGTCTTTGTTATCAGTTGTTGGTGTATTTCACACATCTTACAATACTGAGACTGCGATCTATGGCCTCAATGTCACCATTAACATTCAATATGATCGGCTAAGTGGAGCTTCAAGAGGTTCTTTTGTAAATTACGAGGATCAATATAAATGCGGTCAAGGCACTACAAGTTGAAGTTCAAGAAGTGGTGGGTCAGGCCATGGGTTACCATCTTATGTACGGCCTAACATCCTCAAAATTTCAAACATTTTTGCTTACCGCATGCAAATGTTCGACTGATGCTTGACCCAACTTGATATAGGGGACTTCAACCTGCACTGGAGCTTTCATTTTGCGTTGATCATTTCTTCCTTTATTAAGCCTTTTTTATCAGTTGTGGGTGTATTTTGCTCATCTATTGTGCAGTATTGCACTTGTGTCCTTGAGAGAATTTTGCACGTGAATAACAATTGGTGGCTTGGTGGTTGTTAAGTTCAGCCATGGTGTACTATTTCAAGGGAAGATTCAATGAACGTCAGAAGCTCCAATCTAAAGAAAAGCTACAATTGAAGATCTTTAACCCCACTATGTTAAGTTTGAGGGGGAGTGTTAACGATATATATTGATGCTTTTATTTTGTTGGGCCTCATGTTTATTTTCTTGCGAGATTAGCCCCCATCAAGTAATTATAGGGCCTGTCTGGTTGTTTTGGGAATTCATTCCCTGGTTCTTATGTTTCCTGGGGAATGTTAGAGTTAGGCTAGCATTTCTTGGGGAATGATTAAATTTTGTTTGGTTGATATGCTGGGCTTCCTGGGGAATCCTGGAATAATTTTTAATTTCTTTTTTTAATTCTCTAGGGTTTCCATTCCCCAGATTATAGCTGGGGCTTTTTTGTGGAAAATCTGGAGGTTGGAATTCCTAGCGAATGTAAAAACCAACAAAAAATGTGAGGCAAACATGTTTTTTTGTGAAAATCAGGGAATCGTTAATCTGAGAGATAAAAACCAGCAATCAAAAATCTCCATAGGAAAGTGAGTTTGTGGCTAGTGTTTTTTTTTTTTTATAAGGGGCTCAAATCATCCAATTTGGTGTAGAGTGTCTAAGCAATGATGTACTTGTGCAACTAGGAGCTCTAATGTAGTAAAAGTGCCCCAACCCTTCTCTTAATATGCATCTCTTGTATTTTCTCTTTGTTTATTTTGTTTAACAAGTATAAACATCATAGGGGCATATGTCTGACTCAAAGAATTGGAGGTACCTTCTTCAAAATATCCAATTTTGATTTTTTTATTTGCTTTCTGATAATGAATTTAAAAGTTCCTTTAATTGCAATATCTTAAAGATCTCAAAATTTATAATACTTTCATTCATTGATTTCTCAAATCTGTCCTTGAATTATTTTCAAGCTTTTACTAGGAAGTGAAGCTAAACTGTATTTTCCATTCAGCTTTTGTCATCATAACCTTGTCATGTCTATCAGTCTGATGCCGTTGGCCCTTCTTTTTTTTCTTTTCTTTTTTCTTTTTTTCTTTTTTGTGGAGTCTGATTCTCTATGATTGGACAGTGATGGCAGCCGAGTTGGTTCGCTCTGCAAAAAATGAAAGCACGGGTGAGCCAGAGAGGTTAAGGTAAACTTCAAATCAATCTCTGCTTCATCTTGGATTCATACTGTTTCTTTCTCAAAATAGCATTGTCCTCCCTATTTTTGCCAAAGAAGAATTCCATTTTGGGTTACATATTTTTTCGGTGATTCGGCTTTATTAGTATATTGCTCATTATCTTGGTTTAGTACTTTCATTGATATGCTTTATGGCTTCTTTTGGATATCAAAATGCCCTATAATGGTGTATTTTCAGGCAGAAACAACCAACTTCCTAATATGGGCTCTTCAGATTCTTTTATTATACAGCAGGTTCTGGTGGTGTTGGCCCAACAATATTAGCGACTAGTTTCCTGCTGCTTGGAGAAGATGTTATTGCTTACAATAAAGGTTAATGTTTTTCAAGATTCAATACATTGTCTCATTTCCAATGCTTGTCAATTTGCACAACCTTAAGTCGGTATTAATTGTGGCAGTTTACTCTTTTATCAGGAGAAAAAATAAAACTAAAGCCTTACAGTGGAATGCTCAACATTGACTTTGGAAAAGGGATTGGAAAGAGAGATGTTTATTTGTTGTAAGTTCTATTAGAAAAAGATTCTCGAAAACATAGTCTATCTGCTAATCTTCCATGAGCAAGTTTGTACCTACTTAGTAGATGACTGCTCTAACATTTTGCGACAATTACACCTTTGGATAGGCATACTGGACCAAATATGCAATCTCGACCCTTTGCATGGTATGTGTTTTGGATCATCAGGGATTCGATAATAATATCCAAAGATACGGCATTACATGATAGTGAAAAGTCAAAAACCATTGGTACATGCATGTATTCAATTCATATGCGCAATGCAGCTCCAAATATCTTAGCTCTCAGCTGCAGGTAGTAAGATGTGAAATTTTGTCTTTATCACTTGGCTAGATGGCAATCGTCCATAAGGCATGTGATCAACCAGAGTCTATTAGAAAAATCATACAGTACCACCCATCATGAATTTTTGAAAATTTACAATTTGAGAAGTTCACATTTACCCCTGGTCACCTCCATATTTGCATAAGTTTTGCAAAGAGCACTAGTGTTTGTCCAAAGATTGTCTCATTCCCTTTCGTAGTTCTGAATCACTGGTGCCTCCATAATTTTCCACTTTTTTTTTCTGTGGTTCATTCATGTTGGTTGTCAGCTATGCAACACAGTAATGTTTCATATACTGTTCTTCTTTGCCTTTTTATTTCTTCCTCATTTAACAATCTCAAACATGGAGACTTGCAAAATTTTGAAATGGTGCCCCACACATCAAATGAGTGAACAAACATAACCATATACAAGCATGACTATATGCAGAGTATAGACACAGGGAATGCTAATGTCCCAACTCCATGGGTGCATTAGCAATGTTCCCAAAGCTTTTAAACGACACATGAAATGGACAATCATAGATCTGGACTGTCCATTCCTTTCATAACACCATTGGAAGGCCATGGTGCAAAATCACTCTAGTCATATGATCATAAATTTTGAGTGCTGGTCACTTCTTATAACCATCCGTTTTTTTGTGAGCCATGGATCTTATGGTTAGCATCATCTAACCGAAGTGCTTCATAGGATTCAGAAGCAACCCATGGCAGGGGCCTATTGAATGGTTGTTTCAAGATGATGATTGGAGTTGTTTCTTTTTCTTTTTCTTTTTTATTGAGATCTTGGTTGTCCATTTTTCATGCTACTGATCAAATGGTTAGGATCACTCAATCAGTGTGGTTTTACATCATGGCTTGCCGATAGTGGTGTGAAGCAGATGGACAATCCTGATCAATGATTGACCATCCCACAGGTCATTTAAAGCTTTGGGTATGGTGGGAATGTAGAAATTCACGAAGTAATTTTAATATTTTCTGCTATACAGAAGAACATAAAAGATGGAGGCTTCTCTTTTTTTTTATTCCTTGGCTGATAGTTTCAATGTGAAGGTATTATAGGATCCTCAATCCGAGGATTTGTATAGCATATTTGGGACCCATGGTTTTGGTAATCTAGACCATTGGTCTGTTGTGTCATTGTATGCCACAGTGGATGGACCATGCTGCAGAGATCTTCGAAATTTGAAGATCCTAGCCACCAATCTTGGGCCTTCTTTCAGCTGAATGTGGCCTGCAGTTGTATTTGCTTCCTAAACATCTATTTTTAGGCCACAAATTGGATGTTTTGGATTGTCCTATCCTGGAGGTTTTTGCGTATTGTCCATCCATGATGGCAGCGATATAACAGTTTTCTGGTTTACCAAAATATGTGATGTTAGAACAGAAAGTCTTTACTATAATGTTAAAAGCCTCAGCTTGAGGGTTCTATAACTCTTCTTTGTTTTTACCTTAGCCAACTTTCAAGAGATTCAATTTTGTTTTAGCATTTTGACAATCATGCAGAACACTGTAAAGCTATATTGAATTAGTTCTTTGCTCGATATTCAGAAATCTACCTGAAGTAAAAAGCGCTCATGAAGTCTTACGCGTGCCAACTGTCAGTGCTAGATTTGGTACTGCACCCTTCTTCTGGAATTGGGGCATGGAAGCTATTGCAAATCTTGTTCCTGTGGTATGCTTTCGATTGTATGTTCCAATTTTGGTTTTAGTGATTATTCGCCAAGCTATGAAATCACCTTCAATGGATCTATTTGTCATGGCTGAATTCACTTTTTAGGATTGATTCAATAATGGAATTTCATCGCAATGTTGGGGTAAGATCATTAGATAGAGACAATTTACCAAATGAATGGAACTTTGTTACCCAAGCATGCCATATTGAATAATTTTGTTCCCAAATGCAGCGGAGTTCAATCTTCTGTATCTTTTGCCTCAATTTAATTTATATACATGAGAGAACTAGTGGTTAGGAAATTAACTTGGATTTCTTTTATAATGGATCTCAACAAATATGATGTTTGCAAAAGAAGACTACAAAATTGAATGCTGTTCATAGGCGGATTCCTCCATGATCAAATGATGATCCATTCATGGTTCCTCGAAAATCTAGGCCTTTGAATAGTTTGATCACTAGGCCTTTGAATAGTTTGATCAAGGATTGTATGAAGATCAACAACGGATATTGGTCATTCACAAATGCTTCCTGCATCAAGAGATTAATAACTCTTGTTGCATGAAATTTGAAAAATGAGGACAAGTTGATTGTAGGGAATATGAGAGATGAATTCTTAAAACTTGTGGTGATTAATTTGGAAAAGCTTATCTCTATATGTATCCAATATCTTTTTCAACACAATGTTTGATGATCTAAAGTGATGTTCGAATACTCTCTAGTGGTTATGGATTCCTTCATTCATAGGCTCAAATGTATCAGCAAGTCTAGGGCTGCGTTCACTAGAAGCCCTGGCTAGTTGATTGATGAGTCCCAGTGGTCCAAAAAAGTCTGGGTATGGCTGAGGGCACATGAGGTGCCTAGCTCTAGATCCAAGTAGGGGAATTGATGCCTTTGGCAACTACAAATGGAAATCAAAGCAAAGCAAAAGAATTTCTAGCTTCTAAGTGGAGCAATATGAGAGGTCAAAGATTATGAATGCTTCTCTTGATCAAGACAAGCAGAAGTTGATGACAAGAGATCTTTGTTTGTTCCCTACAGATGCAATGAGTCAATTGTAGAAGATCTTGGGAAGTGTCTGGGGTTGGGGTTAACAAGGTGATGATGGATTGAATTTGCCAAGGATGGATGGTCCTTGCTCAATGCTAGCAATGGGCATGAATACTTGTAAAGGACTCAGGTGATGCTAGAGAAACAAGGAAATTGGACCCGCAGGGAAAACATTGATGCCTTCGGCGAGAACAAATGAAAACCAAAGCAAATCCAAAGAAGTTCTAGTTTCTAAGTGGAACAGTATGAGAAGTCAAAGATTATGAATGCTTCTCTTGATCAAGACAGGCAGAAGATGATGACAAGAGATCTTTGTTTGTTCCCTATGGAAACAATGAGGCAATTGTAGAAGATCTCGGGAAGTGTCTAGCATTGGGGTTAACAAGGTGATGGTGAATTGAATTTGTCAAGGATGGGTGGTCCTTGCTCAATGCTAACGATGGGCATGACTACTTGTAAAGGAATCAGGCGATGCTAGTGAAACAAGGAAATTGGGCCCGCAGGGAAAACATTAACAAATGGAAACTAAAGCAAAGCCAAAGAAGTTCTTGTTTCCAAGTGGAGCAATATGAGAGGTCAAAGATTATGAATGCTTCTCTTGATCAAGACGAGCAAAAGATGATGACAAGAGATCTTTGTTTGTTCCCTACGGATACAATGAGGCAATTGTATAAGATCTTGGGAAGTGTCTGGGGTTGGGGTTAACAAGGTGATGGTGGATTGAATTTGCCAAGGATGGGTGGTCCTTGCTAAATGCTAGCAATTGGCATGACTACTTGTAAAGGAATTAGGCAATGCTAGAGAAACAAGAAAATTGGGCCCACGGGGGAAGCATTGATGCCTTTGTATCTTAAAAGAGGGATGATCTCATGGTGTGTGATTTTGCTTGCTCTTTGGTGGGAATTTTGAAAGAAAGAAGAAATATTTGCATATCCAATTGTGGAGGCTCCCTAGAAAAATTTGACGAAAAAATTATGAATACCTTAATTAAGTGGGATCGAGACATTGATTCCATAGTTTTTGTGCCGTAGTAGATCCCAGTCACCTTGTCTAATCCCCCTCCTGAGCGGCTGCATCTCCGATCATTCATTAAAATATCTCAAGGAGGGTTTTATGACAATTTGTCAACCTGATAGCTGAATTCAATACAAATCCTTCCAATCCTTTCCTTAATGATGCTTAGAAGCATTAGCTGATAAGCCTTAGTAGGCTTAGGAGGTGATGCTCAAGTAGGGAGTACCTTAATTAAGTAGTCTTACATTAATCATGTGGTTTGAAGGGCTCAACAATATCATGTTGTTGTGAGTTCTCATCTATGACTAATAGAGAAGTGAAGAACAATAGACTGATGGCAAGGTGGATGTGCCTCCAATGGGGCTCTAGAAATTACCTCTTGATTGTTGTACTCATGTCAAGCAGAGTTCATGTTGTGTCTTGCCTGCTAGCCCAGCTGGAAGACGCCTAGGCGTTTCAACTGTAGGTCTCAGGTTCGAGTGCTAAGGAGACACACTAACCCCACCGGTGGGTGGGTGCATCGTGTGACTAACTGTGTGGATGCATTGCACAGCTAACAAGGTGGGTGCATTGCATGACTAACAAAAAAAAAAAGTTCTTGTGGTATATGTGAAGTCTTAAGAGTCTCTGAGGTCAAAATCGACATGACTTGTGTAGAGCTTGGTACTCATTGGAAGCAAAAGCCAAGGATCTCAGAGAAGGATTGAGGATCTCTAGGAAGCAGTTCTTTAGGTCCTTGATTCCAAAAAAAGATTAAAATATCATCATATCTTAGTCTTGGAATGAGCAATTCTGGGGAGCATTAGATAAGGGTCATCATATCTTAGTCTTTCACATCTCAATTTATATATATATATATATATATATATATATATATATATATATATATATATATATATATATAAAGAACCATAACTTTCTATGAGGGAGCATTAGATAAGGGTTACAACCTTTTTAAGTTCTTGAAATATCTTCTCTCTGAGAAGGATCAAAAGTGATATTTACCATCTTTAACATGCGAAGCTATACTTAGAAAGCTACACTAATCACTTTTCCACCTTGAGAGGAGTTATGTTCAAACTCTGTAGTTATATCTAGTGTCTTAAATAGTGAGTAGCGTGTAGCGTAGCCTTCACCCCTTTGAACCGTGAGGCATAAGCTACATAGCGTGTAGCGTAAGCTACACACTACTTAGATTTTTAATCAAGGTTGCACTTGGTTGCACCAAATTAGATGATTAATAATAAAATTTAGCAAAATTTCATGATATTTGTGGCAACCAAATGCAACCTAAAGTAATAGCAAGTGGTAATGATTAAATACAAAAGTGAAGAAAGAGCAACAAAACTTATTTAAAATTGTTTCTTATTTTATTTTACTAAAAGCATTGAAAAACTAACTAATTTTCATTGAAATAGAAAAATGTAACAAATCATTAAAAACATTATTAATTTTAATGTTATAGTGAAAAATGACTTGTAATGTGAACTATGTAGTGTGTAGCATAGTTTATGAAGCGTGTAGTGTATCCAAATTAATCATTTAGCAGTAGGCTACACGTAACTTAAGATATTTTCATGAGCTACGTAGCGTTTAGGCTAAGCTATGCTACGTAGTGTAAGCTACATGCTACATAGCGTTTCTATTTAAAACATTGGTTATATTTTACTAGATTTAATCAGTTTCTTTATCTAAAACAAAAATTACTCTCGCAGGAATTTCTAAGAGACAAAAGCAAAGTCCAGCAGTTGGTTGAACTCTTTGACCCACTTGTTCGAGCTGTTGATGGGATTGCAGGAGAGCGAGTGTCAATGAGGGTGAGTTATTAGAACAAAAGCACACCAAGGAAATTTATATGCCACATTATATGTGTGTTTGTGTGTGTGGGGGTGGGGGGAATGGTACTATGCGGTCGACCTCATGGGAACTTCCCATGAGGTCGAGCTGTGTGGGCCCCACTGTGATATGTGTGGAGCATCAAAACCATATATTTGATGGTTCCCCTTTAGGTTTGCGGATATCCCAAAAATCATCCGTATACAGAGCTAAGGTGGGCCATACCATCCAAAACCATGTGAAGACATGCCTAAAACATCTAAAAGCACTTGGTGGGGCCCACCTGAGTTTTTGATGCAGCTGAAACTTTCTTTGACCCCTCATCCAAGTGGGACACACACAATGGATGGGCTGGATTTGTGAACCACATTTCGGTGGCCCCAATAAACGATCCTGAAGGTTTTAATGGGTGGGTAGCCCCTCTCAACTGTTGTATGTGGTGTCGCCCACCTAAGTTATGGATTGACATGATTTTTAAGACCGTGGCCCACCATGGAATGATGCATCAGACTGATGGGGCAGATGTTTGACACACATCACAACGGGGCCCACACAGCTCGACCTCATGGGAAATTCCCGTGAGGTCGACCTCTTAGTACCATTTCCCTATATATATATCTACACACACACACACACACACACACACACACACACACACACACACACACACACACACACAGAGCCAATTCTAGAATTTGTGTTTGTGAGCTGAACTTTCTGTATGAGAAGTTGAGAGTGAGATGAGTGGAGGTGGAGCAAAAACGAATCCCCTTATGTTAAATAAAATGTTGGATGGTAGAGCTAATGTTATTTCAATTTACATTTCGACAGGTCGATTTAGAGTGTTCAAATGGGCGCAATACTACGGGTATATTCAGTCACAGAAAACTCTCTTTGTAAGTGTTAGGCTTCCATACAATTTCTTCCTTGCATTAGGTTTGGGGGATTTACATATTGCTAATGTGCATATGTTGGACTGATTATTTCTCCACATTAGTGCTGGATTTGGAAGGTTTTTGTAGAACAACTCTATTGTGAGTTTAATAATCCTTTTATTTTATTTTTTTTTCATTTTCCTTTGTTGTTCTCTTCTTTATTTTCCTTATCTATTCTCTTTTCAAGCTTGTTGATTTTTGTTTTTCTTAGGGAACATTCATGAATTAGTAGGTTCATTTGTACGAAACACCTAGTTTGCACTTGTTATGTATCAAAGCACTACTTTTCATAAAATTCTTGTTTCACCTAGAAGATGATGCCAAAAGCCACAACTCATGAGTAGTGATTTCAGTCAATGTTTTAAATATCAGCCGATATATCCCACAATATATCTTGTATCCCACCTATGCGTACGAAACGCACAGGTAGTGTCGATATATCAAACATGTTCAATCCGATGAGCATTTTCAATTTCCGATCTCTTTTTCTGTTGAAATATGTTAAATCAGTGTCAAATAGTTATAAATCTATTGGTTTTTCATGTTTTGCATGAAAAATCATGGAGTTGCTTTGATTTCGATATTCATTGGTTCTTCATGTTCTCCATTTTTTCTCAAAAATTTCCTTCAACTAGCTGTCAATTGAGACTAATTTCGAAATATTTAGGAATATTTGATAAAATTATCACATACACTCTAATTTCTAAATTTGAGTGTAGGTGGCCCGATTTGGGAAAATTTGGAGAAAATTCAAAATTTCCTCAATTTCTCCCAAATTGCTTTGCAACGTTGCACTCCAAACATGAAATCAAGCATTTATAAGGGTTGATGTACTGATTTGTTAAGTCCTTGTCAATTTTTGGAAAATAAAAATCATTTTTTAATTAAAAATTATTAAAATATTATTTTTTCGAAATTTCCCTTCAACCAACTATCAATTGAGACTAATTTCGAAGTATTTAAGAAGTGTTTGAGGAGATGATAATCACATACACTCTAATGTGATGCATTCAATTTGAATTTAGTTTCATTAGTTCAATTAAATAGCGCATAACTTAGGACCCTATACAAAGGAAACCTATTATGTTCACTTCTTTTTTAAGATTTTATGATTTAAAAGTGTCTATTAAGGACTTTTTTAACAAATCCCTAAAGTTCCATTGAAAAATTCAACCATTTTCCCAATGTTTCGCCATGTTTCCCAAAAAATGTGATAAATTACCTGATACAAACAATATATTCCGAGCGATAACCGGTACGTATCTGTATCCCAAGGATGTGATATGTAACATGATACTGATATTTTGAACATTGATTTCAGTATCAATGGTGGCGGTCGACATATCAGCCGATACTATTGGTATCCCATGGTGTCGATACAAAAGCAAGTTGTAGTTGGGAAACTTCCCAATATCTGTCATTATATTGCGATATATCGCAATGTGTCGACAATATATCGATACATTGAGATATTCTAAAAATATCATTGTTATAAGTTCTCTGATATCGTTGATATGTATCAACGATATCAGCACTTGCATCAGTCCTCTTTAGAAAAACTTGGAAAATTTTGCAAAAAATCCACACACCAAAAACTAATTTTCTTTGAAAGTTTTTGTTCGAATTACGTTGGGTATTTTGACCAATATATTCATTTCTTTGGAGAAAATGGGATTTCGGTGTGGAAATTGAGATCAGAGAGTGTGTGATACCAAAAACCCAATCAGTGAGTTTTTGCTAATTTAAATTGTTTTGTCATTTAGATTGCTTGGAATCTATGGAATGAAGTTAGTAATCCATGATTTTGTATGTTTCACATCCTCAATCATGGTGACCTCTGATTTCGAATTCGAGGAAAATCCAAAATTTCGTTGATTTCACCTATTTAACTTGCAATTAGAGTGTGGAAAAATCACATGAGGGTGCTTGAAGGCTGATCTATAGATTGACAAAACTTTTTGGAATTTAAAAAATATATTTCTTAAATTAAAAATAATAAATAAAAAAATTTTGAAAAAAAAAATTTACATTGACCAAATGTTATTTTATCCCTAATGTTAATGCATTTTATGAGTGTATGTTCATCCTAACATTAGCCACACATTTATTTTCAAAAATAAATCTTTAAAAATATACATATATAAATAATTTTAAAATATATTTTTTAAATAAATTCAGTGTACTTTGTAGAACAGATTTGGATTTTGAATGTATTGGTTGTGTTTTTATCCATGTCTTTTGTGATATATAAATTATATGAATTGATTTTTAATATATTTGCATCACTTCTATCAAACGGCAACTAGTTTAGGACCCTATACAACGGAAACATTATGTGTACTTGTTTTTTGTGATCTTTTGAGTTCTAAGTATGTATTAATGTCTTTTTTAACATGCCTAAAGTTTCCTTGAAAAATTCGACCAATTTCCCAATGTTTCCCAAAATAATGATACATTACGCAATACATGCAATGTTTCTTATGCAATACCCAATATGTTTATGTATCCCAAGGGTGTGATATTTTTGTTGATGCCGATGCTGTAAGCACTGTTCATTAGGAGCCAAGGCAATTGTTTTCATAATTAACACAAGTAACTCAAGCAATCTAGTCACCATCAGAGCTCTCAAGCTGATTGAGAGAGTTGGAGTAAGGAAGGAATCTAGAGACTAGAGTTGGATGATAGGGACAAGATGGAGTTGGGCTTTTTCTTTCTTCTTTTTTTTCTTCTTTTTTTCCGCGGGGGGGGGGGGGGGGGGGGGGGGGGTAGATTGAGCTCTGTGGGCCCCACCATGATGTGTGACGGGCATCCATTCCATCAATAAGATGCACCCTTCCATGGTGAGCCATGAGCCTAAAAATCAAGCCAATCAATGATTTGGGTGGGCCACACTACAGACAACAGTTGACAGTGGATGCATGCCCATTGAAACCTTCCTGATTGTATATAGGGCCCAGTGAATGTGGTTTAAACATCCAACCCATCCATTATGTGTATCCCACTTGAATGAGGGGTCACATCCGAATTTCAGGCCATTCCAAAACTTAGGTGGGCCCCACAAAGCTGCTTTTAGATGCTTTAAGCATGATTTTCCATGGTTTCAAATGGTGTGGCCCACCTAAGTTCCAGAAATGGCTAATTTTTTCACATCCCATAACCTAGAGGAGACCGACCAAATGCACGACGTGGATGTCCATCACACATCACGATGAGGCCCACAAAGGTTGACCTCATAGTGAAATGCCCGATCTCATGAGCACTTTTTGAGAACTCATCTCATGGGATGTGAGCCCAAACTCTAAACCGTCATGTGATGCAACACCCCATGAAACCCCTAAGGCCCAACTTTTACCCTGATCCAAAACTTTGGTGGGCCATGCAAAAGGAAACAATTTCGTCCCTTGATTTTCTTCTCTCTTTGCTATGGCCCACAAGAGTTTTTTATCAAGTCGAAAGTTGGGCCTTGGGGGGTTTCATAGGGTGCCACATCACATGGACTGTTCAAATTTTATGCCCAAGACACGTGTGAGAAGGTGCACAGGTGCGCATTCCTCTATAGATAGATAGATAGATAGATATAGAGGAATGCTAGGAAAGGTTAAAATGTCCTTAAACTGTTACCTCATGGGGAGAAGTTAAAATCCCATATGCTGGGAAACTTCCTCCCTTGAATGCGATGCCAGGGAGTTCCTGGAAGTTGGCTCCAACACGCCTTAGGATAAAAGGCAGGTAGGTGCCCCTTGCACTAGCTGCCTTAAATGGCTCTTTGGTGGGAATGTCTGGAACACTTGGGGTTTGCTCCCCCAAGGGTGTGACAGGGGGTCTACCATCAACAGGTTGGTGCAAGAGTCCTAAGGAGATCGGGGACAGTAGGAGGGGGTAACGCAGGTTGACTACCTGTTACCGTTCACCCCCCCAAATATATATATATATATATATATATATATATATATATATATATAGAGAGAGAGAGAGAGAGAGAGAGAGAGAGAGAGAGGGGATACATATCATTGCACGATATTTTCAGCAATACTAGGAAAAACAACAACTACGGCCCATTTTTGTATCGCTGACTTGCAATACCAATAATATCAACCGATATTATCAATATCGTATATCATTAGAAGCATTTATGCTCTCTAGAAAAGATTCATTTCAGTCTCACTTCTTTTCTTTCTTTTAATCTCCCACACGAACCAATCCACCTACTCGGCTTTTGAATTCTAAAGGTCTTGAGCCCCTGTTATCTTAGTTAAATGTATAAAATAGGGAAAATGATAAGAATATTCAGAAATCAAGCAACAAAAAACATTTTATTTTTCATTTTATTCCTTCTTAGTCGAAACAATCATTTCGATTGAGCCACAGCTTTGTTTGTTTGTTGTGGGTGATGCAGGATGCCCTAATTATGATGCATGCTTAAGAACTCATATAATCCAGTGGAAATAATAGACAATAATAATAATAAAATCTAGCAGTAATCATCATGAACTAAGACAATCACAAGGAAACATGCAATGGAACGGGTCATTCATCACAATCATGAAGTATGAGATTCAATTATCACTATGGTTGGATCCGGCGAGGGATGGAACCTCCCAATCTTGCATGGCTATAACCCAATCAATTAAGAGGAATCTCTAATCCAGGAAATCAAGGGATTTTGGATTAGGGATTTGAAAATCTGAAAACTTTAGGGTTTAGGCTCAAATTCAGATTTAGGGATTGTGGTTAGCAAGACAAATAGGTTAGGAAAAGATAGGATTACCTGGAAGAAGGATTGGAGGGGCATAAGAAGCAAGTAAAAGAAAGAAGGATCAAGGAAGAAGAAACATCACCATGAGAGAAACAAGAGGAAGGAGGCAACCAAAGGGTTTGCTTTAATCAATGATCAATAATTAATTTGAGTTTAGGGCTTTAGCCCTCTTAAATAAGCAAATAAAGACATGAAAGTACTAAAATACCCCTAAAACTAAGCAAAAACGCGTAACTAACAAAAGTGCGGGAAAGTTCGGGCGCTCGGTGGAGCGCCCGAGCTGCCGCCCGAAGTCGTCCGAAAACCTCCAGAGAGGTTCGGGCGCTCGGCGGATAAAGTTCGGGCGCCCGATCGAGCGCCCGAAGGCTATGGTCGAGCGCCCGATGGGCACCCGAAATCTTCAGTTCTTCAGTCTTCTTTCTCCTTTCTTCCTTGACATGTCTTCCCTGAGTGGGGTCTTCTATGTGTCCACTCACATGTAAAGGGTCTTCAGCTCCTCAATAATCGCCTATCCACAAGGACAGTACTTGTGGTTGGCACTTTCTTCGTTGGTACACCTTGAATGCTTTTGTGTCCACATCAGTGGGTCATATCACGTTTCAAAATTTATCCAATGTAACCTACGCTCTTAGAAGAGATTTTGAGTGCTTGACATGCAGTGGACAACTTTAGGAGTGAACTCTCTCTAATGCTACAAATCCAAGATTCAAAATCATGTTGCAGATTTGAAGCCATTTGAGTTGAAGTGATAAAAGAACAATAATTAAAAAACCCAAAGATTGGGTACCTCTTGAAGGGTACAGGGCTGTGCACACCAGAGCATCTTTGTGAGAGAAGATTATTACCAACCTATATGGAGGATGCCTAGACAGACATATGAAGAGAGAGAAGACTTTGGTATCATTGAGGAAAGGTATTATTGTCTTGGATTACATGATGTGAGTCATTTATTTCTCAGTGTCAATGATGCAATGTATGTCGGAATATGCAGAACACGGGTATGCCACTTCCTATACTAGAAGCACCTTGGAGAATGTAACCGTATATTTTGTGTTGGGGCTTTCACGAATTGACATTGGAGTGGATTCCATATCTATAGTGGTTTCTCTTCTTGAAAGTGGCATGGATGCCATGCATGTTGACCTCCTCTTAAGCAAATTGAGTGATTGCATGGAGTGCTAATGACCGAGACATGAAATTCGTGATTCATTTCTCACAAACTTCATAGAAGCACATGGGCACAAACCTACTATTTTGATGCACTTCTCAACCATAAAAGGACAATTTGTCGGTAGTAAACATAGCTTTGGGAATCTATTGCAATTGTGGGCAACAATGTGTCAGGTGGACTTCTAGCACCACCCCCCAATTGAGTTTGCTTATAATAACTTGATGAATCAATCGACTAAAGTTCTCCGTTCAAGATTGTGAACAAAATGACAACTAAGCACATACTCGATTTAGTGTCATTGCCAATTGCAGCCAGGCTAGTGATTGTGCATACACATTTACAAAGTATAGTCAAGACTTACAAAGGCAATCAAGAGGAAAATTGGAGAAAGCAACGCTAAGTACCAAATTCTACAAATGAGCATCAATGAATAAAGATTTGTGAGGAAGGGATCATGTCATGTTTAGGGCTGCACACAATTCAATTTAGGATCAATTTATCGAATCAAATCGAATTGAATCGGATCATTCCCCACGATCAATTCAAAAAAAAAAAAAAAAAAAATCAATTCCAATTCAATTTCAATTTTCAGTTCTGATTGATCGAATCGAATCGTTCTATATCGAATTGAATCGACTAATCAAATTGAATATATATATATATATATATATATATATATATATATATATATATATATCGAGAGAGATTTTCACATTTTTTTTTTCACTTGGAACCTATATTTGCCTCTCACCTTATCACTTGCATGTACAAATATTTTTGTGCTACATGCCGCTCGTATTCATGGCTTAACACAATAGAAGATGACAACACATTAATACAATCAAATTACAACTTTTATGCTTGTTGCTTCAAAGATTTATGAGCATCTTCCTCAACCCTCGCTGACCTTTTTTTTCTTAGTTTATCGTGTGTCTATGGTATGAAGAATGATATAAAAAAGATTCAGTCTAGTAATTATACGATTTCTACTTACACAATTTTGATAAAACGTTATATAATGAGAAGTTATGAATAATGATGATGATGAGGAGGAGGAGGAGGAGGAGGAGAAGGGCGACGACAACGATGACGACGATTAAAGAAGTTATGAAGAATGATATCAAGAAAATTCAATCCAGTAATTATACAATTTCTACTTGCATAATTTTGATAAAACGTTATATAATAAGAAATGCTCTGGTGCTCTCATAGCATTATAAGTTATAGTGTTCTTAGTTGCATTGGTTCTCTCGAATAGTTCAATTGATCGATTTGAACTGTTCATGAAGTCCAGGATTAATCCTACTAATTATGATATTCAATTCGCAGTATGCGGAAAATCGAATCGAATCGAAAAATCCATCAATTTAATCTTATATCGATTTTAAAAAATTGGGGTCAATTCAATTTCAATTCGAAATTTCAAAATTGGGGTTAATTCAATTTCAATTCGAAATTTCAAAATTGAGATCAATTTCGATTTCGATTTCGAAAATTTGAGATCAATTCCATATCAATTTCATCCAAAATCGAATTGATCGAATCGATGTGCAGCCCTAGTCATGTTGGAATTTTTATAAGGAGAGGTTTCAGGTTGGGACCTGTAACAGTTAAGTCAAATTATTGGTCCCTGCCACGTCTTAAATTTGTGAGAAAGCATACAAGATAGAGTTGCAAGATGAGTTGGATGTTTCTTTCACATTCAACATGGCCGATTTATTCAAGTACCACTACAAAGATACACTGGGTCAAGGAACAATTGCTGATGTAAAGAAGTAACTACCGAAGAAGTCACTGGAAAAGATTGAATGAGTTCTTTGGGCTGAACAAGTGTTTCCAAGTCAGGTTGTATGGTCGACCAAAATGGAGAAGACATGAATCACTAAAGAACAATTGGCAGGCCCAAATGCTAAATCAACTCATTATACAAAGAAAATGACTCCCAAAGTTTGTGTTCTCGCCAACCCGACGAGAATGGTGTAGCCTATGGTGCTTCGTCCAATCACATCAATGATGGGTCCATCGTTTATTCCTACAAAGAGAGGTGTTAAAGTATTGCTACATTAGTGTGTTGCAATACCTGCTACAGTTACATGTTGCAGTAGTTACATGCTACTTCTTCCTGTTGCAACTAACACCCTCTAAAAAACCTTGATCTCATAAAACCCTAACCCTAGAAATCCATCTCTTTACATACAGAGATCCATGGCTTCTCGCAAGCTACCATCTACCCCAAGGTATTCTGTAACGTTAACGATGGTCGTAACGGCCACCATCATTACCTTTACGATACAGGCTGTAACGGACATTACGACTCTGCTAACGGCTGTTACGGTCTCTCTTTTTTTATTGAAAGAAAAATTTTGAAAAACATATATCAGCCCTGTCATGAACTGTAACGGGGACGTTACGGCCTTTACAGGGAGCGTAACTAGCCATTACGGAGGCTGTAATGGCCTTTATGGGTCATTTTTTCCGTTACAGCCTTTACAACTCGTAACGTGTAATAGTTACAACTGTTACGTTTACGTAACAGCCATTACTGCACACCATGATCTACCCTCATCTGCTCCTCTCTCCTTCCAAACACTCCATCCCAAACCATAATCTTCATCTGCGATCTCTCGCCCTTCTCCCACCAGATCCTCCTCACCCGCGTCGCTGACTATGCGACGACAACGACAACCCCGACGTAAGGCACTTCAAGGCCCACCGGCAAGATCATCGACGAGTTCACCAGCGTCGAGTCAATTGGACACGCCTGCCAAGTTATTGGTGTCATCGTCGATGTCAAATTCGACGAGGGGATGTTGTCAATCTTAATGGTGCTCGAGGTCTTCGATAATTCAATCTAGTTGGTGTTAGAGGTTGCGCAGCATCTTGGGGAGAACATGGTGAGGACAATCGCTATAGATGGGACCTGTTTTTGTTTGCTATTGGGATATCTAGAGTCACCAAAAGACCAACGGTTGAACTCTTAGCCATCGGAAGTGTTTATCCACCGTAGGCGCATATGGGTGAAATCTCAATCATTACAATTGCTGCTAGAATATTTCGTTAGCCGTTTGAAGTGCTATTGGTTCACATCCCAGAAGTTGTCAAAAGTGCATGTTTGTTTGAAGCTACTCGTCATTTTGTCACCCCATGCTATAGTAGCAGTTTTCGTTTTTTGTTTGAATAAATGTTCATCATGCCTTTCTAACTCAAGTTACTCCTTTCAAAGCACCTTGAGTTTGAGGGGGGATGTTATAGTATATTAGGTAGATTAAGATACTACCTCTTTTGTTAATACATATTTGTTAGGATCTCCTTAGATCTTTATAGATCTCCAATCTCTTCCATATATTCTCCTAATTATTAATGAAATAAACAAGTTCCATTTTCCACAATCTAGTCTCTCTGGTTTTAACAATTTCAATCTTCAATATACCAGTTGAAATGTATAGTTTGGCCACAAGAATTTATCACAAGACGTAATCAATACAAAAGGAAACTTTCTGATATTATCAATTTGGTATACTACCAAGTCATGCTATACAAACCGGTACAAAAGGTAATACCTTCCAATACATTGCAATACTACAATGGAATTTGCATCAAATCACTCAAAGTTTCCAAGCTGATGGCCTGATACATTGCTTGCTTCCTTTTTGTTAACCTTGTTTTATTTAGAGATTTTGCATATGAAAATAGATGGCCAAGATTAAAATAAACCAAGGGCTATGATCATGTAGGGTTTCAAGGTTCTGTTTAGGGTCTTTAAATTTTCTTTATGGTCATGCTTTGGTCTGGTGTACATTATTTTGCTAGAATTTGAAGGTTTTGCAGAATTTACAACTCTATTTTGAGTTTGACAAAGCTATTGGCGATTTCCTTCCTATAATCTCTATCCCAATTTGTGGGCAAATTAGAGGATGGATTGTATTACCAGTCCTTAGTTTGCACCATGATAATTGGCACGTCTTATCTCACTTCCAGAGGTGATTGGCCTTGTTATTTGTTTGTCTTCCTCCATCATCATAATGCTTAATTATTTGTTTGTCTTCCTTCATCTTCATAATGCTTAATTATCTGATATTGGTTTGCAGTTCTTTCATTTAAAGTTAGATAATAACAAACGTCTAATGTGAAAGCATAAGGGCCTGTTTGGATGAAATGAAAACACTTTGAAATGCATTTTTCTGGATAAACATAAAAGGAGGTGTCAGCACCTGACTCTGAAGTTGACATCTGGTTTGGATTAACCCTTCTACTGTGGCCCACCTGATCAACAGATGGCGTGATCTTTTAGAAATTGGATGGTCATGTGATGACGTGACTAATGGATGGTTTGAATCCTGCACAGTCTTAAGTCCATTGTGACAGAAAGGGTGAAAATTCATAAACTAGTGTCATAAAAAACAGGCACTATGTAAGACAAAATTGAAGATAAGCAGACTTAGCATAGCGGACTAAATGAATATTAATATGAAATTACCAGGACATGCTTAGGGTGACATTGTTCATATGACCAGGCTTGTCGTCTCTGTACTTCTGCATATGTAATTTCCTCTTTTTAGCTATACTTGAACTTTCATCATCACACTGGGTTAAGCAGACTTAGCTTAGTGGACTAAATGAATATTAATATGAAATTACCAGGACATGCTTAGGGTGACATTGTTCATATGACAAGGATTGTCGTCTCTGTACTTACGCATATGTAATTTCCTCTTTTTAGCTATACTTGAACTTTCATCATCACACTGGGTTTCTTTAACAACTGTTCTTGCTTCTTGAACTCCAACCTAGATTTTTTATCTAGACCTCAACCCATCAGGAAGCCGACCCCAATTAGTTGGGATAAGGCTTAGATGATGATGATGATGATGATCTCTACCCATCAAACAATTGGACCAATGGTTCGTTAATTATTTTATTGTTTAATGAAAAGAACTTGTGTAAGCCCTCGTGTGGGTAAATCCAAACTGGCATGTATATGCACATGCTGATGTGGTCCGACCATATGGAAACCATGATCGGGCCTCAATCATGATGAAGCACCATAGATGATTACCTTCACCCAATAGTTAAAGAACACGATGGCATGGAGCACTAATGGTCTCAACATGCATACATAAAAGGAAAGGGAGCACTAGTACTCTCAACCCTAAAACTTCAAAGAGAAAACACACACGCATGTGTGCGTGCCCACTTTAGGCGTAGGGTCCAAAAATCAAGCCCATTCGTGATTCAGGTGGGCCCACACCAAGGGAATAATTTGAAGGGTGAGTGTTGTCCTTTGTTATTTCTAATCGTGAGGTCCACGTGAATCACGGACGGAGTTGGTTTCTCCACTTGAGATCTAAAATTGGGTCACTCACCCGATGGTTGGAGTGGATTTTACAAATACATGATCGTAGACCCACCCTAACTGGACGACCCTAAAGTAACGTGGATTCTGTACTGAGGCGTTAACCACCCTTTACCATGTTGTGAAGATAGTGGGGCCCACCGTGATGTATGTATTTTACCCATGAACTCCATCAATTTTTTCAGCTCATTTTAGGGCATGGGACCAACATTGAAGTATATACAAATCTCAAGTGGACCACACCATACGAAACAATGGGAATTGAACTCCTACCATTGAAAACATCCTAGGGGCCACAGAAGGTTTGGATCAAGCTGGTATTTGTGTTTCCCTTTCAACCAAGTCTATGTGACCTTTGAACAATTTGGATGACATATAAACATCACTGTGGACCCTAGGATGGTTTCGACGGTGGATGTCACTATTCCCACTGTTATCTATGGTGTGGTCGAGTTGACTTTTGGATATGCATCAATTTTTGTCTCATGCCTTAAAATGAGCTGGAAAAACGGATGGACGGTGTGGATAAAACACATGCATCATGGTGTGCTCCACGGAGAATCCACACCATTTTAGTGTTGTGGGCTCCTCACTACATAATCCACAATCCAGAAGACGGGCTCTGGCAGTCAAACCAAGACCGGCAGGGCTGGGGTGGGCCCCACCATGATGTGTATGTGAAACCTGCTCCGACCATAAGGTGTGTAGTGACCATTTAGCTGTAGGGCCCAAAAATAGCCAAATCCATAATTCAAGTGGCCCACCTGAGTGGAAATAGTGTTGGGACGTCCACCATTCAAATTGTATCACTTGGTATGGCCCACATAAATCACATATGGGCCTAATTTTTTGTACCCATGCTTAAAATTTTATGAGGCAACTAATGGTTGGGGTGGATTTCACATAAGCATCACGGTGTACCCCATAAAAATCAAGGGTATGCATCCCCTCTCCCACTATTTATCTTTGTGTGGCCCACCTAATCACATATCTGCCTGATTTTTTAGCCTTATGCCGTAAATTTCCATCATGCACTTAATGGTCGGAGTGGATTTCACATGCACACTGGTGAAGGCCCACCATGAGCCCAGCCCACCCACTTATCCCATACACCATACAAAAGTATCCTACACATCATTGTGTGTGTGTGTGTGTGTGTGTGTGGCCCCCCTAGATATAACGTGTCCAAAACATAGCAGTCCCTCATAATGAGATAATTATCATGTCCAAAACATAAACAGTTCCCATGCTTATTACCCCAAAAGCATAACAGTCTTCATGCCGAAAAATAGCATTCATACTTCCAGTCGCAAATCAAACCATTAATATGCACATCCAAATTCAGGTCATCCATTGTCCAAATCACGATTAAAGCACACCAATTTGAAGCCTTTGTCGTCATGAACCCTACTGCACCATTGCTGCTCACTCCAAATCCAATGACCACCAGAATAGGCCCATTATTCATATCAGGTGGTATATCTGGATGATCTAAACATTGAACAGACATCCAACGGTTGGATTTCCCTGATGAGGCCCGCTAATGCTATGGATTGCAATCACATATTGTGTATAAGGTGGATCCAATCATGCAGATGACCTAGTCTACAAATTAGGGAGTCCATTCATGAGATGGACTACCCATAAGAAACAATGGACTGTGTCAAAACAATAGTCAACATTCTTCTATGAACACATTGTCCATTTGATGATTGTGCTGGTCTGATGTTCAGACCAGTCGGTCTACAATAGTAGGGCCCTCCTAATGCGCAGCTTGGATGTCCCACACATGCAATTGTGATGTTTGACCCCTTATAGAGGTGATACTCAAATGAAACTATGAAAGCACCATAGCTTTGGTACCTACGCAATCCTAAGTTTCAGCTCTGTTCTATTAAGCTCTGTACATGCACATGCCTGATTCATCTTGAGTTCTCCTTGATTGGAGTGATAGAATTACTTGCATAGGTACCAACATTTACATGTGCAATAATCTGTGTTTTCAGATCAGTGGGATCTGCAACGGCGGCATTCGCATTGGCTGTTCTTGAGGGAAGCACAGAGCCTGGTGTTTGGTTTCCGGAAGAGGTAACTCTAACATGAAAAATGCACCCAATACACAACCATGATAGCTCTGGCTTAATAAGCTCTAATCACATTTTTACCACAGCCGGAAGGAATTGCAATCGAGGCAAGACAATTGCTTCTCGAACGTGCAGCACAAGGAACGATCAATTTTGTCATGAACAAGTAAAAGGCTCTTGACACCTGTCCAGACCTTCCTTTTTTATCTTCCTTCTCTGAATCTGTTCAATTTTCTTTCAACAACAGGCCTCCATGGATGGTGGAGACAGATCCAAAAGAGGTTGGATTGGGAATATACGTATGAAGGTGGGCCACGATCAGCTAGAGTTGCCTAGGCGTAGATGAGGTTCTGCTTTTGCTTCTCCATTTCACACGCAAACTGTTATAGTGCTAATGTTTTTTCAAGAGGAGAATTCACTTGACCCTTCACCAATGGAGAGAGATGCACGCATGGTTGCTAATGTCCCCACCTTCATGAGTACGTTAACAATGTCCCCAAAGCTTTTAAATGGCATCATGGTATAACCTATTGTTGATTTGGACCATTTGCAAGCCGTGGTGAACAAATCAGACCAATTGGATGATCCTAAATATCCAATCAATGGCATGAAAAATGGACAATTAAGATTGAGCTGAAGAACAAAATAGGTCCAATCATCATCTTGAAACATCTATTCAATAGATCTCCAATTTGTATCGTTTATGAGGATCTCACTTTGTATCGTTTATGATTCCAAAGTAAATCTTTGGTTTGATGATTCTAATCATGTGATCTATGGCCCGTAAACAAAGGGGCCCATTCAAAAGGTTGCGATCATACAATTGGCGTGATTCTTGCACCATTGCTTGTTCCCAATAGTACCATTGAATGCACTGTCCCAATTGATGAATGGACATCCCTCATGGCATTTAGAAGCTTTTGGGGCTCCATAAAGGTGGGAACATTAACAACCCCCCCCCCCCCCCCCCCCCCCCTCCAAAAAAAAAAAGAAAGAAAAAGAAAAGAAAAGAAAAGAAAAACACGCACACATATTGCAGATGGCATTTGCAAGAAGACATCCCATGGTGTATGTTGTTTACAGATGACATAGTTTCTACTGGCAAGACTAGGAGGGCATAAACACAAAGCTTTATTTACCTAGATTTATGGAGGGATGCTTTAGAATCTAAAGGATTTAAAATTATTCGAACTAATACAGAATACATGGGGTGCAATTTTAGTAATAATGGGAATGAAAACAAGGAATTAGTAAAGACTACTGACTAAGAAGTTTTCCAAAATGATCACTTTCGACACCTTGGGTCAATAGTTCATGCGAGTGGAGAGATTCAAAAGGATGTTGCCCATAGAATTCAAGTTGGGTGGAAGAAATGGCAACATGCCTCTAGAGCTTTTTGTGATCGTCGTGTTCCACTCAAACTGAAGGTGAAATTTTATAAGATAGGTATAAGACCAGCCATGCTTTATGGGATAAAATGTTATGTAGTAAAGAACAACATGTTCGTAGGATGAGTGTAGCTGAATTGAGGATGTTGAGATGGATGAGTGACAAGATGAGGAAGGATAGAATTAGAAATGAATACATTCGAGGGAACTTAGGAGTACACCAATAGGTAATAAGATGAGGGAAAGTAGATTTAGATGATTTGGTCATGTGCAATGGAGACCAAGAACCACACTGGTTAGGAATGAGTTGGGTACTAATTAAAGGCTCTAAAAGAGCAAGGGGAAGGCCCAAAAGTATGTGGATGAAAGTAGTAAGAAAAGACTTGATGACTGATGGTCTAACTGAAAGTAAGGTTTGGCCCTTGATAGTGGAATGGTAGAACAAGATTCATGTAGCTGATCCCAATTAATTGTGGCAAGGCTGGATGACGACAATGATCTTTGTGTGTGTATGTGCGCATGTGCCTAATCTTTAGACCCTTTCAATTGTGGGTCTGGGTCTAGCTTTTGAATACTTGGACCTAGATCCAATCGAGTTTGGATACCCATTGGGTCTTTTGATCTAAATTCAAGTTGGGTTTGGGAAAAATAAGAGCATTTACATGGTTCAGCCCACCCAATGGATGGATTAGCTTGTGCACACATGTGCCACTCTAACATGTGCATGGTGTGTAAGTGGACTCTCATAAGTGCGTGGCTTAAGAAACCTCATTTTGTTGCTAAAATCATCATTATATGTTAAATACATATAATTGTACTATCAAAAACCAACCGGACCGAACTAGACCCGCCCCAACTTGACTTTAACCGGTCCATGTGGTGGAGCCAACCCAAATCTAACTAGACCCAATTTTTAACCAGGTCCAAAAAAAGATGAGACCCAAATCTTACCCGAATTCTTAATCGGTCCCACACATGGGACCAGACCCATTAAAATCAGTTCGGGTCCATTGGGTATCTGCGGGTGTGGGTACCCATCAGTGTTTGAATTATCTCCGATATTATGGAAATATCCTCGATATTATCTCTATCTCTAGCTCAGCAATACCGATAACATTTGTAGCGATAACATTGATAGTATCATAAATTTTAAGTATCAACGATGTATCGCTAAATATCGTTAATATATCGATATCATCAATATTTTCAACTGTGTAAACTCTAGTCGTCGCTTGTATTGCTAATGCATTGATACTATCGGTGTATCACCAATATTTTCAACTATGTAAATTCCGGGTGTTGCTTGTATCACCAATATATCTGCGATATTTCAATAATATCGCGAATGTATCGATATCACAAAAAATCTGTATATTAAAAAATTCTCATTTCATATTTTTTATAGGCGCATGGTTGTATGCGGCGTTCAATTTGTTGACGATAATATTGATAATATTGTGATATTATCATTATCGCAACATGGCGATATCGAGGCTACAATCTTTCATTTCTTTTTCAGTTGTCAATGATTTGTTGGGAAATATCGCGTGTTGTCGATATTCTGAAATATCAATGGATGTTTGGATGGAAGGTTAGAGGTTGGATGTATAGATGGGATGGATGACATGGTTGGACTGATTACTTACAACAACACAAGCTTTTAGGCGCCCATGAAATAGAAATCTATTATGTATGCATTCGTTTTTCAAATTTTTTTATTCCTAAATATGAAAATGTGTATTTTAGCATCTCTTTTGGTTTCACTAAAAAAATCCACTATTTCCCCCCTTTCCCCTCATTTCCGGTTATCAGCGATATTATCGGCGATATTGATATTGTTTCTGTATCCCCAGCTAGCGAAACTTGTAGCGATACCGAAACTTCGAACACTGGTACCCATTGAAAGGCACTTTGATCTCACACGCATGTACCACTTTGACATGTGTATGGTATGTAATTGGACTCTCTTACAAGTGTGTGGCTTAGGAAACCTTTTGTTGCTAAAATCATTATTATGTGTTCAATATACATAATTGTTCTATAACACCCCAACCTGACTTTAACCTGGTCCATGTGGTGGACCCAACCTGAACCCGACTAGACCCAATTTTTAACCAGGTCAAAAAAATGAGACTCAAAAGTCAAACTTGACCCAAATTCTTAACGGGTCCAACACATGGGACCCAAACCTATTAATATCAGGTTAGATCCGTTGGGTAACCGCAGGCCTGGGTACCCATCAACAGCCTTACTCTCAAATCATGGCCATTTATTGTGGGAAGCTGAAAGATCAAAGGTCTCCATCAGTCAACCATGGGGCCCATTTGTACAAAACCGACTCAAGGATACTATGCATAACACTGGTTTCCGTGAATTCTACCAGTCAAGATTCCTTGTGAAAGAGTAACACTAGTAAAGAATTCAAGTGTTCAATTAATGGTCACGAGTAATCTTAGCATTTTTTTTTTTTTTTTCAGGTTTTGAAAGCTCTGCAGCAACCGATGTACATTCCAACCACCTCCCATATGATTTTTCACTCCCTTGAGGCGCTTTTCTGTTCAGGGTTTGATGTCAACAGAGGGATTAATAGAATTTGGAGTATATTGCCAAAGGTTGTACACTATGTTCTCAGTACAATTCAACGATCTAGGATGCAAGCAAGAAATCATCATGCGCACTTCTTCATGTGAACAATAATTGTTTGGCGCCAGGTACTAATGTCTTTTATGAAATGGCCCCCTTTTCTTAGCCTAATTAGACAAGACCACATTACAAATTTCTTTAGATATAACCACCCATATTTAGAGGAGTTTCTTTGTTTTACCACTTCTCAAATCCAATAACAATCATTAGCCTATTTCTAAAAATGACGGGAAAAAAAAAATACCTGAAGTGGTAACTGTGGCAGTGATCTAGAAAAACATGTGGACAGCGATGTGGACCATTTCAAGAGAACGATCGTAACTGTTCAACACTAGAGACTAGCAATTTGGACAGTTCAAGAGCAGGTGGGAAACTATCTGGACTGTTCAAAAGTACTTGAATAGAAATCTGGACCATTCCAAGACAATGGACAACAATCCATACAGTTGAAGAATAGGTGGACAGTGATCTAGACCGTTCTGAGATGGTAGGCAATAATCTAGATCAATCCCTACATCAATGTATGCAAAAATATGAATCACTTTTTAAGGGTATTTTCGTTATTTTTGGAATTTGTATGCAAAAATATGATCACTTTTTAAGGGTATGTTCGTTATTTTTAGAATTAGGCTAACGGGCTTGACAGAAAGTGGTAAAATAACGAGACTTAAAATATGGGCGGTGACATTTAAAGAGGATCTTTTTGGGTGGTTCTATCTAATTATGCGTAAAACAGGTGGCTGTTAATAAAAAAAAAATTAATTTATTTCGTAGGGTTATGTTCATCATTTTTAAAAATAAGTTAAACGGACTTCACAGAAGACTCAAAATGTGGAGGTGAGGATCTATTTGAGCATTTGATAAAAAGTCTTTGGGCCGCTGGTTTGAATACCACCCAATAAGTGACTTTTTTAATTAATATGTTATTTTTTCAATTAAGTTAAGTTTGGTTATTAAAGTCAAATAATTAACTAATCATAAAAAGTAACTTATTTTGATAAGTTTTTTTTATTATGATTTTCAAAGTGCAAAAACTTATACCCGGGTCATTGTGAAGAGCGCACATGCTAGTGTTGCCGATTTATTCGTTGGCCCCGTGTGTGATGTGTGTGTGGGTGTGCCAGAATCGATTTTCGCGGCTTGATTCCAACTCGAACAATGATGACCCCGAGCACCAGGGAAGGTAGACATGTTGCTGTCGACTATATATGACTGAAGTTTGGGAAGATCGGTCGCCTAACTAGCCACTCGCTTAGTTGCTTAGTAAAATGATGATCAGGCGATGTTTGGAGGGTAGGGTTCGTCCTCTAAAAAGTAGGTTGCAACTTTACCTTCCAAGCGAAAGGATTTCTTTCGACGTTACTTAAAGGATGTAAGGGAAAGAATTTAACAATCGACCGTGTGGGCAATTTTTGCTTTTTCCTCACCACTAAGAGATTGCGATATGGAACTTTTACTGATCGTAAAACTTGCTGCTACAAAAATAATTTCAGAGATTACGCTACCGAAATTGAACAATGTGATTGATGCTAAAGAAAGTAAAGGGAACTGATTACGCTAAGAAATGCAAATGACAATAAACAAAGAACCTGAATAAGCATGGAAATAGTAATATAATCCTGAGTTGATAAATGCCTGATCACTTACTCTATGAAATATAAAGTACTTGGAATGTAAAAAATGGTCGATTACACTATGAAATGTAAATGATTTGGTAAATTAGAAAGATAGATTGATTTGGTTTGGTTGGTGCTAGACCCTTGCTCTGTAGTTCTTCTTCTGCTTTTATAACTTCAATCGCCCATTCAGATACTTCTACTATTAACCGTCTTCGTCGACTACTCGCCCACTAATCCTCTTCTAAATTTCTCCTTTATGATAACCGTTCGCTGACCTGGCCACGTTCGTTCGCTCCGCTTAATGTCGTGGCATTTTGGACCGATGCTAGCTATATCACTAGGAACTTCGTCATGGCCGTATGCACCCCATAGTTACTTACTTACGTGTCTTCTTTCGATTGGCTTTTTACCCAAATTGGTAGAATTAGGATATAATTCTTTTTTGGAAAAAGAAAAGATGGCATGTGATGGATGACTGACGCTTCATTAAATGCAGTTGTCCATTCTTACCACGTGTCAGACGTAGATTTGAAAGATATCACCGACTTTGATTTTCGTCGGACGAACATTTTTGTACGGGTTGAACCCCATCTTGCCAAATGTCAAATCTTTGTGTGTAATCAAATCACCATCATGACCCAACATTAATACTTCCTCGACCAACGAAATTCAAATTTTATTCTCATTTTCCTTCTTTCAAAATTCTCTACAAATGGCTTCTTCTTCTTCTTCTTCTTGGTTCAACCTCGCTAGAATGATCGACGCTCTGAATAATCTGACCGATCTCTATACAAATGAAGTAATATTTACCACGGAGGTAGAAGGACAGAAATTCTATCATATGGGTCATTCATTCCTCCCAAGAGTTAAAGCCGACGATATTTCTTCTCTGAATTTATTATTTCCCATATGCTCTGGTTAAACAATACTTTTACAAGATATTTCACTTCCCGATCCTCAAAATGCCTTGAAACATCGTTGATCTTGGCCGACGACTCTTCCAAATTGAAAAACATGGTTTGAGTGCATGGAGGTCCAATTTAAAAGTACGTGGCGAGAGATGGGTATTTATGAATGTATCAAATTGTCTACAATTCCTTTCAAAGCAAATCTGGCCCTCTTATCTACAGCTTTCATGTTTAGGAGCAGATCTACTAAGGAAACAGCTTTCATGTTTAGGAGCAGATCTACTAATTCCTTATTCTTCGGAAGCGGCCCGATGAGTCCTACGACTATGGACATCTGTGTTTTTACCCATCTATTACCTTTCGGTGAAGTAGTTTTTTCAAATTTCGCTAAAGGTGAAGAGAAAGGATTCATACCTCACAGTAGCAAGGCATATTCTCTTTTTCTAACCAATTTCAGGAGAGAAAAAGGACCAATGGAATACGAAGAACTCACTTGCCTTTTTCTTGTTTTGAATTTGCCAACATTTCTTGTGTGTAAATGCTCTCAACATTACACACGAGTATATTTCATTGGCTGAAGCACTCGCTCAAGGCCGAAAACTAGCCCTCGCCCCATTTGTTCTGGGTCATTTATATCGAAGTATATACGACGTGACCACCAAAGGTATTTATCATAGCGGCGGCGCTCTTTGGCTAGTTCAAGTGTGGCTCATTGAGTGCTTCAGTTCTTTTCTAGTTGATGGCTACCCTCAAAATGAAGTTTATACATCCTACAGTCATTGCAACTTGAAGTATGAAGTAAAATCGCTTGATTTTTCTATATACTTGGGCAACCTATTCCTTACCCTTAATACAGATTGAATTTCTCACTTCTTCACACCATTCTGCAAATGGAATTTTGGTCCAGCATGGCTTACAGGTGTAGCCGATGCGGACGATCAAGCCACTATATCTTTGATAATAGAAGCTTGGGAGAGCTTTCTAATAGCTAAAGACCTCCCATATGGTGGTATCATCGATCTGGGTACCAACGTGAAAGCTGGAGCTGAGCAATACTATCTAAACTTATTCGCTCGGCAGTTCGGCTTGATTCAGGGCATTCCATGTCCTGGTACCCAGAAGACTCTTAACCAACCTCCTTATATCCGCGAGATTCTTTATGATGTTAAGAATTACCTTGGCCTCAACACATTCTACGAGGATGCGAAGGCCCACATCAAACTTGAAGTATTCGTCGATCGACCAAGTGTCCTAGAGGCCTTTGCCGAATGGTGGCATGGGTGTTACTACAGACTTCCTCTTCAATCAACAGGAGTCACAATGGCCAGATTTGCCTCGTTGGTGGAACCCCCCAAAATAAAACCTGTCACAAAGAAAGGTCAGGAGAAAAAAGCAAAAACAACGAAGGATACTGCAATCGGCCAACGTTCTACTAGGAAGAGGTCTACCGCTGCTCCTGCTCCAACTCAAGCTTCTAAGCCCAAAAGGGGGAGGACGTGCAAGAAAACTCCCCAGCCGATTCATACTCCCTCTTCAAGCTTGAATGATTCAAAAACTCCTGCTCCCCCATTCTCTTCTAAGAGAACACGTCCATCCATATCCGACTCCAAACCGTTGGCCGTGATGCCTCTTTGGGCGATACCCATCAAATCTCCTTCTAGAACCAGTCCATCGGTTTCCACCATGTCTAGGATTAGCCAACTAGGCCCTTTACCTTCTCCCCTTCCTAAACCACCCATTCTTCCTTCAGATCGGTCCAAGATTATCATTCCTTCGTCTAAGACCCAAAAATAGACTTCATCAACTCGGCCAGGTAAAACTCTCGCCGAAGAACTAAAGGCCTGAGAGACATATTTCAATATCATCTATTACCTTGGGCTTACTCCCCGACACTATACTTGGGAGATAGAAAAATGAATTGAGAGACAAAGAAATTCACGAAAGTTGTCAAAATAGATGATTGGTGGATAGAGAAGCTCTGAACAATCCATATTTACTTTTTGACGAGCGATACGATAAACCTTATCGGCCGAATCCTGCCACCATTTTCGTCTTCTAGTCGGCCACTTGCAAAACTCATCACCAATCCTCGGTCGATAGATGACCGATTTGTGACAACGGTTGTTCGCTCTGACTTGGGTGGTCTATTTTCTTCATCTTTTTGTCACTCTTCTCGTATTTATAGTCTAATCTTTCATCCTTTTTTTTCATGTAATACTTCGAGAGGCGATGCATGCCAATGTTCCCACACATCATCTTGCCGACGTTCAGATCGAGAGTTGGTCAAATGTAGAAGGTGCGGAAGCCGTAGCTTAACCTTCATCGGTAGAAAAAGAAACGGCTCATCCGACAGTGTTACATATCCATAAAGAATCATCAATTGCGTCGGAGCCTACAAAGCCAGATGAGCAAAGCCACCCCCTGCCTATGGCCGAGTTTGCCGGAATCTCAAACGTCACCACCGATTTAACAAGTGGGATCGAACGTGATGAAGCAGCTCCTTTCGCGAAGATACCCTTGGATGTCAATGATAGTGATGAAGATCTTCATGGGACAACATTTATAACGGATCTCCCCTCAAGAACAAATGTCATTACAGAATCTTCTTCTGTACTTCCTACAACTATTCTTTCTTCTCCTGCCCCGAAGCAAACTCCGAGGCGGTTGAGATTAACTGGAGGAACAAATGATTCTCCTCGAAGAATAGTTTATATTGAAGATCTTCAAGAAGCTGAAACAAGGACTAACTCGGGTCTTCCTGCTCTGGCCCTTAATTACCTTTAAATGAAACATTTCATGTTCTATCTTCAAAGCCGGCCAATAGTTTAATCATGCCGGTCGGAGATGTCGATGCGCAAGTTTCTCTTCCAATTCAAGGAATGGTTTTTAAACAACCTACGAGCATTCCGATGATGACCAATTCATCTCCTGACCAACCTGAACCTCCAATTGATTTTATGACAAATGCTGAAGACCAGACAGAGTTCCTCAAGACTTCAACGCATCCTTTTGGTGCTGTTGATCTACCATTTGATCCCGTGTTCTCTACTCCTGAGGTAAATCACATGGTCATCCTTGATTTAGAGATGGAACTTTCGCCAATTGACGAAATCCTAAACTCTTTAAAGAAAGCTTTGGACGATGAGATTGTTGTTCTAGAATCTCCAGTTCTTTCGACGGAGGCTCAACAGCTCAAAGAAGAGATCGAGGCATTGATACACACGAGTTTCTTGGCTGATCCTTCTGACAAATTGATCAAACAGATGATCGGTCTTGTCAACCGATATCAAGTATATTCACGATCCGACGGTAGTCTCGCTTTGCATTTGTCGATGCTCAGGGAATTTTTGGATTATCTTCAAGAAGCTCATGAGCTCGGGTCTAGTATTACACAACTAGAAACCACTCAGACGAACGCTCAATCACAAATGCTTGAAGTGAGACAACTAAGAGATCGACTTTCGGCTGAAAGAGAAGAACTCGAATGTCATGCCCTAAGAGCGAGGACATTGGAAGCTGAGATAAAAGCTGTGGAAGCTCACTTAAAGAATCTCAAGAAGCAGTGAGGAGAAAAGAGGAGCAAGTATAATGAGAAGAAAAAGAGCATCAATCTACTGACCGAACCCAAGCAGATTCAGGCTCGGTCGGTTGGCGAGACTAGAAAGTTCGTTTTAAAGCAAGGCCGAGTCCTTTAGCAAAAGAAAGAAAGGCAAGAGAAAGTCAAAGATGAACTTAGTCGATTTTCGTCTTTTAAATTTTAATTGTAAATGAATTGGTCAGATGTGTTTAAATGCATGTTTCTCTTTCTGGAGTGATCTCTTTTCCCCATGATGAGCATTGATATGTATATTCAAGAATGGATGTCATTATTAAGGAGTCAGGAGGTGGACGGACACTAGCGACTAAGTAACCAACCACGACACATTAATACTCATGCACGTTCACCAATTGCCTATAACAAGAGCAGCTTTCTCCCTAATCACATATCTCCACATCTTTTCTAACTTTGCATCAATGGACTCTTCAAGCAACCTTTCTCTTTCTCAAGCTAAGGCCTATTTGAAAGATATCATTTCCGAAGAACTGTCCAATTTCTGCCAATCATCCCTTCTGTTTGACACGGATTTCTTCATCCGTCAAGCCACGATCGTTCTTGAGAAGGAAGATGAATTCGAAAACATCTTACAAATTCTTAGGAGACTTCATGGCCTCGAAAGCAATTTCTTTGGGGCCTGAATTTGACGTTCAGCATGCTAAGGGCATTGTGAAGGAATATGTTTCCATACGTGAGATTTTGCCTAATCTTTATGATTCACTTGAAGCAGCGTGGAGTAATCGCCTTCGTTGGTTTCGTCAGCACTGCTATCACAAAACCCTTCTGAAACTTTATCAAGTACAGAAATTGGACTTAGAGGCTGACATCCGTGAAAATGAGGATGTCTTTCGCCCTCGAGATGGGTCTCACATGGAAGAGATTCTAGCCTTTGTCCAATTCCAAGTTGTACTTTTTCAAACCCGTGTTCAACAGAGCCAAGCTCGTCGTAAAGAGGCAGAAGCTCAAGTTCGTGATATAGGTAATCACGTTCAAGAAGTTTTCCAATTTCTTGATCAGGCCATGGATAATGGTCGTTTTTTAACCTCCAAAATGAGGGATGTTGAAGCAATCAAAGCACGTGCTCAGCAAGAGTTTGACGTTATCAAACAAACCCATGCTTAGCGATATAAGCAAAACGGTCGTGCCTCTTTAGTTCTTTTTCTTATCTTTTCTTTCTTTTTCCAATGTAATTGGCCGAGGGGCTCAATTATCAATGAACTTTTCTTTTGCTTACTAAACATCGTAGAGGCTTTCATATCTTCATGCGTGTTACTAATCGCAGTATAAGTTTCGATAGAAACATGCTGTTTTGACCGAACTCTTTGTGACGCAAATCGGCCGAGGTTATATTTTGAAAAACTTGGCCGATTTAGAGAAAAGACACATCGGTCAAAGACTCGTCATAAAGATAAAATTTAAAAGAAATTTCATCTTTCAAGGTCAATCAGCGTACGATGACAATACCTCGATGTGTTAAAACAATAAATGTACTAGAAAATCGTAATTGACATATCAATTAATGAGGATGAGTTGACAAGGTACCCGCATACTTCTCTTTTTTTTTTAATTTCGAAATTCGAAATGTTGCAACAACTATGAAGCTATCTTTATAAAAGGGAGCTTATGCCTCATATGCCTCCATATCATCCGAAGGAGTTTCGTCCTGATGGCTAAATTCTTCCGTGATTGCGCCTTCGATCTTATGAATAAAATCATTTCTGAAGGCATATCTTACTTTCGTGATTCTTCCATGCTTTCTAATATATATCCATTCATCTGATATGCTTCAAAATATATAGAAGAAGATCCAATTTTGAAGTCTGTTCTGGATGCTATCACAAAATTAGAGTTTGGAAATGCCTTTTTCAGTGGCGAGTTCGAAGTTTGAAAAATATACTCGTCTTCTGAAGGAGAGCAACGAGATTCAAGAAAGACTAGTTCGACTGAACACTGATCATGATGAGATTTGGGATGAACTTCTCTTCTAGACTCGAGAAAATAATTTTAATCAAGCGATCCTCCATTCCCTTCGAATTCAACAAAGGAAACTAGAAAAGGATGTAAAGGAGGTTAACCATCTCTTTCCTAGCCATGATACTACTAATCCAAACAACCTGGAAACTTTCATTCAATCCCAGATGATATTATATCAAGATCGGCTGGATAATAGCTCCTTTTAAAAGGCAACAGCCGAAAAAAGACTTTCAGAGCAAGATGATCTCATAAATCAATTATCTTCGAAGATAGCTGATAAAGAGAAATGGCAAGAAAAAAGATAAAAAGCTAAAGAAAAAAGAATTCAAGCCTTAGAGAAGTTTGAAAGGTTCGAAGTCAATCTCTTTTAATAGATAGCTTGACCTTTAGAAGTCTGTAATCAAAAAACCAAGTTTTGACATTGGCCAATGAGCTGTTTGCTCCCTTTTAACTTGAAGAAAATTTTCCTTTTTTAATCAGAAATTTTGCTCATATACCACTTCCCATAAGGAAGGGTAATGGATTTTTAAGAACTGACCATTAATTGGAGCTTTTGCTATTCTTCCATTTTTATCTTTCAATCGATAAGCTCCTCCTTTTAAGACTTGTACTATAGTACATGGCCCTTCCCACGTGGGCGACCATTTTCTCATAGCTTTATCTCTATGACCAAGAGGTAACACTGTCATCCAAACTTTGTCGCCCGGTCCGAAAACTTTTCATTTTACTTTTTCGTTATATGCACGGGCGACCTTGGCTTTGTTAGCCAAAAGAGAATCAAGGGCTCTCAATTGTACTTCATCTAATTCTTCAAGCTCAATAAGCATTGTTTCAGTGAATTCGTTAGGAGTCAAACCAGCCTGATGGGCCACTCTCAAGGATGGGACAGTGATTTCCATGGGCAATACTGCATTGTGCCCATACGTAAGAGCAAAGGGGCTTATTCCAGTACTCATACGAGGTGAATTTTGGTAGGCCCACAATGCCTCCAACAACTTTTCATCCCAATTTCTAGGATTTTCATCGATCGCTTTTCGAATGATGTTCTTAATCACCTTATTACTAGCCTCGGCTTGCCCATTTGCCTGTGCATAATATGGGGTAGAATGGACAATCTTGAATTTATATCGTTCAGCCATGGCTTTAACTTCTTTTGAAGAGAAAGTTGCGCCACAATCCATTGTAATGGTTTATGGGACGCCGAATCTATGAATAATATGGGTTTCAATAAAATTGATGATTTCCCTATGGCCAACTCCCTTCGTCGACTTAGCCTCGACCCATTTTGTGAAATTGTCGGTAGCCACGATTATATAGGTGTCTAGTTTTGAAGATGCTAGATGGATCATTCCAATTAAATCAATCGCCCAACCTCAGAACGGCCAAAGCTTGACCACGGCATACATTTCAGCAGTAGGTACATGCTGTACTGGTCCAGCCTTCTGACATTTTTCACAACCTTTGGCATATCGATCGCAATCGATTGTCATTTTTGGCCAAAAATATCCATAGCACCTCAGCGTTAATCTCATCTTCAACCTAGCTTGGTGTGCCTCGCAAATCCCTTCATGGACTTCTCCAATGACCAACGTTGATTCTTTCTTTCCTAAACACTTGAGTAATACTCCATCGGCCCCTTTTCGGTATAATTCATCACCAACCATCACATAATGTATGGCCAATCTCCTGATATTTCGTTCTACTTTCATACGTGGACATTGAAGGTAGCTTGCAAAGGGGGCTTGCCAGTAGTCTTCCTCTAATTCGATTTGGAATATTTTCATGGTGACTTCTTGATTGAGAACTGAGGGCATCGATCTATTTTGGACTTTAATTGTCCAACCAATTGATCCATACCAATTCTCCAAACCCATGGCCATTTGTGCTAATTCATTAGCATCGACATTATATTTTCTAGTTACATGCATGAGTTTCACCTCATCAAAGTTGTTGAGCATTTGTGTAGCTAGAGCATAGTAAGACAACAATGAGGGACTAGTGCATTTGAATCATCCAGCAACTTGGTTGATTATCAACTATGAATCACCTATAATCATGATATTCCGAACGCCAAACTCCATCAATAATTCTAAACCCATTATCATGGCTTCGTATTCAGCTTGATTATTGGTGCATTCAAATTCCAACTGGAAAGCAAAATCATGACTATTACCATTTGGGAGCGATCAAAATGATCCCAACTCCGGCAGTTTTATGAGTTCGAGAATCATCAAATATCAATTTTCAAGGAGTCAAATATACATGGTATAGATCGAGTACCTGAGGGAAAAGTTGATCTTCCAAATCTGAAGGGTGATCAGCTAGAAAATTAGCAATCGCCCGCCCTTTCATCGATTTCTAAGGTACATATTTTAATTCAAATTCAGATAAAGCCAATGTCCATTTACCAATTCAGGCCATTGAGAATGGACCGATTAAGCATGTATTTTATTATATCAGTTGAAGCGACTATAGAAACATTGTCGACTAACAAATATTGTCTTAACTTTATGGTCGAAAAATACAAAGACACACAGTTTTTCAATAGTCGAATATTGTCTTTCTGTGTTAAGCAATGTTCGGCTTAAATAGTAAACTACTCGCTCTATCCTATTGTCGTCTTCTTGAACCAGTAAAGCTCCAATTGACTCCATAGAGGCCGCTATAAATAGCTTTAGTGGCCGTCCGCGAACAGGTGGCATTAATATTGGCAGCTTCGTCAGATAGTTTTTAATCTCTTTAAAAGCCTGCTGATGTTCCTTTTCCCACCTGAATTCATCATCCTGTTTTATCTTAATTAAAAGAGAAAAAACATTAGTCTGTCCTACACAATTGGAAATAAAACACCTCCTGAAATTAATTTGCCCCAAAAAACACTGCAATTCCTTTTTATTCTCTGAAGCCTGGGCATTTATAATGGCTCAAACTTTGTTTTTATTGACCTCGATTCCACATTAATGCACAATGAATCCGAGAAAATTTTTGGCCGATATCCCAAACGCACATTTGAGAGGATTCATTTTTAATTATGATTTCTCATTCATATAAATGATTTGCGTAAATGTACGAAATGATCTCCAAGGTCGGTCGATTTTATGACCACATCATCCACATAAACTTCTATGAACTGGCCAATCATGTCATGAAATATTATATTCATAGCCCTTTGGTACGTCGCCCCAGTATTTTTTAACCCGAAAGGCATGACTACCCAACAAAACATGCCGAGTGGACCAGGACATTGAAATGCAATCTTTGAAACATCATCCGCTGCAATGTATATCTGATTATATCCTGAATGACCATCCATAAAAGAGATAATCTGATAACCAGCCGCTCGATCGATCAACTGGTCTACAATCGGCATTAGGTATTCATCTTTTGGAGTTGCTAAATTTAAATTTCTAAATCAATGCAGTACTTGAATCTTACCATTCTTCTTGATTACCGGGACTACATTTGAGATCCATTGTACATACTTGATAGACTTGATGAACTCTGCTTTGAGTAATTGCTCAATTTCTTCCTTTATCTTATGAGTTACTTCGGTTGTCATTCGCCTAAGTGGCTGTTTGTGTGGCCGAAATCCTTCTTTAGTCGGTAACATGTGCTCTACTAAGCTCCGATCTCGTCCTGGTAATTCATTATAATCCCATGCGAAACAATCGGCGAATTCTTTAAGCAAACCAACCAATTCAACCTGTACTTGTGGTGTTAAGAGTCCGCTCACAAATGTCGGCCGAGTGTTTTGTTTGGTTCCCAAATTCACTTCAATCAGTGGATCTTGTACTTGTGCTAGAAAATCATCTAGTTTCTTAGGAGAATTTTCTAAATCATTCAAAGAAATTTCATCCTCCGCAACTACATCAGTTGGCATGATAACTTCAGCCAAATTCACAAAACAACCATCTTCATAACATTGAAGGCTTTCTTCAAGCCTTTTCATTTTGGCCGTGGCATCGGCCTGATGTGTTTCCTCCGTTATGGTGTAATTCATGGAATTTCTTCAATGATGCATTTTGATGCAGGCCAATATGGGACAATGTCCATCGGCCGACTGTTGTCAAGGAGAAATACTGAAGCAATGTCTTGCATAATAGCTTCTGGGGTTTTTATTATCGACATTCCGGTCAGTCGTCCTTATTTATTTCTTCCAGTGAATTAAATCGTTCCAACTTCTTCCCCATAGTAATATGCCTCGCTGGCATTTTGTGTTGCCAAAAATGACTTATTGTCGGCTAAGACTAGCTCGACCCTATCTTGATTCTAGAATACTGTGAACTGATGTAAAGAAGATGGGATGCACCCAAAGGAATGAATCCAATCTCTTCCCAATAATGCATTATACTTGGACGACATATCGACCATAAAGAAGGCAGCTAAAGCCTTTTTGGTTCCGACTGTAAGATCAATGGGTAATACCCCATGAGTATTAGTAACTCCTCCGATGAAATTACTAACAGTCACGTCAGAAAGTATAAGATCGGCCAATGATTTCCCTAATTGGGACATCATTCTTACAGGAAGGAGGTTGACTGTGGCCCCGTTGTCGATAAGAATTCTAGTAACTGGGCACCCCTCGGGGTGAGCTGATATGTATAAGGGTTTGAGATGTTGAGTCATACTGAGAGTTGGTTTTTCGATAACTACTTTTTCTGCTAACATACCTGGCTGAACGGTGGCAGCGTTCAACGGCTGCATCTGACTTGAGCTCCCCCCTTCTAGAACTCTGGATATTCTTAGCTCGTAACATGATATGTGTTGTAATATAATAGGGGGACTTGCTTTTTAGATATCGTCTCTCATCTCATTCTGTTGATGTGGCTTTGCCTGAAGCTTAGAAGGAAGGGTTAAGACCATGTTACAATCAGAAGTTATGGGTGATAACGTTCTGAATACAATTTTTATATTCGAACATTACCCCCACGGGTATTTCTGATTTGGGCAGCCTTTCTTCTTCAATTTTCAATTGCAATGTATCTGGATTGATCATTTCCTCTTGGACGATCGGAGTTGTATCCAATGTCCTAGCAGCTGCAAGAAGTTCTTCAATCAACAAGTCATCGTCTCCCATCCATTCTTCATTGAAATCGTTCAGTGAATCATCTGGCTCTTCGATGTTGACGCGCTTGGTGGAACTTTCACCATCTTGATATCCTGCATCCGATCTCTTATTTTTAGAAGTTGTTCCGAATGGTCTTGTAACCATGTCGACCATGTTAATTGTAGTCTCTTCATCTTCGATTAACGATTTATTCACAAAATTTTTCAGGATAACCTCGTTATACGAATTTGCTGCCCTTTTTTCAGCTGCTCGATGGCGCTGTCATCGTCGTTTTTGTGACCGCGTCATTCTTTCAAGCACACTAGGAAATTTGCAGTGCCTTACTCTTTTCCATTCCTCCATCTACACCACTAGAGGTTTGACCATTCTTGGTCTATCCATTGGTCATTGCATCGACCAGTATGACCGTCTTGACGGTCTTATTTCATAGTTACTTGTCCATCAGTCATTATTATGCTCATGCTCTGTATGACCGTGTTTGTAAGGAGGCTTAGACAGCCTTCTTGCACATGGACGCATCTTTGTGATTCATAACGTTCAGGCGGCCTACCTCTCGGTTGCCATCTTAACCATTCAGAATTAGTATACTACTGTCGCAGTCGTAACTCTACCCTTTGCGAAGTTTCATGGGGTTTGTGATTGTGCAGATCTACTCTTCGTCGCGGTCGATTGATTCCTCGGAGATCGGCTGTAACCGTGTTCGCTTCCAGCACTGGTGGGAAAGGATCAGTATCGATCAGCATTGCTTCCTCCTCCTTCTCTGAAAATTTCAACAGACCTTTGTCAATATTGTCTTGGATAATATTCCTGAAAATAACACACTGGTTAGTGGTATGGTTTCGAGTTCCATGCCATTTGCAATATGTAACCTTTTTCAATTCTTCTATCGTTGGTACCCTATGATTGATGGGGACCTTAATGAATTTCCCTATCAGAAGTATTTCAAATATTTCATCGGCCCGAGCGATATCAAAAAAAAATGTTCTCTGGGTTTTAGTCGTGGCCAATGTTGTGGTTTCGGCCTTAATCAGGGCAGAACATACCAAAGGCTTTTTAGTCACGACTTTAGCGATATCAACTTCATAATTGGGATCATGATAGTACGTCCCGATTGATGCATTTTTTTGTTTGGATACTTATTGCAAAATTTCTTCGTATCTAGAGACTTTTCGGGTTAGATCATATAAATCTATGAATTCAGTATCAATAAATTTCTTTCGAAGTTTTAAATCTAACCCATCTTGAGCTAGTTGTACGAATTTTGACTCAGGTGTTACTACTTTACACCTGCTCTTTACCTTTTTAAATCGGGCGATATAGCTTTCACATGATTCTCCTGGTAATTGGCAAAGTCTCGCCAAATCTGCCATGGTCGTTTCCCTATCTTTAGAAAAGAATTGGGCATTGAATTTTTCTTATAACTCTTGTCATGTATAAATTGAATTTAGCAATAGATTAGAATACCATGTGAATGTTGCAGCTGTTAGTGAATGATCGAATAGTTGCAACTTGTAGTATTCATTATTGGCAAGTTCTCCACATTGCATAGTGAATCGACTAACATGCTCGATAGTTGATTGTTGGGCGTCGCCCGAGAATAGTGCAAAATCCGAGCGATAATTCATAGGCAAAGGATGTTGTTGGTCGATCCACTCTGGATAGGGCTTATGGTACATTGGAATGGTAAACCTGCCCAGCTACCTCTTGGATTAACTGAACGACATGGTCTCAGTCAACCCATTGGGGTTCAGGAGCAAGCGACGGCTCGGGGATTCCGCAGTTTTGCCCTTCCTGAAACAATGGATTCGTAGGGAATTGTTGAAATGGTTGTCCAACAGGAATTCCGTGATTCCTAATTTCATGAGTAAAATTTCTCGCGTCAGGCTGTCTGAAATCACAGGTCGGCCCAACGTTACGCATTTCTAGGATTAGATAGATTGGGACAACTCATGACGGCCCTTGAGGTGGTTGCGCCATATTATTGACCGAACTTCCGTTTATAATGCGGAACTGGTATAGTTGTGCTTTCTGTCATAACATTCATCATTCGATACATAGCCTCAGTCTAATGGGCTATCCATCTATTCAAGTTATCTGTTTTCACACTGAGATGCTCGGCCTGAACATTTATCATGTCCGCCTGAGCTTTTCCTTGTTCTTGAATTTGTTGCATAGTCACTCGAACTTCTCTAAGGTCGTTCGTGACCTCATCTAGTGGGAGAGACCTGAGAAGTTGATTCTGTGACTTGTTCAATCGGGTTCGCTGGGTTAATATTCATATCGGGATTAGAGAATATGACTACTTCCAATTCAAGATGTGGAGGTTGAATAGTAATATCCTCTGGCTCTACTTCGGCAATTCAATTACTCCTTCTATTCATAAATCTGGTATAGCAACGCGATGTCCTACCGGGGCGTGCCAAAAATATGTTGCCGATTTATTCGTCTACCACGCGTGTGATGTGTGTGCGGGCGTGCCAGAATCGATTTTCACGACTCGATTCCAACAGAACAACGATGACCTCGAGCGCCAAGGAAGACAGATACATCGTGATCGACTGTATATGATCGAAGTCTGAGGAAATCGGTCGCCTAACTAGCCACTCACTCAGTTGCTTAGTAAAATGATGATCTCGAGCGAAAGGGTGGGGTTCGTCCTCCAGAAAGTGGATTGCAACTTTACCTTCCGAGCGAAAGGATTTCTCTCGACGTTACTTAAAGGATGTAAGGGAAAGAATTTAACAATCGACTGTGTGGGCAATCTTTGCTTTTTTCTCACCACTAAGAGATTGCGATATGGAACTTTTATTGATCGTAAAACTTACCGCTACGAAAATAATTTCAGAGATTATACTACCGAAATTGAACAGTGCGATTGATGCTAAAGAAAGTAAAGTAAATGGAATTGATTACGCTAAGAAACATAAATGACAATAAACAAAGAACCTGAATAAGCTTGGAAATGGTAATGTAATCCTGACTTGATAAATACATGAGCACTTACTCTAAGAAACATAAAGTACTTGGAATGTAAAAAAGGGTCGATTACACTATGGAATGTAAATTATTTGGTAAATTGGAAAGATAGATTGATTTGGTTTGGTTGGTGCTGGACCCTTACTCTGTAGTTCTTCTTCTGCTTTTATAACTTCAATCGCCCATCCAGATACTTCTACTATTAACCGTCTACGTCAACCACTCGCCCACTAATCTTTTTTTAGATTTCTCCTTTATGATAACCGTTTGCTGACTTGGCCACGTTCGTTCGCTCCGCTTAGTGTCGTAGCATTTTGGACCAATGCCAGCTGTATCACTAAAAACTTCTTCACGGCCGTATGCACCTCACGGTTACTTACTTTACTTACGTGTCTTCTTCTAATTGGCTTTTTACCCAAATTGGCAAAATTAGGGTATAGCAGCTAGAACGTGATCAATGGATTGCCATGTTGAGGAATACATCTTGTGGTGATTTTGAGAAATCTACCTCATCAACCACTTTATTCATATCATTTTAGGGGGTGGGCCTAAATATGAGATAGATCCAAAACTTGAGTGAGCCACACAACTTGCAATAATGTTATAAAACATCCATAGTTGAAATCACACCCATTGTTCTGTGAGCCGCTATGATGTTTCTTAGAAATGCACTACATTCACCAACTTTTTTAAGCTCATTTTAATTGGGTTTCCAAATATAATGAAGATCCAAAACTCAGGTGAGACAGGCAGCTTGAAAAAGTATTATTAAACTCCACTTTAGAATGGAGGAGCTTAAAAAACTCCACCTTAGAACGGAGGAGCTTAAAAAATTGAAGTGTCCAACCGTAATATTTTTTAAAAATCTACCGTCCGCCATTTTCATTGGCTCATTTTAGGCTATGGGCCCAAATATGAGGCAGATTGAACACTCAAGTGGACCACACTACTTGAACCAGTGGTATTGAACCTCCACTGTTGAAATAGTCATGAGGCCCACATTTATTTTTTTAAATGTCCACATGTACCCATGTTTCTTCATATGATCTTATGGGGTAGGAATGACCTTATGACCAATTTGGATGGCATATAATCATCACGCTGGGCCTTAGAAAGATTTCAATGGTGGTGCTTGAATGTCCATTGTTTCCTTCAATATGGCTCACTTAAGCTTTGGATCTGCCTCATTTTTGGGCCCACCTCCTAGCATGATCTAGTAAAATGGATGGACAGGGTGGATTTCTAAGAAACATCATGGTGGCCCTAGGCATGTGGAGTTGGTTTCACCCAGCAATCCACGTCCAGCAAGGTCTGGTTAACAGTGTTCACTCAGGCAGTGAGGCGGACTCACTTTGATGAATGTGTTGCATACTGTTTTGCCAACTCACTTCAGGGCATGAGCCAAAAAATGAAGCAGATCCAAATCTCAGGTGGACCACAACATAGGTAACATAATGATGGAACGTCTGCCATTAAAAACTTCCTGGGAGCCACAAAAATTTTGGATCAAGCTGATATTTGTGTTTTCCCTTCATCCCAGTCTATGTGACCTTATCAATGAGTTAGATGGCAAATAAACGTTACGGTGAGCCTTGGGAAATTTTGTATAGTGGGGATTCAATGACCATTGTTTCGTGTGGCGTGGTCCACCTAAAATTTGGATCTGGCTCATTTTTGGGCCAATACCTAAAATGAGCTTTTAAAACGGACGGACTAAGTAGATATATAACATATTAAGGCGGCCCCCACTGTCATGACATTACCAGATTGGGTGCTTCAATAACTCAACCAGCTAACAGGGTGGGTGCGTTATATGACTAACAAAAGAAAGAAAAAAAAAAAAAAAAAAAAAACATCCAAACGCACCCTCAAAATCCCTTTTTCTTTTTTTTTTCTTTTTTATTTCTTTTTTTTTTAAGTCTGGAATTTTCGAGATAAATTTATTACCACATTAAGCTGCTATATCACCAATGGGTCCAGTATTTTTTAGGAGCCGACAATCTTTTTAAAAAAAAAATGGAAAAGTTAATGTGTTAGTGTTATTCCCATTCTTCCAACCTTTCAGACCAACCATGCTTACAAAATTGACAGATTGCAACAGTTCAATCCTATTGAAACATTTGAGGTGCAAATTGGTCTGGTCACATCGATGGTCTAATCCGTTTAATAATCAGATCTGGTATTTTGATCCCTGAACCCAACCCATTAGAATTTTGGGTTGGGTCAAATTCAAAATAAAGGTCTGGGCTAAGTTTTTATACCCCACCCATTGTATCGTGACTCGGTCTGGTGAGTGGATCAAACCTTTTCTAGTATAATCAATATGGATTCACCATTTTTCCAGCCATTCATGGATGGTAAATATCACTCAAAAGTATTATTGAGGGAGGAATCATATGATCATGGTCTTGATCAATGATTGAACCTTTTTTTCCTTACGTCCTTAACCATTGATTGATTAGATCATCCGAGCAAAGTGATTTTTGAGAATAATGGGCAGCCGAAGGTGGAACCTGCTAGATGCATAGTACAAATCAATGAGTGGAACTTTTCTAATATTGTCAAAATTGATGTATGCGTAGAATCATGATTTTTGAGAATAATGGACGGCCAAAGGTGGAACCTGCTATATGCATAGTCCAAACTAATGATTGGAACTTTTCTAGTATTATCAAAATGGATGTATGGTTAGAACTATCTGAGCAAGTGATTTTTGACAGAGATGGGAATCATAGGTAGGCCCCCACATGATGGATGGCCCAGATTAAAGCTATTCTTGGATAATCAAACAGGACCATCAAATTTCAGAACCATGAGAGTGAAATTGCATGTTTTTTTTTTTATGTGAAAGATCTAACAATGTGGTCCCCACCTGTTTGGAAGTCCATATTTCGCCAGGCATGATATACACAAAGGTGTGGCTTTCAGGAATTTTATTGGTACTCTTACTGCAAGATTTTATCAAATAGTGCCCTGAGTAACCCATATTCCCGGCCAGTGCTTCTGAGAGGATTACGTTACTGCCCTACTTTGCTTGTTCTTTACAACAAAGTGAAAAATCAAAAGTTGTGGGCCCATGTGGCAAGTTTCTCGCATCCAACTTGTCCAACAGGTGCACGCCAACATTCTTATTAAACGAACCCAAATATATGTGGTGGGCCAATCCATAAATATTAATGTACAATACTCAAAATATTTCAATTCAAGTGTGGCCCATCTGATGATTTGATTGACCTTATGTTTTGTTTGTACTGTCACCATGGTGTAGTGCATATGTTTATCAGGTTGGATGTTATACACATACCATGTGAGCCCCATAAGTCTTGAGTTTCACCGCATTAAAAAAAAATGAAGGCATTTTATTATTTTTTCCCTTAAAAAGGCACCTCCATGTAATTTTCAATTGTGGTGGCATTATTTGGTAAAATATAGATTCCTCTTGAATTTTGCAGTAAAATTCCCAATTTTATTCTACCAAACACCATAAATCCAAGATTTCAACCCTGTATCTAGGGGAAAGCCTATAAAAAAATTAAATTAAATTTAAAAAATAATAAAATAATAATAATAATAAATAATTAAAAAGAAACCTTAGGATCTCAATATTCTGCCTTGGGATAAGCCATAAGGCCTTGTTTGGTAGAGGTGGGCAATGATTCGGTCGAAGCCAAGTTAGCCCTAGTTTAGTTTGGCTTGTTTTTGTGCCACCTCAGTTTGTGGATCGGCTTGGTTTGGGTTTTGGGCCGACCCATGCTGCCCGAGTTTGGTTTGCTCCAGAAAAATCTAGTTCATACCGAGAACAGTTTGGTAAAAAATTTCAAACCAGGTCGGGCCAAGTTCGAATAGGTGACTTTGGGCTGACCCATACGGCCCGAGTTTGGTTTGCTCCAGAAAAATCTAGTTCATGGTAAAAAATTTCAAACCAGGTTGGGCCAAATTTGAATAGGTGACTGCTCGTTTTTTGTTGTTTATTTAAATTTAAAAAAAATTAAAAGTTAGAAATAAAGTTAGAAATCAAATAAATAAAAGTACAAAAGTATCTTACTACATGATGTTTAAGTTTTAACATCCTCCAAAGGAGTGCAACTTCGAAATAAACATGTAAGATTGTCATTTCCTAACAAAAGTATATAAGCAAAACTTTACAAGTGCAAGGAAATAGTGTGCATTCATCTATATGTATTATCCATGTCATCATGTATATGTATTATCCATGTCGTCCATCCATTTTTACATATCATTTTAGGACATGATCCCAAAATTGAATCATATCCATAGCTCAAGTGGATCACATCACAGGAACAGTGTGCTTACAATCTACGAGCCGAATCAAACTGAGCTTCAAGTCAACCCGAGCCGGTACTGCCCTGGTTTAAGCTTGGTTTGTTTTTTTTAAACGAGCTTGACTCCAAGGCTTGGTTTAGTTTGATGTTCTATTCGAACCAATCCAAGCCGAGCTTTTTCAAACCAATCTGAGCCAAGCTTTCGAGCTGGCTTGGTTTATGCCCAGCTCTATTGTTTGGATCTAAGGAACCCTGGATTCTCATAACTCAAGAACTTTGATATTGGACAAGTTCCATTGCTTGGCATCACTAGAATTCCACCAATGAATAATTGTCCCTAAAAAAGGGACTAGTTTGTACCAGTTTTGAACAATGATCTCAGGCTATTCTGGTCAACATTTTGTGGGTCTCTTGCGCCCAAATTTGGAAGAGTTTTTCAACCTTGGTACAGTTTTTAGATCTCAATATTGGATTATTCTGATAGTCTATTCCAAGCCATAGATTTGGCCCATATTTGCCTAAATCTAATCTTTTTGGGTTTTTAATATGGACCATGCCTCTTGTTAGCCAATATTTTCGGATTTTATTGTGGGCCAAATCTAATCATCAAATATGAGCCACATCTTGCCGTTCATTCTCGACTCAAATCTGGACCAATTTTATATTAGATATTGATCGGTTTCAACTTCAATTCAGGCCACTTTGGTTGATCATAACAGAAGGGTAGTAAGACCATAAATGTGGTCAATATGCGGGGATGGATATCTAAATCCCACCACTTCATTGAAAAGGAAATTTGACCAAGATGTAGGTCTAGATCCCACCATTTCATTGAAAAGGAAATTTGACCAATGGATATAGGTCAAGATTGACCCCTGTTTGGGCCAAAATAAAAAGCCTATTTTATTAATTCCTTGCAACAAAAGGAACATGGCAATCCTGAATCTAGGTCTAGAGATTGGGTTCTGGTAGCCACACGCATAAGGTTGTGTTGGGTTGTTCATGGGCAATAATCTGCCCAAAGGAGCTCATTGTTTGTAAGGTGCAAGAGCTGTGAAGTTATTAGTATTGGTGACATTAGTTTAAAGATTTCATCTTGCCCAAAGGTGTTGAGTGTCTTGAATTTCATGAAATTGGTACGAATCAACTTCAAGGTCATGAAAATCACTTACACGTTATGGTCTTGGTCTAAAGGACTAGTCACACTGATGTGTTGGGTTTTTCACTAGAGTTGATGAGGTAGGCCTATCATTGGTTTGGAAGATTCATAATTGGATAACAAAAAGCATAACTCCAAAAACATAACATTTAGTTCTCTTCATAAATGCTTTTTTATCAAACATGTTAATCAATATTTTAAGATAAATTAGAAGGGTATTTATTGCCCCATCCCCTCTCTTCCAAGTATAAGCATATAAATATGTTGGTCAAAGGGACTACATTACCATGTGATACATTTCTACTAAAAACTCTCCGTCAAGATGGAGCATAGATATCAATCATGCTTAGCTCAAGAATAATGTTAGATAAGTGAGAAGAACGAACGGCCTTTATAAAGACATCCGCTAACTAATTCTTAAATGACAAAAGAAGAGTAGAGATGACACATGATGCTAGCTTCTCACGAAGAAAGTGATAATTAACATAGGTCCTTACTTGTGGCTTAGTGGTAGACTCACAAGAGCTTCAACACTACGATCATGGATTCGAGTACCCATTGTGGTGTGTGTGGGTGTGAAAGTGTGTGCATTTAAAAAAAAAAGTGACAATTAAGATTGATATGTTTTATCCGATCATGAAAAGCCGAGTTAGAGGTAATATGAATGATAGCTTGGTTATTGCAAAACAATGGTACAAGTGACGAGCTCATAAAAGCAAGATCGGTGAGAAATGAGCACAACTAGAGAATTTCACTTATCCCGTGCCCCATAGATCGATACTCGCTTCAGCAAAGGACGGGGCAACAACTGGTCTACTTCTTACTTTTCTACGAAACGAAATTTCCTCTAACAAATGTATAGAACCCTATGGTCGAACGACAATAATCAACAAAGCCTGCCCAATTAGCATCATAATAGGAACGAATATCAACATGGTCATGGTTAGCATAAAAAAAAAATTCTTCCCATAAGTTGAGTTAATATAATAAAGAATATAAAAGACGACCTCAAGATTATGGGAACACAGAGCCTGCATACACTAACTTACAACATTGATTGGATAAGTAATACCAAACCTGGTAATAGAGAGATATATCACCTTCCCAATTAATCACCAATACTATTCAAAGTCATCGTGAAGATTAGATAATTAGGTTAACAAATAATGATTAACTTCCATTGGTGACTCAACGAGGTGAGAATCAAACACATTGTTTATGCCAAAATATGGCAAAACCATATCAATGGTATAAATCGAGCCACGTGGCATGATTGATATTTTTAGGGTATACGTTAAGGACGTGTTTGGATTGTTGACTTCCATGATAATGTGGTGTGGTCCACCGTAAAAAGATAATGATTATGATTACTGAGGTAGTCAAATGTAAAGTCCAGATGTAATTCTAATGGCTTTAATTTTTTTACATGCTTGTAATGTACTTCCCTTAATAGACGCATATGGATATAACTTACCTAAAATATGTTATATCCACACCATCCATCAATTTTGCAATATTATTTTAGGGCTTAAACCTAAATATCAGCTTCATCCGACACTTCTATGGGCCACAAGAGCTTTTTAATGGCAGGCGTTCAATCCCAACTGGTTCTGTGGTGTGGTCAATTTCTATTTTAGATATGGCTTAATTTTTGTATATTTTCATAAAATGCTCTCACAAAATGAATGGACGGAATGGATATAATACATACATCATAGTGGGGCTCACGAAACTGTGCAACGTCAAAGCACTTCTGTCCCATGCATTCGGATGGATTCCTATGATTTGACATCTTGTTTATCCAACCGGCTATAAAAAGTAATAATGAAAATTTTACTATACAATACTGTAGAGGTCAACAATCCAAACACACCCTAAGTGTACGAAGGACAAATCATATATTTGGGAATCCTTGATGTTTATACTATCTCCGGATAAGGACAAGTAACCGTCGGCCATCGGGACCACGTCAGCACTGGAGCACGTTCTGGGTGTTTGAAAAAGGTAAGACCACAATCGAGAGAAGATAACCGCTCTTTCCCAACTGGTTACACGTGAAAGCATTACGAGGACAAGTGGTTATTCTTGCACCTTCTCCAAAAAAGGCTATAAGTAGCAGAGGCAGATACGAAGACGAGGACCCCCTAGATCAACCCCAATCCAATCCAAAATATCAAATTAACTATCAACCAACGCGATGTTGTTTATCTTAGCTTAGTTTGCCACATTCACCGCTCATCAATCGCGATTTGCCTAGTATCTTGGAGTTTTCTAGTCCAGTTCATCCCTGCGAATACGTCAGACTGACTCTTAGCTGTAGCTGGTAGCTGTAATTCCCTTCCACCTGCGCTTACATGCCAAATCTGAAGGAAGACCTTAGTTTTAGGAACCGTCCTCTTACGCTTGTACGTTGGGCCAACCATAGTTTTAATCATCGATATTGCTTGTACCTCACTCATCAACATGCTGTTACACGAAGCCCCCTGCTACTCTCGGTCACGTTGGTGATCCTATTATAGTGGTACATTACGCTCACTTCTGCATACATCTCTCGTCTATTTCCATTCAACCACACAACTGTTGCACCTTCGAAAGTCCTTAGTTTTTCAAGGCAAAAAAGAGCACATTTGGAGAAAGAGCCACAATCTCTGTCAATCGCTTGATATTGCGTGCACTATACTATTGGCTGAATAGATGGCCAGTCTGCCCATCATTCAACCAAGCACCGCTCTATACCAATACATATGTGAGATTAAGAAGATCAAAAGCATACTTTATCGAGATTTGAATATGACTTTCAATGAAGGAGCGCATAGAGTTCAAATCTTTAATCTTAAAGGTCTTGACTAAGAATGTCTTATCAAATAAATCTTATCAGAACTATCACATATTGTTGGGATAGGAAGGACCGACAGCGGAACCAAAGCCAAACACAAACAGCAAATTGAATCAAACAAGTCACACAATGCAACCACAATGCACGTAATCATCCACACATAGATAATCCGAATTTAACGTGGAAAAACCCCTCATGAGTAAAAAGTCACGGCACAAAGCGACACCAATCCACTATAATATCAGAAGTTACAAGAGATAGAACCAAAGATAAAAAAACCCAAGCCCACAAGAGAAATCCCAAGCTTACCCAAGAAGAAAAACCCTCTTCTTCAAGCTCTTTCTCTCACCTAGAAGCCCCCTCAATCCCCTTTGCAACCTTGGAAACCTCCAATCCCGTATTCCCCCTTAAATAGGTAAGAAAAACGGATTTAAAAATCCCTTTGCGCAAAAACCGCGCAAAATTCGTATTGTACAAGGAGACTGCTGACCAGTCGTCCGACCGGTCAGACACCCCTACCGGCCAAATGGCCTAAATCCTTCTCAGCAGCAACGCTGCCTTGGTCTTCACTGTGGCCGGCCGATCGGACACCCCCATCGGCTGGCCAGTGGCCTCTGTGCAATTTGATTTGAGGCGTCCGTTTCCAACACATATCACGATAATGTTATCATGTAGTGTAGGAGTCACGTCATTTTATAAAGTTGAGTAGTTAAATGCACACTACTAAAAGACAATTTGCAATATCTGTAATATTGAATCGTTCAAAGCACACGAAGGAGAATGCTTGAGTGCATAGAGAGCCTTCTTCAACTGACATGCTTTTTCAAACATATATTTGGAATGGAACCAATGTTGATATTGTAAAATAAAAAAAAAATTGAAGGGATTTTCCTCTCCCCTCTCATTTACTTATATTAGACTGAAAAATAAAATAATGGTGAATAAGGGATTTACCTAAGATGATACACATATTCACTCTAAATCTCCCCTCAAACTGGTGCATAGATATTATGGATGCCCAACTTGAAAATTATAGAAGACAAACACACGAAAGAGACAACTTTAATAAACACATTGGCAAGTTGGCTCTTAGAAGGAGAGATACGGGATATGAATGATACTAGTGAGCAACTTTTTCAAGAATAAAGTGACAATCAACCTCTATATGTTTTGTTCATTCATAGAATGCGAGATTAGAGGCAATATGAATGACAACTTGATTGTCACAAAAGAGCGGAGTAGGAGTAGGGTCAGGAAAATTACCAAACTCTTGAAAGAGAGATCGTAACCAAATAATTTCACTTGTCATATGCCTCATGAACCTATACTATACTTCAACAGGTGAACAAGCCACGACGGATTATTTCTTACTCTTCCAACTCACCAAATTCCCACCTACAAATGTACAAAAGTCAGTTGTAGCGATGGTCATTGAAAACCCCAGCCCAATTAGCAGTCACAATAGGCATTAACATTAAGATGGTCATGGTTGGAAAACAAAATGCCTTATCCTGGAGCCACTTTGAGATATCATAGAATGCGAAATACAGCAATAAGGTGATGTTAGGAAGGGGCTTTCATAAATTGACTTACAGCACTCATGGCATAAGCAATATCTAATCGAGTTATGGACAAATAGATGAGTTTTCCTACAAGACGTTGATATAATCCCAGATCAATGAGAGATGGAGACTCCATGGTAAGAGATGATGATTCACTTCAATTGATGCATCAACCAGACAAGAGACAAGCAATCCAGCTGATTGAAGTAAATCAAGTACATACTTTCATTGGGAGATGAAAACTTCTATGAACACGATACCTCAATGCCAAGGAAGTATTGAAAAAGGCCTAGATCTTTAGTTTCAAAGTTGTATTGTAAAAATTCTTTGAATTGGATAATGGCAGTATCATCATTGCCTGTAATAATTATATCATCGACGTAGCAGTGAAATCACTTACACAAAGACAAAATGATCAAATGAACAACACTAGAAATCTGTGCGCTGAACTGTAGAACTAAACTGCTTAAACCATGCGTGGGGAGACTGCTTCAAACCATATAAAGCCTTTTTTAAGCAATACACTTCGTCTCGAGATGTAGAAGGATGAAACTCGGGAGGATGACTCATATAAATTTCTTTTTGTAAGTCATCATGGAGAAATGCATTTTTTATATCTAACTGATGAAGATGCCAATGGCAATGACCATCCATTGAAAGAAGAACTCGTACAAACTTAAGCTTGGCCACAAGTGAGAAAGTATACATATAATCAACACCAAACTGTTGAGTTAAGCCTTTGGCAATGAGGCAGTCTTTGTAATGGGCAATGAAACTATGCGAATTGTACTTCAGAGTATATATTCACTTGCATCCAACTACATAACGACCAGCAGGCCAATCAACCAACTCCTAGGTTCCTTGACGCTCCAGGGCATTCATTTCATCAACCATAGTTGTCTTTCATTTGGGATCCTTCAAGGCATCATCTACCTTCGTAGGGATAAAAACTGATGATAATACAGAAAGAAAAGATGTAAAAGAAGAAAAAATATGAGAATCAACTACAACATTACTACAACATTACAAATAGAATTTATAGTGGAGCGATACCAAGCAAGTGGAGCTATCACACGTTTAGCATTTTGAAAATAATGGGAAGTTTAGGAGTTGAACCTGCAGAATCTAGGTTTAAGCGGTCAGGTGGTGGTGTGGTTGTAGGTTGCACATGTGATGGGTCAAGACGAAGAAGAAGATCGATGCATCACCATCTTTTTCGATGACCTTTCACCATCAACAATAGTGGATTTAGGTACACGTCTTCATTCACTTTTTCCTATGATCAAATGCATGGCATGTCAATTATAGTATGTCCATACATAAAATTAACAATTGGGCCTAGCATTCAAAATTTAGCCCATATATTGTTTATTGTTGATGGATAACATTGACCAATGCTTATCTTCATCACATGGCTCACTGGAGATGGATTTTTTTAATAAATCCAACATCATGCCCAAAGTCTTCTACAAAATAATGAAGGCACAAATTATCACATACCAACTCACTTATCAGGCTTACCGACAAGGTCCTCTTCCCCAAAGCCCTTATGAACACGACAACCAATAATCCTACCCAAATGAAAATGTATTTTCATCATAAACCTACCACTCGAGAGTTGTCTATCATGGCTTTTGGTGTACATGATGATAACAAGACTCAATGACAGATAGCCCAAGCCTGATGCGAGGGTCTCCCACCATGGCGACCGAAACTTGAATAGTAGATTTTCAAAATCCTTGGCTAATGGAAATTTCAACATCGGTTCTCCTTCAATTTGAAAGCATGTTGCACTATGCAGTCAAGTCCCCACAATTCTAAGATAGTATGCATTAGATCCTTGGAGAATAAGAGAAAGAACTATACCTGCTTGATCTGTTGTTGGCATAGGTAACTGAGATTACCATAGAAGTTGATTGGGTCAGTTAGCTTTTGCTCCTTTTCACCCATGCAAACGTCAATCAATGTAGATTTTAGTTGCTTTAGAACGCGAGGGAATAGGAGACCATAATCCCCGATTTATAATTCCAATCGATAATCGAGTCCTATCCATTGATTGACTCTCTACTGTCTCCTTTGTTTCCATGCCTCTCTCACATAGGAGAGGAAACCCTTGCCATTTACCACTTAAAAGCATGAGTTGTTATAATACTCTAGCTCCCCCGTATAGAGTTCGTATGACAACTTCAATGTGGGGCACTTTAAACCATGTTGTAATGATCTATATTTTTCAAGTCATCCATCTGGACATGTGTAGCAAATGTGGCTCATTTCAATGTCATATTCCAATAAGAATTAGTTTAAAGGAAAAGCAAGCCATTTATCAGGGTAGATACAATCATCTTATGCATGTGAGAAGCCAATAAGCCTAATTTAACTATAAAATCAATGATTTGAGGTTAATACATTTTAAAGCGCGTTTGGATGCCTATAAATTTTTTAAGTTCTAAATGACTTATAAATAGGTTATGTTACTTACAGGTGAAAATAATTTACAAATAAATTCTATTTGGAAGTAAGTTGTGAGTTACTTATAGTTAAGTTGGTTTTTGTGTTTGAATAACCTCTAAATTAGTTACAAGTAAGAAATTGTACATTCACACAAAGCAAAGTTTGGAGTAGGGAATTGTTTTAAAATCTTATTACTATATAAGAAGCTTGACATGAAATATGTCATTTTGTTAAGCCCATCTAGATGAATAAATGAGCTGATTTTTTTACTAAACTAATCATCAAGTGAACCATAAAGTGGGCCTATGTATTCAAAATGCATGTAATATAGAACAGTAACTTAAGGTAAGCAACAAGAAACTAAAAAAAAAAATATTTTCAATCTAAAATATGTTTATGATACTATAAGAAAGAGCCATACAAACAAACCATATCAACAAAAAGTCATCTATCTAGTAATAAGTCTTCGACCTAAAAATTCAACAGTTATTCAATAAGTTGGGATTAAATAGTTGAACAGTTAAAAATTAATTTTTAATTGTAGATACATTGGCCTCACATGAATGCAGGGGAGCATACTTGGTGACGCATCTCACAATTATTGTGGTCTGGTTTAATGGGTATGGGGTAGATTTAGAATAATATGTTTGAAAGACTTAAGAATATATATAATCGCCTTTGGTTGGAGAATCAAAGACTCTCCAACTTAAGATGACGTGTAGATATGGTTTAAAACTGGATATTCTAAATAAGGACCTTAGTGACGGTGGGGAAAGATGTTAGGCACCCTCAACCACTCGCGTTTACGCGTAGTCTCTACTTTAAGAGATCTAAGATTTTTTTAAAAGAATTTTTGGGGTTCCAAAAAGTCTTATATAAATAAACTAACATGGTTATCGACATTGTCAGAAATCAGCTAATGAGTCACTACACTTCTAAATTACCGCCACTGAGATCACAATGTCTTAATCTGAGTATGTTTGGAAGAAATGGTAGCTATGAAGAAGGAATAGAAATGCAAATGTAATTTATGAAAATGCAACAATATATGTAAATAATTAGATATATTACTACTCACCCAAGTCACCTGCTAGAGAGATCGCAATCTCTCAACCTAGGGTGAACTTAAGGAGGTGGTAACTATTAGTAAAGACAGGCAAGTATAAGATGCTAGTGATCAAAGGAAAGAAAATTAAGTTTTAAGTAAATCTTAACTTCCAATGCACCAATAACTGAAAACTTGACAAAATGCAGAGCATATAATAAAAAATCACTCAAATTATTAGCAAGGAAATGTATGAGAGGAGAATAAAATATAAATATGAATTAAAAGGGATAGCCTGATTGGCCTAGATGCACTTGGAGATGTGGGAGAAGAAATGGAGAGTGAAAGAACTCCCCCTAAAGGAAATGCCCATAAATTTTAGATCCTGACCCTACTCCACTAATCTTGAATGATCGAGATAGCTTAAATACTTGTGTAAATGGGATTGAAAGGTCTGGATTGATAGGGATACTCTTGCTCTCACTTGTTCTCTACACTAGCTAATCACTCTCTACTTCACACTAATCACTCTTTATAATATAATCTCTTCTCTTTGCTGATTTTTGCTAGATGGAATCAAATATATTGCTAGCTCTAGCTCTAAATTAAGTCTCTATAAATAAAAAGGGTGAGCTTCTATTTATAGAGGCTAGCCTTAGTAATTTGGTAAATTATAAAATATTGGAGGGCAAAATTACCACATGACATGATTTGAACGGTTGAAGGACACGTGACATCATGGATTCACTTTGATAAATGGTAAAATAAGTAATTTCACTCTTTGGGAGGATGAAAAATATTCTAATATCTGTCTAGATTTGAAAAGATTTGGGTGATAATAGGATTGCCGCCTGTTCCTAGTTTTTTCATTTTTTGTTATAGCGACTTCAAGGTCCCGTTCATTATATGGGCTTGTTGGAATGGGCCCGACTAGTATCCCTATTGCCACCAATGCCTCTTATAAAATCTATAAAAGACATGTTTAGATGTCCTATTTAAGTTGTATTATATGGTATTAAACACATAACGAAGCAAAAACTTCATTTGTATTATGTGTGGAAATAGTATCACTTCGTGCCCTTTAACCTTGAGGCGTCAAGTCAAATGTATTGCGCGATCTTCCAGTAAATCCGAGGCGATTCAGTTAGATGCTGATCTTGTGCTGAGAACTTAGGTGGGGACCACCATGATGATGGTGAGAAATCCACCCCGTCCATTCATTTTGTGAGGTCATTTTAGGACATGTGGCAAAAAATGAGCTAGATCCAAGACTAAAGTGGGCCACACGAGAGGAAAATTTGGAAAAAGAGATGCCTACCATTGAAACCTTCCTAAGCTCTACCTTGATGTTTATATGCCATCCAAATTGTTTATAACATCATTCTCACTGGGATTAATTAAAAATACACACAAAAATAAATTATCCTAATACAAAACATTTGTAACCATAAGAATGTTTCAACGATGGTTGTTCAATCCCCATCGTTTCCTCTCGTGGCCCACTTGAGTCTTTGATCTAGCTCATTTTTAGTCACATGTCCTAAAATGAGCTCTTAAAATGGATGAAGGAGATGGATTTCTCCGAAACATCACGGTAAGCCCAACCTAGGTTCCTAGTGTAGGAACTTCTTTGTGAAAGCTTTTCACAGGAAATCCACGCTAGATTCGGTAGGATTTCCATGGTGTTCCACACACTATCGACCTCGGTGGTGTGTTGACATCGCCAAGTTTTGTGGGGCCCATCATGATATATGTATCTCATCTAAACCGTCTGTCTATTTGGCAAGATCATTTTAAGGCTTACGCCCGAAAGTGAGATAGATCTAAAGCTCAAGTGGACCACAACACAAGAAACAATGGTGATTGAATGCCTACCATTAAAATCTTCCCAGGGCCCACTGCAAGCATATCTGTAATGTTTATTTGCCATCCAACCCGGTCATAAGGTCAACTATACCCAGATGACGGGAAAATACAAAGATCAATTTGATCTAAAACTTTTATAGCGTATAAAAAGCTTTTAATGCTTATTCACCACTTTTTATAGTGGTAAGGTCCATTGGAGATTTGAATCTTCTTAATTTTTTGGATAACGTCCTAAAAGTAGCTGAAAAAATGGATGGAATGCATGGATTAATAATACATTCATCAAGGTGGGCCCCACATGGCAAGGGTAAGATGTTACCTATGCAATGCCACGCATTTGACCATGCAATGCACACGGCCGGCCACGCGATCAACTGTGTTTGACCGTGTAATGCACGCGTCCGATCACTGGTCGTGGTTGCCTTGCACGTGGTCCCCGTGTGGACCTTATCTCTATGATCTGAACCAGTTCATTCTCTTCTCCATCATCTAAAACCTCCTCCTATGTAATATCTTCCCATTTCATCGCAAATCCAACCCGATTTCAACGTCCAAACTAAGCCTTGTGTTGCAAAATCTTCCAATCCTGAGATCCTCCTTGCATGGGAAGCTAGGGAAACTTCTAGAAGATCCTGAGGATCTCTCCTAGCTAACCAACGTGCCTAATCTCGCTAAAAATAGAAGTTTCTATCACCTTATAGAATCATCCTCTAAATCCTTCTCTTGCGTAAAAAACCTATCAAACGACTATGGAGTCTCAGTTTGTGGACCTTACCTGCCTATTTGGACCAATTAAAATCTATCATAGGTGTCCGATTGTCAGATAAACCATCTATTTGCAACTTTTCATTTTTGTACCCTCTTTCCTTAAAACTTCGTGGTGACCGTTCGTTCTTATGAGGGCCCCATTCTAAAATCTATCACGTCTAAATTGTGGCCCATACTCATTATAACTCACATCTAAAACTGTTTCTCCAACCATCTAGTGTGTGCTTTCCAAATTAAGCCAAAACTTTCCAAAATATCCATTTTTATTGTAACCACGCAAGGATAGCTTTATGCAACCTCTCTAAACCCTAAAATTTGACCCTTCTAACCTAAATAAGGCCTTCTCTCAGTAAGAGAGCCCTCATGCACGAATTTAGAGAAAGGAGAGAGAGAGAGAGAGAGAGAGAGAGAGAGAGAGAGAGAGAGTAGGAGAGACTTCATGTGGCTTCTCCAGCGACTAAATCATCTCTACGGTCTCTGGTCTAGATCCAATCTAAGGTGAGGATTATCTCCTTCAAGGCATTCATCTTAAATATCAAGTTTTTCTTAAATTATCATCTCATATGTGTGATGTAATATGATGTTGATTTGTTTAGCATATTGATTTAACATTAGATTTACTTCAAAATATCCTTATGATAAAAATGATTTCATGTCTGTGTAATGAAGTAAGAAAGCATGTGTATTTTATGTTTATCTATAAAGATTATCTTTGGATTTCATTTATTTAACTTTAACTTATGATAGTAATGATATGATCGATGATCACATCACATGGATATGGATTATTATGTGAAAGATTTATTAATGGGCACTCCTTGGTCCCATGTTAAGAAATTTCTTAATCTATAAAGATGGAGCCTGTGAGAGGTGTCTATGTGGAAGTGATATGTTTTGCATGAATATGAGAATACATGGGATATATGTCATGGGATCCTTATGCCGTTGACACTTAGAATGGATCCATGTATATTTTATTGGTAGTTAGCCTTGTTGGAAGACAATGGCTATCATGAGACTTAATTGATTCATAATGAGGGACAAAGAGTGAGCATTATTGGTCCATGTCATCTTATGAGTCAGGGTTAGTGCTATGGACACTAAGGTCGTGTTGTCGGCCTATGCTGGGTTATTAGTGACTCCTTATAGTGGTCATTGAATTATATTTAAAATGGATATATGTGAAACTACTTAACTAAAGGTGAAATTAATTTCATACATTCACTTGGCTCCATGTGGGTGTACCGAATTGGGAATAGGCTAGAGCGTCTTACTTCTTCCGTACATATCTTGTGAGATTTGGGATATAAACATCCCACTTCTCACTTAGTCGGGTAAAATTATGGGCTTATGTGTTTCAGAAACTCTGGTGATTAGTGGCTAGCGTGAAGTCGTAATAGGGAGTTTTCCGCTTCATGTATTATGATTCTAGCTAAGGTGTCTTAGCCAAAGCATGCATCTCATGCATTGCATTAACAAATATCTTTTACTTGGTTGTTTTAATTTGATTAAACGATAATATCCTACTTGCATTTACTCTATGTCATTATTATTATTATGATTGCCTTGAAGGAATATTTCCCACTATAATAGCGTTTAACGCCATCCAACCATATCTCAGATAATTCAGGTGAAGATCCAATAAGTGAAGTGAACACTACGGCGAGGTGTTCAAAGATTCGCGGCACAGATGACGAATGACGAAGTTGGAGTGGCATATTGAAGATTTTATTTTATTATGTATTTTAAGGATAGTTTATTATTTATTTCAAGATTATAGTAAGTCTTCCATGGTGAAGGCAATGTTTAAATACTTTATTTTATATGTTTTAAGGATATTTTGTTATTAACTTAGTATAGAAATTCATGGAACAAAATAATTGTCTCCCGTTTGTGTTCGAATACCAAATTATTAAATGTATGAATGATTATTAGAATACAAAGGATTTTGTCCTTGATGCATTCTAGTTAACACTCGAGAATTCGGCTCATCGCAATATCCACGAAAATAAAAAATCTCGGGGCGTTACACTAGGTGTTATTGAAATTGCATTTATCGCTCATACTTTGTAAACGCTGAGTGTGCAGAAGCTTGGTAGAACTATTAGAACTATGGTTAAGTCTTAGGGGGGTGATTAGGACTATTTTAAAATCCTTTAAAAACTTCTTGCCTAATTAAACTAATTAGCAATTAGAAACTAATTAAAGTAAGAACATTTAGCTTCCAAGCTTAAGTGGGCCCAATTACAAAAGTTAACAAAGATAATATAATTAAATAAACTAGTCTAAGCATATAGATTATAAAATGTATAACTATTAAACAACTAATTTATATGCAATATCTAGACCACAAATGATATTATTAATCAAGCACTTAGTTTAGAAAGTGAAACTACAAGATGTGTATAAGAATCTACATATCATGCTTAGTATATTCCATTCCAACATTCATATAATTAACAATTAAAGAAACAATGCTAGAATATAAATGACTCAAATGATAATCACAAATACAAGCATGTATAGTGGTTTGACTACTTGTTTACTCTACTTTTGGTTAGTGTACTCATCCCTTGAGCACACCGAATTTTACTAGGGAGTTTAAATCAGGTTCCTCCCAATATTTACATAGAGGTTTTTGCACAGGTTCACCTCTCAACCTGAATTGTGGTTTTACGGGTTCACCTCTCAACCCAGGTGTTTGCAGGTTCCACCCAACCCAGGAGTTTAAACAAGATTCCTCCCAACTTAGGAGTTTTGACGGGGTTCCTCCCAACCCTTCGATTCCAATTCAGGAACCTACAATTGTTTCTCAGGCTAACCAATAACATACACGTATACACCCGTGCTGGTGGACCATGTACATAGCCATGTCCGTGGCTCCCACCCAATTTAGGAGTTTAAACAAGGTTCCTCCCAACCTAAGAGTTTTGACGAGGTTCATCTCAACCCTTTGATTCCAATTCAAGAAAATATAATAGGTTTATTAAGCTAACCAATAACATACACGTATGCACCCATGCTAGTGGACCATGTACACACCTATGTTGGTGGCTCCCCTTAGAGACTTGCATGGTTTTTAATAGGCTAACTATCAACCTTAAATTCATACACAATCCCACCAAAAGGAAGGAGTGCTACTGGACTTTTACAATTGATACTAACATGTCGAATTGAGCCCCATTTTGTAGCGGCGCTTTGGGTTGCTTCTTTTTGCTATCCCGTGCTCGAATCAACTCCCCTTTGCTCCCCCGATCTTGTTGTCAATGCCTCAACTCCAACGATCAATCGCCTTGCGTTTAATCTTCTCGAGATGACTGAGGTGATTAGAGGATGGTGAAGTCTCCTACATGTGATATGTAGATCTAACTAGGAGATTCACCTAGAGGTCTTCCAGAGCAATTATACAATGGTTTTAACTATTGGGTCAGATCTAATCTCTAGGAAAGGATGAGTTTATGCCCATCTTCATTGAGTTAGCTTGAAATGCTCATTAGAGTGTTTAACACATGAAAGATAGCATGTGAACTCTTTGGATTAGTGGCTAGGGTGATGGATATGAGTGAGAATCACCTATGCTAACAATGCACCAAATACCCTCTAAAAATGCCCAAAATCTGAGCTTCATATGTATAAGTTTCGAGCTCCAACAGAAAGAAAACGGGCACCAACAACTAACTGTTGACCGATCGACCGACCAGGTTTGAGGGGTCTTTAACCGGTCGATTGTTAAGCCACGACCGGTCTGAAAATGGCCAGGGACTTGGTTTTCCTTACTATCCATTTGCAGGCCTCTAACAACCGGTCAGGCCAAGCGCCTAGACCGGTCGACAGGTTATGAGTTTTGTTGTTTATATGTCTTGTTTACAGTAACTCATGCAACCTCTAAGGCTTATCTTTGGGTGATCTTTTTTGAAATCTAAGGTCAATTTTAGATGACTAAAAGTATGCTTATTGGTAGGGCTGTAAATGATCGCAGTTCGAGGCGGGTTTAACTAAAACTAGACCAATCCATTTACTAAATGGGTATGAGTTCAAATTTTAGACCTAGACCCTTTTACTAAATGGGCGAGTCTGGGTAGGGTCTGAGTCAACCCATCAGACCCATTTATAAATGGGTCGGGTCTAATGGGTCTGGGTTTGGATTTAGTATGCAAGCATTTTTACAAGGCTTAAAATCGTGTCGAGACGGGTCTGGGCTGGATGGGTCCCTTAAAACATAAACTAAACCCGCCCACTTACTAAATGGGTTCGGGTCGGGTCGGGTCGGGTCGAGCCTAATATAAAGGAAACTAGACCCATACCCATACCATTTAACAAATGGGTCGGGTCTAGACCGGCTCTAAATGGGTTGGGTTTGGGTATCCCTATCGGGTCCGCTGAGCCATTTACAACCTTACTTATTGGGTTAAGTCATTTAGAAGTTTGAATTTTGGGTAAGGTTTAAGGGTTTTGGCTCACCAAGGCATCTCATTTACTTGTTCCTTCTTCCTTGATAAAGTAGGTCAACTTGAGTCTTTGGTCTTCATTTTCTTTTGGCTCAACCAACACCTAGACTCACTGACCTATGTAATTGATAAATAAGGTGCACTAACAGTTACAACGGCTTATCCACTGTGGGGTCCATATTTTTAATAATTTGATATATGGAAAGAAAATAATAATGATAAAAATAGAAAGAGTAATAGTCATGATTGTTGGGTTCACCTTGATGTTTTTTTATATATCTACGCCACTCATTAACTTTGCTAGCTCATTTTAAGGCATGCACCTATGGACGTCGTCTGGTAGCTCGCGCGCGCACGTGTGTTCACTATTTTCTTTTTTGTTTGTTTTTTTTCTTTTGGTCTGTATTTAGAGTGGGGCATACAATTGCAATGATTTGTTGACTTGGCTTGAATTTTTCTTGGTTGTGCAAAACCTTTCCGAGGACAGCAGAATGATGTTCTCGGACTCTGTATGTTTAATGAAGTCGCCACCAGCTGAAAAAAAGCCTCAGAATCCACGGTCAGCCAGAACCCGTGAAAACACCAAAATGATGAGGGTATTTTGAAGAACCCCTCAACTTTAAATGATTCTTATTTGGATAAGCATGGTTTGCACCGTAGATTCTGGGTAAGGGTTGCAATTACGAAAGAGAAAAGTGTTAGACACCCCTTTCTCGCCCGTGCATCACACGGTCTCTACTTTGCGGGGCTAAACAATTTTGGAGGATTCTGAAGAACTTCCAAACCTACAAGATTAGGCCATACTTCACAGGCTTTTTAGGACTCGGGTAGATAAAACAACAATAACACAACAACAATATAATATGATTAGGCCCAACTACGTAGGCTTTTTAGGGCCCGGGTTGACAAAAATGTAAGTGAAAAAGATAAATGCAAGTATGGAATGCGCGGAGTGAAATATGGTCTGATTTCGAGATGTGAGAGAGAAAAGGGGGAGTCAGACACCCTTTCTCATATGAAAAGACAAGGGATGATCTAATGCCCAAAATTCCGACACTACTTGTCGACTTTGATCTTAAGGATTGTAGCTTTTAATATTATGGTTGTTGTTGTTATTATGATGGAGAGTAAGCGTTTCGAGATGTGAGTAGGGAAAAAGGGAAAATCAGACACCCCTTCTTTGTAGAAAAGACAAAGGAGGATCAAACGTCCCGAATTTCCACCCTATTCAATGTTGCTTTTGACTTCTTAATAGAGAAAGAAACAGAGAGAAAGAGACAGACAGAGATTCAGTTGCTGAAGTACGATTGCAGAAGCAGGAGGCTCGCCCTACCAGTATCGGACGATTGATTAGTGGGGCAAGGCTTCGACTGCCTCAGATCTCCCAATCCTCTGCGAGGCAGAGTTTTGGCAGAGCTTCGTCGGGACTCTATCGCTATCTCTCACTCTCTCAGAAATCTTCTCATCTCTCCGTCGTTGATTTTTTTTCCCTCTCTGTCGATACGATTTTTTCTTTTCTCCCTATTGGTTTGTTCACTAGGTCCTCGCTTAAATAGACGTCCCAAGGCATTTGGTTGCTTAGGATTTGGGCGATGAATGGATGGCCAATGATTTCTCGCGAACCTGAGTAGGCCGCGTGGTGATCTTTACGTTTACTCGCCAACGTGGAATGGTCGCGTAATGACGACTTTTCATAAATGAATCGCCAGCTTGGAGTGGCCACGAGACGTTCACATGATGATCAGAAGCACGATTGGCCGTAGTATGTCAGCAAGCTTTGTCGCTTGACAAGTGGGTAAACAATCGCACGATGGCAAGCGTCGTGGCTTAACCAGGGGTGTGACTGTAGGGAGCATGTGGTGGACGCCTACCCACGGTCACCATGTGACCGTTTTCATCAACCTTTTCCATGAACACGGTCACCTACTGGTTGTGGTGAGGCTTTTCAACTCTTCTTTTTTTGTTTTTTTGTTTTTCTCTTTTGTGCCATGGTTTTGGGTGCACTTCAGGTATGTGTGCCACACATGCTACCATAGCTGTATGTAGAGCCCATTGGTCGATCCGCTCCATCCATTGCCTTGGGTATGTGCATTTAGCCTTACAGTGAAATTGGTTCTGTCGGATCAAAGTTAGCGAGTGGTACACAACTCGTTGAAGGTGGGGTGTCTACAACACCCCAAAACAAAAGGGATCCAAATCTCAGGTGGGCCACACCACAAGAAACAGTGGTGATTGAATGTCCAGTAATAAAAACTTCTTGTGAGCCACCAAAGTCTTGGATCAAGTTGACATTTGTGTTTTTCCTTCGTCCAGGTCTACGTGAGATTATCAACAGGCTGGAGACAAATAAATATCATGGTGGCCTAAGAAGTTTTAATGGTGAGCTTTCCATCAACATTATTTCCTATGGTACGACCTACTTGAAATTTGGATCTGCTTCTTTTCTTTCTTTTTTTTGGCTCATGCCCTTAACTGCGTTGGCAAATTTGATGGACGGCATAGATATATGCTATGTGGTCCCACGGTCATGGCTTCACTGAATTGGGGCCAATTCAAATGCAAGAATAGATGATGAATCAAGCCAAAAAAGATGAGGAAAAAAAAAACAAAACCTTACTAGGACAAGCTCGCTATAGGGAGGGAGAGGGAAGGAGAGAGGTGCACAACACTGACCGTGGACATAGAGAGAGGGAGAGAGAGCTCGACGCTTCTTCAATGGTTGGTAATGGAGGTGCATTCTCCCCTTTGTTAATCTTAACAATATGCGGAATAATCGGATCGTCTATGCATCGAATAATGGAGATTCTATACTGTAATCTTAAAGCCATACCTGATTGGGAAGACATTCCCGATGCCGCCGTGTTGCCGAGAAGAACTCTTGGTCTTCCGCACCTTACACCTTTAGGAGAATCACTCAATGGGACTAGGGTTTTCTCTTGTGTGTTGGTGAGGGGACCAAGACGTATATTTATAAGAAAGAGAGCCAGAGAAGCTTACCCATCACACTTCTCTCCTCTAGGGTCTTCACACCGTAGGTTTCCATATCTGGCTTAATAACCGCGTATAGAGAATACGGTTCAAGCGTCCCGCCCCAAACCTATTTGCAATGATCACAACTATAGTGGGGCCCACTGAATCGCTCAATCTGAATAATCCAACGGTCATGATCTAAACCGATGATCATGTGTGGCCCACTTAATGGAGTCTTACATTCTCCCACTAGGGCTACACTGATCTCTGAAAGAAAACAAAACATTTTATTTTATTTTGAGAAAAATAATTTTATAAAACGCATTTGTTTCAAAAGTTCCTAATGGGCGCCCTACTGATTTCAAAACAATACCGTTGGATAATTATGAGCAACGCTTGTCAGATCCGGTCCATCAAGACCACTGATATTGAATCATGGTAGTCAACACAACATTTCATATTTGTTCGAAGTGTGACGAGTCACAATCATAAATACCAATAGCCTTAACGACATGGATCACTGATATGGGGTGTGGTATGAAGATTACACGTCTTATGTGATCATACGTGTTTATCTTCAAGTGGTCCTACTGAACGTGTCTCCAAGACATAAACCAAAGTCTTGCTTACTCAAAACTGAATGTGCACACTGAAGGAGAAGTAAGATATAAACTGAAAACAGAATCATCAATGCATAAAAGATATCTCTAAAAATGTCTGGACATAATCGGATCATACATGAAAACTCCCATTACTGAAATACATCCTTGGGATCAACAACTCCTATAGATATCACATGCTCCTTAAAGAGCGTGATAGGAAGGCCTTTAGTGAGAGGATCCGCTATCATCTGCCTTGTGCCGATGAGTTCCACAGACACTTGACGATTCTGTACTCTCTCCTTCACAACAAGATATTTGATGTCAATGTGCTTTGACCTCGATGAATGCTTGTTGTTGTTAGAGAAGTTAACTGCAGCTGAACTATCACAATAGATCTTTAATGGTTTCGGGATCATCTGCACAACCCGTAAACCAGAGAAAAAACTCTGAAGCCAGACCGCTTGATTCGTGGCTTCATGACAAGCTACATACACTGCTTCCATGGTAGATGATGCCGTAATCGACTGTTTCACGCTCTTCCATGATACGGCTCCACCAACCATCATGAATACATAGCCCGAGGTGGACTTCTTGCTGTCGAGACAACCAGCAAAATCTGCATCTGTATATCATACCAACTCCAAATGGTCGAATCTCCTGTATGTGAGTTCGAAGTCCTTTGTCCTTTGCAGGTAGCGCAACACTTTCTTTACAGCTATCCAATGATTCATTCCTGGATTGCTAAGGTACCTGCCCAACATTCCAACCACAAAAGCTATATCTGGACGCGTACAGACCTGAGCATACATGATGCTCCCTACTGCTGACGCATACGGAATAGCTTTCATCTTGTCCTTTTCTAGGTCATTCTTAGGACACTGAAATTGACCAAATTTGTCACCTTTTACAATAGGTGCTTGGCCAGGAGCACAACCTTGCATGCCAAACCTTTCGAGAACCCTATCAATATAGGCCCTCTGCGACAAGCCAAGTAATCCACGTGATCTATCTCGGCTAATCTGAATGCCGATGACAAAGGAAGCATCACCAAAATCTTTCATCTCAAAATTTTGAGATAGAAATTTCTTAGTCTCACGCAACAATCCAATATCACTACTGGCCAATAAAATGTCGTCAACATACAAGACCAAAATGATAAACTTACTCCCACTGATTTTTCACATATATGCACTTATCCGCAGTGTTTTCAATGAAACCATATGAGGAAACAACTTCATGAAACTTTAGGTACCACTGTCGTGATGCCTGTTTCAACCCATAAATGGACTTCTTAAGTTTGCAGACCAGATGTTCTGAGCCTTTGGTTTTAAAGCCTTCTGGCTGCAACATATATACGTTCTCCATTAGATCTCCATTGAGAAACGCAGTTTTCACGTCCATTTGATGTAGCTCCAAATCCATATGAGCCACAAGAGCCATAATGATCCTAAAGGAGTCTTTCTTAGATACAGGTGAGAAAGTCTCCTTAAAGTCAATGCCCTCACGCTGAGTGAAACCCTTTGCAACTAGCCTGGCTTTATACCTTTCGATATTGCCCTTAGAGTCCCGTTTGGTTTTAAATACCCATTTGTAACCAATCGACCTAATCCCTTCGGGCAATTCAACAAGGTCCCAAACTTTGTTGTCCTTCATAGATTTCAATTCATCCTTCATGGCATCGAACCAATGAGAAGAATTTGCACTTTGTTCGACCTATGAAAGGGATACAGGATCCTTTTCAACCCCAATGTCAAACTCATGCTCCTGCAAATAGACGACGTAATCGTCTGGTATTGCAGATCTTGTCTCTCTGTGTGATCGTCTTAATGGCTCATTATTCTGAATTGGGATTTTCCATTTCCTCATCAGTGGGTTGTATTTGAGGTTGTACATGGTCGTCCATAGGGATCTCAGGGTCCACTGCTGGACGGACAACCATGCTACTCTGAATGATTGTGGTGGGAATCACAATCTGCTCTTCCTCAAATACAATATCTCTTATATTTGTGCTCCCACTATCTTCAGTGTTCTCAATAAACCTAGCATTCTCAATCTCAATGACTCTCATGGAATATGATGGACAATAAAATCTGAATCCTTTTGATCTTTCTGGGTATCCAATAAAGAAGCAACTAACAGTTCTATGATCAAGTTTTCTTTCATGCGGGTTATATGGTTTGGCTTCTGCAGGACAACCCCATACATGAAAATATCGTAGACTAGGCTTTCGCCCTGTCCACAATTCATATGGAGTTTTCATTACAGCCTTACTTGGGACCCTATTAAGGATATGCACAGCTGTTTTCAACGCATCACCCCACAAAGATTCTGGCAACTGTAGAATTACTAATCATAGATCGCACCATGTCCTTTAGGGTGCGATTACGCCTTTCCGCTACACCATTTTGCTCTGGAGTACCAGGCATGGTGTACTGGGCGACGATGCCACAATCTTGTAGGTATCTAGCGAATTGACCTGGATTACGCCCAGATTCGTCATACCTTCCGTAGTACTCACCACCATGGTCGGATCTAACGACTTTGATCTTCCTGTCGAGTTGATTCTCGACTTCAGCCTTATAGATCTTAAATGTATCTAGGGCGTCTGATTTTTCGTTAATAAGGCACAAGTACCCATAACGAGAGTAGTCATCTATAAAAGTGATAAAATACTTCTGCTCATTCCAGGATGCTGTAGGGAACGGTCCGCAGATGTCTGTATGAATCACTTCTAAGAGTCCTACGCTCCTAGTGACACCCTTTTTCTTTATTCTAGTTTGTTTACCTTTAATGCAATCAATACAAACCCCAAAGTCTGAGAGTCCAGGGAGTGAAGAATTCCTTCACGCGCAAGCCTTTCCAATCTCTCACGAGAGATATGGCCTAATCGCCTAGTGCCATAGCATGGAGGAATTCTCACAATCTAAACTTCGTTTGATGCCTTTAGTGTTTCCATGTGAGGAGTTAATACTGTATACATGTGAAACATCCAAATCTAGCTGATAAAGGTTATTAACTAAAGTGCCAGAACCAATCACAACTGAATCATAGTAAATGCTTAATTTTCTATTTGCAAATTTAAACTCATAACCAAATTTGTCTAAACGAAAAATGGAAACCAAATTGCGCCTTATAGAAGGCACATAAACAGTATCTACTAGATCAAGAAAGTGTCCTGACGATAACCTAAGCCTATAGACTCCAATAGCTTCCACGTTTGCTCTAATGCCGTTCCCCATATAGACTGATCTCTCTGCATCAGTTGGCGTCCGGCTTTGGAGCATATCCTGCATGGAATTACAAATGTGAATAGTTGCACCAGAATCTATCCACCAGGAGTCTGTGGACATATCAACTAAATTTGATTCAAAACAGACTAAAATATGGTCTTTCCCCTTAGAAACGAGCCATGCTTTAAAATCTTCACAATCCTTATTCTGATGACCAGGCTTCTTGCAGAAGAAGCAGCCATCATTAGGACCCTTCCTTTTCTTCTTAAATGTCTTTCCAGACTTAGGCTGATTGCCACCCGCAGGACCCGTAGAACTTTTCCCTGAAGTGTGCTTTCTTTTCTTATTTCCTTTTCGTCCTTGACCAGATGTCACTAGGTGTGCACTTTGTGTCTTGCTCAACCTTCTGAGTCTCTCTTCCTCCTGAACGCACTGAGATATCAGTTTGTTCAACGTCCACTTTTCCTTTTGAGTATTGTAGCTGATTTGGAATTGACTGAATTGTGGAGGGAGGGAGTTCAGAACCAAGAAAATCAGGAGTTCATCCTCAATCTTAAGGTCTAATGCGCGGATTTTAGCCACCACATCAGACAATCCACCAATGTACTCCCTGATATTTCCTTGACCGTTATAGGTGGCTTGAGTCAATTTATGTAAAAGTGAACTCAGCTCAGCTTTATCCGATTTCTGAAATCGTTTTCTTATTTTAGTCAAGAAATCTTTAGCTTTCTCAGTGTCGAGCGTGACACCCGGCATGGTCTCAGAAATCGAGTTCTTTATGATCTTGAGACACATCTTATTTGACTTGGTCCAGGCCTTGTAGTGAGCCTTTGCTGATTCCGTACTAGAGTCAGTTGGAATAGGAGGCTCTACTTCCTCCAGGGCCAGATCCAAGTCCATGCAACCTACGACTATTTCAACGGACGACTTCCATTTGGAATAGTTGGACCTAGTAAGCAAAGGTATGAAATTGAATTGTGTTGGAATATTGGAAATAGTCATAGCTGGACATTCAAAGCATAAAAACTTACATTAATAAACAAGTTCCATGTAATAATGCATAAACATAAACCACAAATATCATGCATGTGTGTTAATTCGATTGATTTGGGCCTTCAATCAAATGACCCAGAATGATGATGGGCCATAATCATCAAAATCTGGCAAGAGCCCAGCGTATCATCACGATTCCTCCTTTGGGCGAAATTGTAACATACAAGAGGCTTTACTGAATCATGAAGCTGACCAATGTTGGTGAAAAGTTCTAAGACGCCCATCACCTTTGGGTGAAATAAGTCTCTCAAACTTATATCACCATCACCAATCACTTCATTCCGCTCACATCCAACCAAACGATGATACTTCTTTGTTCTGACCACCGCTGCCTGGGTATGAACGCAACTGAATGCAATCCTATAATGGAGGGTCACTGAATTCCAAGTACAGAAATCTAGAAGTAGAAATCTTTGCCAATTGAGGTCACTTTGGTGGCTAACACAATAAGCTCCAATCCCCACTTCTAGACCCAAGGATTGCTACATGGTTCTGCCCACAACGAACCATACTGCAAAAATTTTGATTCGGCCTAAAATACGGCTGATGTTGACTGCTTGTATGCTTAAACATATTCTAAAGTGATGGTTGGATTGAATACTTAATGGTCAACAACTAAATATCAGCCTTAAACATATGAGTAATGGCCCTATTTTAGGTCAAATCAAAGCTTAATAGGTATAACCATGTATATTAAAATACTTGGTCCATCTAACAAGTGAAACTCTCCAACCATCTGTTTATACATATGAGTTTTGCTTGTTTTAAAATGGTTCAAGTGGATTATTACAATGGTTAAGATCACTTTGGACAATGGGCCCAAGTACCTAAAGTGGGCCCTAAAAGGTCCAAAAGAATCAACAAGGCAAACTTTAACCAGGCCCCTGAAAATGGAGCTGTTATTCAACATGTTATGGACTCACAGGCTTGGGCGGGCTGGCGGGCCTGAGCACTGGACTAGGCCTGGCAATTGGACTGGGCCTGATGATTGTGGGCCAGATCCTGTTAGAATTGGGCCCACTAGATCAGGACCTAGTCCTTTTAGGAATGTAAAAAAAAAAAATAGGGCCTGACCACGGCCCGCTCAACACAAAACAGCTACCTGCTATGCACGCCAGCAATCCGTTGTACAAGCTCAAAACAGCTACACGTTGTACGCCCAAGTACTCAGCCCATCAGCCCCCTTTTTAGAAACAGCCGTCCAAACCCTCTTCCAAAACCGATCCTTATCTCCCGAGTTGAGAATGGAAATTTCCATTCTCGCCTAAATACAGGCACCATCACCATCTTCTACCGCCGAAAACCCTAGCCGCCATGACACCTCAACAACAGCAGAAAACCCCAGAGCCGTCGCAAGCTACTCTCCATGATGGTACCTGTGCTACTGAATCTGGCAGCCTCGCCGGAATCCATGGAAGCCAGCGACGCTGCCACCATCGTAAAGATTTGGGGGCTGCTGCTGCTGATGGAGAAGACCGCCATTAACGGCATCGTCGAGGCTGCAATGGATGCCGAAGATGGCGACGCTGCAGGGTTCCAGTTAGGGGCAGGTGACCCTTTATGATGGCTGACGAAAGGATCTCGCTGGAATCAATGACCCAGGAGGAAGGGATTTCTAGATTTTGAAAGGAGGTGAGGCAGAGATGATCGCGGCTGCTGCCGCTGATATATGAGTCAGCAGAGTCCGCAGCCACTGATTGTAGAAGATTGGGTTTTTTTTTTTTTTTTTTTTTCTGTATTTGACAGGATCTGTCGATAATTGATCTGATCTGTGATGGCAACGGATCTGATCTGATCTGATCTGTGATGGCAATGGTCCCGACATCGCTATCTATATGCACAACCGTTCAAGGTCCATGGACGGCTGAGATTTTCAATTGGCTTCAACAATTCCAATATATCATGTGTTTTTGAAACCCTGGCTCGATTGGATCTTGAAACAGGGCAGCTGTCTTGCTGCATGAGGTTGGACGGCCATGGCTGTCAAAAAATTATGTCTATAGCACCAAACACCATCTCCAATGGCAAGTGTGCGACAGTCACAATGCCATATCGGTCTGATGATGGATCCCAAAACGGAAATCCTCTACTAAGAAAACCCAAATCACCGGACTGAACGGGCATTCAAAATCCCATCTGATTGACAAGGGATTCACGAATCCACCACGATTGATGCATAGTAAGCTTTGATACCAACTGTTAATCTTAACAATATGTGGAATAATCGGATCGTCTATGCATCGAATAATGGAGATTCCATACTGTAATCTTAAAGCCATACCTGATTGGGAAGACATTCCCGATGCCACCGTGCTGCCGAGAAGAACTCTTGGTCTTCCGCACCTTACAACTTTAGGAGAATCACTCAATGGGCCTAGGGTTTTCTCTTGTGTGTTGGTGAGGGGACCAAGACGTATATTTATAAGAAAGAGGGCCAGAGAAGCTTACCCATCACACTTCTCTCCTCTAGGGTCTCCACACCGTAGGTTTCCATATCTGGCTTAATAACCGCGTATAGGGAACACGGTTCAAGCGTCCTACCCCAAACCTATTTGCAATGATCACAACTATAGTGGGGCCCACTGAATCGCTCAATCTGAATAATCCAACGGTCATGATCTAAACCGATGATCATGTGTGGCCCACTTAATGGAGTCTTACACCCTTCTCTCCCTCTTATCAAAAATTATAATATTGGCTTATAACTTACAGGTAGGTGGAAGCATAGTCTCAACCCATGTAAGTTTTTTAAAACTTTTGCCTGTGACTTAATTATATGTTGAAACAAACTTACATATAAATTTCCTCCTCCAAACACCACTTATAATAGGCTTATAGGTAAGTAAGGTACATTTTACAAATCCTACAAGCATTCAAATGATACCTTAGGGCCTTTTTCTGTATTTTTTTTTCATTTTTGGAATGAATGGCTGGCAGATTTTGATTTTTTTTACCTGTGCATGTGTTCCTGGTACATCGACATGATTTGAAGTTAACTGAGATGCAAAAATTCAAATTATTAGTTTGAGTTTAGAAATATCCAAACCAAAAGCAGCTTAATTATCTAATGATCTATTTAGTGGACATTAAATATTGGACAGTTAAAAATGAAGAATCTCCAAGAATTATATTTCAATAAACAAAATTTTTGGACTGTGAATAAAGTGATTCTACAGAGTTTAGTGTGTTCAGGCGCGGTAGTTTTTCAAATAACTACGCTTATCTTTCTCATCAGCTAATTTCTTACCTCCAAAAGGCAACCCCACCACTAACTGGGAGGGGATTCGGTGCAGCCTGGCCTCACCCAACACAGTACAGCCCTGTCTGTGGGCCCACCATGATGTATATCCATGCCGTCCATCCGTTTTTCCGGATCATTCTAGTGCATGAGTGTAAAAACGAAGCAGATACAATCTTATTTGAATCAAAACAAAGGAAACATTGGTGATTGAACTCCCACCATAAAACTTCCTATTGCCCACCTTAATGCCCATCGTGATGTGTATTTTCCATCCAACCTGTTGATAAGGTAAAAAAGAAATGGATAAAGTGGAAAAATAAATATCAGCTTGATCCAAACTTTTGTGGCACACAAGAAGTTTTTAATGGTCAATCACCACTGTTTCATGTAGTATGACCCACTTTAGATTTGGATCTTCTTTATTTTTGAGCTCATCCCCTAAATGTATCTGTTAAAACGTATGGACGGTGTGGATATACAATACATACATCAAGGTAGGCCCCACAGTTAGGACCGTACTGTGTCGGGTACGACGGAGGCCGCACCTAAACCGCTCTCCCATTACCTCGCGTCCCCCATATTTGAAGTCTACGTTGGCAGCAGAGAAAACCGTGAAATATGAACTCCACTCGCGCCTATAAGATAGAGGAGGGGCCTTCTCATGTGGCCGACATGGGCAAGACCCTGCCCATCTGGTGGGGCCCACATGGCACGCACTCTGGCAAAAGATAGGTGGGTCTGCTCATCCTGTGGGCCCCAATAGGTATCATGAATAGGGACAGCTGGTATTTTTTAAAATTGTCCTTTTTTTGTTGTGTTATACAGTTGTGGCCCATATGATGAATGGTCGGAGCTGATTTTGATTTCAGTGGATGTTCATGTTGGGCCCGACTAAATGAACGGCCATGATCTTTCACACGAGTGCCACACGGCACTGATTTATTTAGGCGACTCAATTCCACTGGCACGACTAGGAATCGTTCTTGGGCTACATAAGGGGCCCACATTCTGGTGATTCAAATCATTCGTATGGTGCGCCTACTGTAGATGGATGGGAGATCCGAGCGTTCCCACATCAAATGATCCAAACCACTGGATCGACCTATTGCTGAGTTGGACCGTCAGTTATCATTCATATTGGACGGCTACGATCACTTGGCACGGGTGACATCGGTTCACCACCGGAGTTGCCTTGTGAACCCGGGGCCACATGAATCTCCTTTCTAACCCCTAATGTTCTATGGGGCCCACCACAATGTTATATCCAGTCCGTCCAGCAGCTTAGCCATCTCTTTTTAGAGCATGAGCTGAAACATGACCGAGATCCAAAACTCAGGTGAGCTACACCATAGGAAACGCCCACGGTTGAAACCTTCCCGTGCCACCGCCATGTTTTTATACTATTAAATACCCTGGAACTCCTTATTACCGCGTGGATGAGGACATCTACCGTTGAAAAATTCTTGAGGTCTACAGAAGTTTTGGATCAAGCTGATATTTGTAGTTTCCCTTCATTCATTTTTGTGTGATCATATGAATAAGTTGGATGACAAATAAACATTATTATAAGCCCTGAAAAAGCTTCAACGGTGGCAATCATCATTCCCACTGTTTCCTGTGGTGTGGTCCACTTGAAATTTGTATATGCTTCGTTTTTTTAGCTAAAGGTCTAACATTATATGATAAAATGGATGAAATATATAAATCTTGGTGGCCCCATACTCTTATCATACTGAGTTACTCAGTAGGCAATCCGCTTCGGATGAAGGGAAAGCACAAACATCGTGCTGATTCAGAACTTTGGGCATTGGCTGTGTGGCCCACTTGAGTTTTGGATCTGCATCACGTTTGAAATTATTTCTTTAAAACGGACGGCCGAAGCAAATGGACACAGTCGACAAACATCTAGGTGGGCCCCACAGAGCTTTGATTACAAGAGATTCGCAAATCGTGTCCACAGATCAAGGGCTCACGTCAGAGAATGGTGGGCCCCACTATCGACGTAGAGGGGCCGAACAGGAGAAACGACATTGGATTTCGATCGAGCATCATACCACACAAATTTAAAACCCCGGAAACTTCGATTTATTACTGGAGCGTGCGACCACCTGCATTCTAATACGCCATTCGATCCTCATTCAGGAGTCTTTGCCCTCTCTCTCTCTCTCTCTCTCTCTCTCTCTCTCGCATTCCCTCATTTCCTCACCGCTTCCGATCTTCCAAAAATCAAATCTGCGGACGGGTAAAGGGAGAGGGTTTCTCTAGAATTCCCAAATCGTTCAAACCCTTCAAATCCTCCATCTCTTTCCCAAATTTTCCAGAAATCCCTCGATCTCGATCTAGATCTCGTCTCTTCTGATCTCATCTCCCACGATTAGGTCTTGGATCGTAGAAGTCTCGTCCTGTTTTCCAAACCCCGGAATCTTCTCCTGAGCCGTCTGATCTACCTGTCCTGCGACCGCGATGGAGGCCATGGACGAGCTGACCCAGCTATCTGAATCGATGTTGCAGGCGGCTGCTCTTCTTGCCGATGAAGATGTGGACGAGTCTTCATCAAAGAGGTCATCCACTTTCCTCAACATCGTGGCTCTCGGCAATGTTGTAAGTCATCTGTGCCCTAATTTCTCCCCTGAAATCTTTCATTGATTCAATGTCTTGTTCGTTTGGATTCTTGATCTGGCTTTGGGCATCTTGGATAATTAGGAATCGACCCCTTCTGATCTGATGCCGATAGTGAATAGAGATTCTACCTTTGTTTCTTTATTGTGTATTTTTCTTTTCTGGGTGAATGATGGTTTTTAGTTGAATTTCAGATCTATCAGACGTTGCTTTTGTATTTGTTTATTTTGCATGTATTCGAATACCCACACCAAGAAAATTAAAGATTAATGTTGTTTGTCATGTGAGGTTTTGCGAGCCCCGCAGCTTGCCCTCTTCATATTCATCCTTAGATATGGCTCACATGCCAATAATGCCCAAGGGCCATCTGACCCGTGCAAAAGGTTGGCACAACTGTGCAGATGGCTTGGCACAGAAAATGGTCAGGTCAGCTACTCAGGCGGGCCATATGAGTCCATTGGTTCTGCTACTTTGGATATATATTGTAAAATGGCCCACTGCTTTCATACAGTGTTCGCCCCCTGAATCAATGGTCAGACCTGATTTTTTGCGCCAGGTTATCTTCACTGTGGAGTCACCTTATGCATGGGTTAGATGTCCCATGCCACACACCTGCCAGGTAGGCCCTGCTGTTTGTGAAGGTGCGCATGGGGTTAGCAAACATCAGTCATGGTTTGTGACATTATCGATGTTCGTGATTTATTTTCTAGGCTTTTTTCTGGTACTTTGCTAAGTTGCTGTTTATGCAGGGTGCTGGAAAGTCGGCGGTGTTGAACAGTTTGATTGGGCATCCTGTTCTTGTAAGTACGTTAGTTTATGGATTTCTTATCTGTACGATGGAGTTTTCACATACGATCTTGTTCTTTAGTTATGCTTCAGTATTTTAATGTTTGTATTATATTATTCAGCCAACGGGAGAAAATGGAGCTACACGGGCTCCTATCAGTATTGATTTACAAAGGGACAGTTCTCTAAGTAGCAAAAATATTGTTTTGCAAATAGACAACAAAGCTCAGCAAGTTTCTGCAAGTGAGGCCTCCTAACACACTGCTGTTTATTGTTTAGTTTCATCACTTGTGGTTTCTATGCATTTCACATCTAGTTCTATTTATTCCCATTCCTAGATTTTTTTTTTGAGAGAAGTATTCCCATCCCTAGATAACTAATTATTTTCTATATTTTCTCATTGCAATTTATTGATTTTTTTTTTTATATTTTTTTTTTGGATTTTTCTGTAGGTGCTCTTCGGCATTCTCTCCAAGACAGGCTAAGCAAGGGTGCTGGCGTTCACAGCTCGGGAAAGAGCCGTGTAGATGAGATTTATTTGAAGCTTCGTACTAGTACAGGTTGGTCATCATTCTCTTTCTAAGTAGGTCTAGCCCCTACTGCATAAGATTCTTTTCTATTTGAAGTAAGTTTCTTTAGATCAATGATATTCATCATCCATAAAAGAAACGGACACAAAGATGGAAGGCCCATGGACATGCTGCAGTTTGACTATTCTTACAATAGTGCTGCACTAGAGTGCACCCTACTAATAATGTCATACTAAGTGGGTTTAGCCATTACCACATCAGATTCTTTCTCTTTTCACGTAAATTTCTTTAGATCAATAATATTCATCCTCTATAAAAGAAATAAAAAGGAAATTGGAAATCCTGTGGACAAGCTTTGAAACAAAGGGCAGAGTTGGATGTACCTCATTTTGCAGTTTGTGAGGAACTCATCCATTGCTGCCAAAAGTTGGAATACCCAAAAGACAACTAATATTTTCTTATTGGGATCTCCTTGCACTGAACTTTTGCCTTGGTGACTTGTTGTGGCAGCGCTCTACACTTCTATTCAAATTTGCACAAAAAAAGTAGAACGCATATCCTTGTACGTGTACATCTCAAGTGTATTTGCATTCGATTGCTGCTTTCCTTGAATGACTTGCTGCCAGGCTACCTTTCTAAGATAACTCTGCTTTTGTATGATGCATGAGTTGGGCACACGCATTTCACTTGATTATTTTTTTATTAGAAGTTTCTTTAGTTTTCAGCTCAAGTGTTTTTTTTTTTTTTTCTGAATTACTTTTCCAGCTCCTCCATTGAAATTGATTGACTTACCTGGATTGGATCAGCGGGCTATGGATGAATCAATGGTTTGTAACTCTGCTTATCATTATTTACATTCAAGTGTTAGATGAACATGAAGCATTCATTTTGTTGTGTCTTCACTGATTTTTTTTTTTCGGGCTCAGTTTTTGGCTGAGGCGAACGAAAGTATGTTGTGCACATTGATAATAGTGCTAATTTTTGTAAATGGTCCTATTTCCAGATAAGTGACTATGTTGAGCACAATGACGCAATTTTGCTTGTCATAGTACCTGCAACTCAAGCACCAGATATTTCTTCATCTCGTGCCCTTAAACTAGCTAAGGAATTTGATTCAGAAGGTGAGTTCCAGTTGAGCTTGTAGGCTGTCGCATGGTGTGTACTAGTTACAACAGTGATTATGCTAATGCTCTTCGGTGTTGAAAACTTTGTAGGTCTGTCGATGGGTACCTGGATCCACGGATACCTGTAGTTTCAGATCCAATTTAATTTCCTCTGTATCCACATTTTGGGCTAAGTTGATAATCGGGTCAGATTCAGGTTCAATGATTCCAATCAGTGTAGTTAAAGGGGCTAGGTGCACTTGCCCCTGGAGCCCCTGAAATGCCTAGTAATGTGCTTGGAGTTTCAAGGCGATTTTCGTCAAAAATGTATGATAGAAAATAATATTTAAATTACACATATAATAAATATTAATATTTACATATTTATATGCTGATTTTTCAATCAATCAAAATCAACACCATTCAAATTTCAAAGGAAAACGAAAATTAAAATGGAGCTAAGACAATTAAACAAAATCAACTTACACACTAAACCATCAATTTATCAAATTAATATCATTAATCATTAATCATTAATCAGTGATCAAGCCATCCATGAACTGGTCAAACCATCCATGAACTACACTAATAACCGTTCATCAAAACCTAAAGTTGTTCAAAATGTCTTGTAGAGTTTAGACATCTTAAGCTTTTGATCTCAAAGAGATAAGGAGAGCTGTTGAAATAGGATTGAAAGAACTACTCGTCTATTTACTCCCATATGGGGTGGTAAAATACCGAAAGAACCACAAAGAGGATGTAAACAAAAGGTTACCTCACCTCAAATGGCCACAGTGACATAAGTGTGCCTAAGTCCGCCCAGGCACCAGGCACACCTAGGTGTGTGCACGAGGAAAATGCCAGGTGCGTGAGAGGGGAAGCGTCTCTTTAAAAATGTATACATGTATAAATAGGTGGGAAGTTGGATCGTTAACAAGATTCTAAAGCAGGGATTCAAAGAGGGAGCAACACCTAGTTAGAAGGATCCTGCTACTAAAGGCCAGACAAGGTGCACCAGGCCTAAAATGCCTAGGCATGCGCTAGGGCCGCCTTTTACCATGCTGATTCAGGTAAATTAGAAAATGGATTGGGTTGGGTAATCAACTTAGATGCCCGACTCAAGCACCCCTAGTATATGACACTTTCAGTCTTAAATTTCATTTAATTAGACTTTTTTTAATGATCTTACAAATGGCTTCTTTTTGGTATGTTTGTAATCCGAATCCACATCTAAACCTGAATTTATATTTGATACTGGAATGATGTCCCATTTTAAATCCTAATTCTTGTTTGAAACTGAACCTGAGACCTGATGGGATACCCGGATCCAATTGGATTTGGTTATGGTACCTCATATATGGTCACTGTATCTAAAGCCCAACATGCCCTGAATCTTGATCCCTTGGTTGGGATCTGATACCAGTACAGCAGCATATGCTGACCCCAACCCAGAACCCTTGACAGACCTAATACATTGGCAAGAGATTGGTGTCCTTTTTTCCTCTTCTTTTTGGTATTAACTAATGATTTTGTGTTTATTTTGTCGATCATAGGTACCAGAACCATTGGTGTTATTAGTAAAATAGATCAAGCATCAACAGACCAGAAAACCCTTGCTGCTGTTCAGGCTCTTCTCCTGAATCAGGGACCTCGTAGCACATCTGACATTCCATGGGTTGCTTTAATTGGGCAATCTGTTTCTATTGCGTCTGCACAATCTGGGTCTGTTGGCTCTGAAAGCTCATTGGAAACTGCTTGGAGAGCCGAGAGTGAAAGCTTAAAATCCATACTGACAGGAGCCCCTCAAAGCAAGCTTGGAAGATTAGCTTTGGTGGAAACTCTTGCTCGCCAGATTCGTAAACGGATGAAAGTCAGGCTTCCAAGCGTCCTGTCTGGGTAAATTGTTTTCTGAACAATTCTTGCTGTTGCCTAGATGCCTTTTGTGTTCAAATTTCACTCAAAGAGCTGTGTGATGTGCCTACTTCATGTACACAATAAAGAAGCCTAGAGGGATTTATTCAGTCAATTCTGCATATAGTGATGTGTTGGTCTTGTCTAAACTGATTTCACATGTCCAAAACTTATACAATGTGCTTCTTTTCGGTAAATTATGATGCATGCCTACATGCTAATGAAGTGATTCCTAAGCTATGAGCAATCATATTATCACTGCTAGTTAATGGCTATTGGTGGCCTCTGATGCCTTTTGTGTTCAAATTTCACTCAAAGAGCCGTGTGATGCCTACTTTGCCAACTCTTGATGTGTAAATATTGGTCCAAAAGGTATATATCCATGTCGCCAGTTCCACTATTTGTCAAAAATAAAGAAGTCTACAGATTTATTCAGTCAATTCTGCATATGGTGATCTGTTGGTCTTCTCACGTATCCAGAACTTATATAACGCATTTTTTTTTCCCAGTAAATTATGATGTATGACTGCATGCCAATGAAGCGATTCCTAAGCCATGAGAAATCATAGTATTCACTGCCTAGTTAATAGCTATAGGTGGCCTCTGTTGCTGTAGGTGATATTCAGTTAACTGAGTTTCGTATAACATTGTTCGTTTAAAAAATTGCAGGCTTCAGGGTAAGTCCCAAATGGTTGAGGATGAGTTAGTAAGGCTTGGGGAACAAATGGTTCATAGTGCCGAAGGAACAAGGGCTATTGCTTTGGAGCTCTGCCGAGAATTTGAGGACAAATTTCTCCAGCATATTGCGACTGGCGAGGTGAGTAGTTTCTTCTACTATTATAGTTACCTTTTAGATTTTACTGTTTAAACGTGCAACTATTTTCCGTTTGTAGTTGAAAGGATTCACCACAGGAGTATTCTAGGATGGAATCTTGAAAATTACACAGAAAATGGTCATTTTACATCAACTGTAAGCCTTGCCTCTTGCATAAAATAATCATATGGATGCATGGCTATTGCCGATTAGGCTTTGGATTGCCACACACAGGCAACTTCATTGAATGGGAGGTTTCACCTGATTCAGAACCTTTTTTAGATTTTAGTTAGTTAAATTTTTTTTATCTCAATTGTTGCCATGGTTTTGAGGAATGAAATCAGAGCAACGTCATGAATTTTCTTTTAGGATTGGATATGAGATGATGCTTCTTCTGATTTCTGATTAGTGTCATCATGCATAAAGAGGGTCCCTTAATCACCATTCCTTTCTGTTTAGGGCCCATTTGGATGGATTCAAACGTTTTCTCAGCAATGTTTCTTTTCTTTAAAATAGTTTTTTGGTTAAATACGTGGAAATGGAAATGGCAGAAAGGGTGAAATCTTTTTGGCCAGGTTCTGTTCCGATGTGGAAGGTGGGCATGAAATCTCTCTCTCTCTCTCTCTCTCTCTCTCTCTCTCTCTCTCTCTCTCTTATCAAGTATCATTAATGAGCTCAGCTACGTTCCAATGTGGGAATAGAAATGTAGTTCGTTTCAAGACGGAAATGGTGACAGTGGTTTTTCGTGGAAATGGAAATGACAACAAAATCCGTTTCTCGGGAATGGGACATTTCCTCTGATTCTCGAACACAAGAAATATGGTGTTTCCACGTAAATGGATTTCCGCAAAAACTCTTTAATGCATGTAAATGAGCCCTGGTTTTATTTTATTTATTTTTTATTTTTTTATCTCCCTCCATTTCATGAATTAACCGTGTCACTTCTGCTATATCCAATCTGCCTTCGGATTGAAATGTTAGTTATGGGCATTTATGTGGATTTTTTTTTTCTAAGGTCTTCGATACGTTTTTCAAGTAGTATTTTGTCTTTCAAACTCCTGATTTTGAGGGCACAGAGTACTTGGCCTCTCTATTTCATTAACAAATTTGTTCTTGGAAACCTTTCATGATGTGTAGATGTGTGCAAGGTAGCAGTGTTTTGTGTTCTTCAATGCAGTAAATGATTCTTTTGATACAATGATTGGATTATGCATCACGTTGTAGTTTTCCTAAAAAAATACTGAAACTGCTCTGATGCCTAAAAATTGGTTTGTAGTTTCACTTCATCGCACAAGTCCTGGTGGCAGTTTTAAACTTTTGTGCAGACTATTCTGTTAGGGAATCCCCAGTACTTAGAAATTAGATTCCGAATCAGTCACAATTTTTGCATTGTTCTCTGTTCTAACTTCTGAATGAGTTCTCTTCACAATTTAATCAATCCTTTTACTGCTGATTATGACCTTTGGTTACAACAGGGTGGTGGTTGGAAAGTCGTTGCAAGTTTTGAGGGAAATTTTCCAAATAGGATCAAGCAGCTTCCATTAGACAGACATTTTGATATCAACAATGTCAAACGGGTATCTGTTGTGTCTGTTTTCTCCTTTCCAATGCTTCTATGGCTTATTTATTTATTTATTATTGCAACTTATTATTCTGTAACTATATGTTGCACTCTAGATTGTGCTGGAAGCTGATGGTTACCAGCCTTATCTTATATCTCCTGAGAAAGGTTTGAGATCTCTTATAAAAGGGGTCCTTGAGCTAGCGAAAGAACCATCACGTCTTTGTGTGGATGAGGTAATTCTATATCCTGTGACACTCTTTTTGTACATTCACAATGTAATAATAATTTTGTAAGACATGAAACACCATCTAGGGAATTTGTGATAAATAAATTGTTTGTATGCTTCTCATTTCGTTCCATTTTGGAGTTACAACCAATACAGGTTCACCGTGTGTTGATAGACATTGTTTCTACGGCTGCAAATGCTACACCAGGTCTTGGAAGATACCCTCCTTTTAAGAGAGAGGTAATTGTGCTCTGTGATTAGCATCTTTGAGCAAAAGATTCTTCCCACTAATCTGCAAGGCTTTACTAGAAACATTCATGCTTTTTAACAAAGATCCACCATAGTTTTTTCAGTAAATAATGTTTCCACTGTTGTGAAGGTTGTTGCCATTGCATCTGCTGCTTTGGATGGGTTTAGAAATGAGGCCAAAAAGATGGTGGTTGCGCTAGTTGATATGGAACGCGCTTTTGTTCCCCCCCAACACTTCATCCGTTTAGTGCAAAGAAGGTACACTTTTCTTTTTTCTTTTTTCCTTTCTTTTTTCAATAGTACTACTGATGTTTTGGCAGGTAAATAAATAAACCTATTGCATATCGATTGTCATTAAGCACATAGAAAATTTCATTAGTTTTCTTTTTTCTCATCAATCATCAAGCACGTAAGACCAGAGGTGGGCCCCACCTACTAGCGAATCCATGATTTTGAGCCATAGAGCAGTTCGATCCTTTTTGGTTTCATAGACCTGTTTGGATGGTCCAATTAGTGGCCTAGTTGGACTATGTGGGGCTCATGAATCCAATTCTTCTTCTTCTCTCTTTTTCCCGTTTTTTCCCCTTTGTTTTTCCCCTCCTCGGGCCCTTGTGTTTTGTGTTCTGTTTTGTTTTCTTTCAATTATATTGATCCTTAAAAAATAAATGCGAGGTCAACTACGACTCAGAAAATTAGTCTAGAAGTTTATTGTGTTTGTTTAATTTGGTAGAAAGCTTCTGTTTTTGTTGTTCTAGAACTTGTTTAACAAGTAAGCAGCTAGTAGAAGTATCATAACAAGTAAACAGCTAGTAGAAGTACGAGAGTTGTAGACAGCCTAGTTTGTGGAAGGCCTATATTTGCAAGGCCATATCTATGTTTTGGGACATGATTGTTGATTAAAGACTCCTGTTCCTTTCTAGTGTTGCGTTTTTTAATTTTTTGAACGGCCTTTCCTAGTTCCATGATGCCCTAGAATCTGCTGAAAACTTATTCAACAACATTCAACAACACTTCTTCTTTGTATTTTTTTTTTTTTGAAAGATGAATTTCCTTAGATTTCCTTGGCACTTCTTTTGCCACTTTCTATATGCTCATTCATCTCTATTCGCTTCTTCTAGGTCATTGTTTCAAGATTTTGCCTGTCTTAATTTGTGACTCTTCCTAAATAGCATTGATGATGAAGGGGGAATAAAAATTGTTAATGTTAAGTTTATTCGTCGCTCCTTTGTGGTTGTACCCCTGGTCCCAACCCTCCCTCATGATGAAGACAACATGATCGACTTATCTCCCGAAGGTCATGCACCTGGCACTTCAGAAGTTTCTTGGGTGAATTCTTTGTTGAGTTGGCATTTGTATGTATGAGGATAATAATGAATGGGGCTTCACTTGACTAAAGATAAAGGAAGCTCAGGCTGAAGCATTTGCTAAGTAAGGAACTTTCCTAGTGTAGCCACCTTTTCCTCCGATGGTTGTCTGAGAGTTCGCCTCGGTTCCTTGCTGTGCCGGGACTGATCGATTGAAATGATAGGTTTATGACTTTCGCTAGATTGAGATTTGTAAGGTAGTGTGGCCTTTATTTGTAGTGTCACCCCGGGTATGCACAAGCAATGTTTTCCATATCGTTATCATGTATTGTATTGCACCCTTGGGATATGGATACATATTGGTTATCGCACAGGATGCATCAGTCATATAACGTAATTTATCGCTGATGTTGGGAAACATGGGTAAACATTGGGAAATTGGTCGAATTTTCAATGGAACTTTAGGATTGTTAAAAAAGACACCAATACACACTTAGAAGTAAAAATCACAAAAACCAAGTGCACATAATAAGTTTCCTTTGTGTAGGTTCCTAATCTATACGTTGTCTGACTAAAATGATACAAGTATATTCAAAGTCAATTCATAAAATTTGTAAATGGATTATTAAAAAGGACACCAATACACTCTTAGAAATAAAAATCACAAAAAATAAGTGCACGTAATAGGTTTCCTTTGTATAGGGTCCTAATCTATACATTGTCTGACTAAACTGATACAACTACATTCAAAGTCAATTCATAAAATTTGTAAAAGTAAGAAGACATGTATGGAAACACAATCATTACATTCAAAAGCAAAAGAAGTAAAAGACTAGAAAGAAATTATTTTTTTCTCCAAAAAATCCCCAAATTGGCAAGAATGTGTTAGATCAAGTTATATACATGTTTGATTTCGTGTTTGGACACTGAGATTGCAACCGATTTAGGAAAAAATGGGGAAATTCTGATTTTTCTCCAATTTTTAGCAACTCGGCCCTTCTCCCAAAAATCTCAAATTGGAGCTCTAAATTCATAATTTTTCATGCAAAACATGAAGTATTATGGATTTCTTACCATTTGACACTATTTACGTTATATAAAAATGAAAAGAATGAATAAAAACTAAAAATACCCATCTTTTAGAATCAGGCACAAGAAGCTTCCTATCGCGATTTTGGAGAAATTTTGAAGATTTTCTTTCAACAAACTAGAGTGAACTGGTTGAAATCACCTTGCGATGTACGAGGAAGAAAATCAATTTTTGTGAATTTTACAGACAAAACAGCGCCGATTTTCTTTTATCTCTTTCGATATCACACTTGATAACAATATATTGCACGATACATTAAGAATTTACAAAGGGAAAATGTAGGTATATTGTACGATACCATGAAAAATAGATATTGAAGCTGGGTTTCATATTGCATCCTTGGGATAAAGGATATATCGTGAGATATATCATTGATATCACAAGATACTGAAAACACTGTGCGCAGGAGCCTGTGATGGGCACTCCAGGACCCGCCAATGATTTCACTTGGTCAAATGAAACCCCTCCTTTGGGAGTGAACCTCTCGCCTCAATTGCAAGCTGCATGATAAGGTGGAGGAAATTGATGCTGGCCTTTCAATGAAGTGCTGCTTCCAATGCCCGCCTTAGCCTAGCTGGAGTCTTCCATGTTGCCCATACATTAATGCGGAGAAACTAGTAGAAACTTGCAACAATGAATAAAAACAATTAGGTATTCTGTTGTTTATGAGGCTTGAATAGAATTCTTGTGTTAAGTAATGTTAGATTTTAGAACAGGTTTCTGCTTACATGTGGTACTCTACCTTTCTATTTTATAAAATGACATTTGATAAATGTGATGAAATGCTTATAAATAAACATGATGATAATAAACATGATGATTGCAAAGTACCTAATTCCTCTTCAGCATCAATAGAACAAAAGACAAATCACAATGGTAATAGTGAACAATGAAATGTTCTGTAAAATATTATAGTCTAGTCTTTTGTTAACTTGCTATTTAATAAAGCTCTCCCTGTTGTATTGGATAATTTATATGGATGGATTTGTTATTCTTCTTCCTTCAAGACATTTTTATTCTGATCCCTCTATCACCAGGATGGATAGGCAACGTCGGGAGGAAGAGATGAAGAACCGATCCTCCAAGAAAGGGCATGAGGCAGAGCAAGCCATGCTAAACAGAGTGAGCTTTTTGCTTTTCTTTTCTTTATTATTTTTATGAATGAATTTAAATTTTTAAAGCTTTAAAAAGTTCAAAGAAATATAGGGAGACATCCTGAGTTGTGATAAAAATCTAAATGAGATACGTCAAATGAGAGCAAAGAAACTGCTAAATACAAAGTGATAATCTCCCATTTCCCTCTTTAGCAAGGGTGACTGCATTTTCATTGCCCCCCCTCACAACAAAATCAATTGAAATGTTTGTCCTTGGAGCTGGTAGGTCCTGCACTTTGTCAAATGTGAAAGTCAGTTTCCACAATGCATTATGCATGTTGAATGGCCATGCTATCACACTCCTTATGCCTTTAACAATTAGATTTTGAGCTCTCCTTTTCCTGTTTCTCTAAGATAAATAGCATTGTGAGATGTTACACATTAATATGCATTCAATGCTTTGCTGAGTTTATAGCTTGTATTGCCGTCAGAGGTAATTAGTCTTACTTTATCTGGTTGGTTTATCTTATGTATTGGTTTTTTTTTAGGCAACTAGCCCTCAAACAGGAGCCCAACAAAGTGGGGGAAGCTTGAAATCGATGAAGGACAAATCCAATCAACCAGAGAAGGATGCAAAAGAGGGATCAACTTTGCAGATTGCTGGGGATTTGGTTGCAGGTTTTCTACTAAGTTTTGAGATGTTGTTTTGCTTTGTCTGGTTCAATTGGATTCCATTGTCTTATGTCTTGATGTTATCATTTGGATGTGATACACTTTTGAGATGGGGCTTTACTTGGCATTAGTATGATATACACAAGTTATCGGCAACATGTTTATTGAATTCTCTGCTAAGAAACACACAGCCCTCATGGGGGCACATGTGCCATATTGTCATGTGGATAGGAGATCCGGGGCTATGCATCTGGCGGGTTCCACTGTGCAGATGACCTGGCCCAAAATCATTCCAATCAACTCATTAGGCTGACCGCATGTTTACGTTTTAGGTGGACCACTGGTTTCTTTAACCATCCGTTGTTTCCACGTATGTAGGTCCACTTGCCGAATTGACTGGCCTGATTTTAAGGTTTGGTGATGCAAAAGGTGCCTGATTGGTCCCATGGGCACGGGGGCTATTCACAAAACCTATAAAACATAAAAAGACCCTCCCAGAAAGGGCTATTCACACAACCTATTAAACATAAAAAGACCCTCCCAGAAAGTGGCATTAGCACTGAGATTGTGTGATGTTGTGGTGGGCTCATTAGTGGTTGGTTAGTCTAGTTTTTGTCCAATATGGGTTCTTGGAAGCATAACGCAGTTTGTTAGAAATTGAGTTAGATTTTTATTTGCATGGCTAGCTAGTAGTTGTAAGGTGACACAGGAAACTTGTTTCCAAGCTAACTAGTAGGAGCTTGTTTTGATTTATTTTTCTTGTTTCTTGTTTCCAAGCATAGTGGTCAATATCTCTGATAAAATATAGCAATATTCTCCCAATTTTTTCAGGGAATGGTGTTTACCTGATAATATCTTCCTACTTTTACCTCCAAAATTTCAATATTATATCTCCCTTTTTTCATGATAATATTTAGATGTCAAAGTTTTTAACATTCCTGTTTATTTTATACCATTTACTTGTGTTCTCTGTTTGTATTTGTATTTTTAATTTTCTTTTCCTTCTACAATTTTGCATAGTAGTGATGCACGGGATAGGTGGAGGGTTGATGTCATGTAGGAAGTTGGTCGTTGAACTTTTGCCAAGCAATCATGAGAGGATTCATAAAGCCCATCCCAAATTGCTGGGATAGGGCTATGATGATGATGATCATCATCTAAGCCTTATCCCAACTAATTGGGTTCAGCTACATGAGTCCTATTCCTCCATTCCACTCTATCAAGGGCCAGGCCTTAAGTTAGACCATAGGTCATCAAGTCTTTTCTTACTATCTCCATCCACGTCCTGTTGGGCCTTCCCCTTGGCCTTTTGTACCAATGTACAGTTTTTGGTCTCTATTAAACATGATCAAACCATCTAATTCTACTTTCTCTCATCTTAATACCTATTGGTGCTACTCCTATAAGTTCCCTCAGATGCATTCATTTCTGATTCTCATTTTGCAACTCATCCATTTTAACATGCTCATTTCAGCTATATTCATCCTATGAAGATGTTGTTTCTATGATGGTGATTTTTTTTGTTGGTTTGTTTTCTGTGAGAATTTTCCAACTACATCCTGATAAGGACTTGAAAGTCTGAAAATATCTCTAGCAATTGCACACCAAAAACCTGCCAGAACAAGATTCGTCACTGTGTCCAAGGGAAGATTTGAAGTTTCAGATATTGAAGAAACACATCGAAATAGAAGTATTCAGAAAATTATAACGCCATGTCTTAGTTGTAAAGGGTCAAGATGTTGAAGCCTGAGTCCAGAAAGAAGAACCAAAGAGCTTGCATAGGGGTGGATGTTCCACCCTACTGTTCTTTATTTCTAAAAGCAATCCTTTGAACTTTGTCGGAGCTGAGATCATTCTAGGTCTCTAATTTTGAGTTGTTTCATCCACAAATGGGTTATATCTTTTCTGGTTCCACTGGATAACACGTATGATTTAATGCAATTTGAAGTGCTTTTGGGATATGATTCCTGATTTGCATTTCTGACTGGACAATGCACATATGAGGATTTGGAATGCTGCTAGAAGAGCTGTTGCAGTTGATGTTCCATTCAGAAGGATCAAGCAAAAGTTATCATGAGAAGTACTTGGCAGTGAGATCAACTTTGCAATTCATTATGTATTTTGAGGCAATCAGAATGAAAAAGAGTTGACAGGAGAGTCTGGAATCATTACTGAAGTACAGGCAAAGTATTAAAAAAAGGTTATGTAACAGTAAACGGTGGGAACCTTTACGCATTATGGGCCTGTAATGGAGCTGATACATGACTTTTTTCAGAAAAAAAGCATTACAGGCACTGTTATTGTGATTGAATGCCTTGAATACAGGGCTTCAGTTGAAAATTAGGATAAAAACTAAGGCTGCGAAGGTGACTTCAATGGAGATCGACACATCTAGGATATGGTGGGATAGATTTACGAGAAATCTCATTCAGTTAGATATGGTAGATTAAGATGGGACACCAAAAGAATTGACTGCTGAGCCATATGAGGTAGGAAACTCTCAAGTACGGTTCTAAGGGAAGGAATTGACGCACCTATTCCAACTTTGGAGAACAGGTCATTCGACAAGGAGATTCTGAAATTGCGGAGGCTTGGATTAGTAATAGAGATAATGTAAGGTATCCAGAGGGATATTTCTGCATAAAAGGAATCATAATGAGGGCTTTAAGTTGGTAGAAATGATTAGGGCTCTCAATGGAGCGGGTCAGATCCGTGATCCGATTCGCTCCGAATCCATATAATGCGGATTTGGATCTTAAAATAGGTCCGATTAGTTAAATGGACCGGATTTGGATCTTAAAATAGGTCCGATTACTTAAATGGAGCGGATATGGATTCATAGGAACATATCCGAGTTTGATCCGAATCCGATTAAGATCTGGCTCATTGTCACCTTACTATATATATTATATTCATGCTGGCCATCCGTTTTACAAATTATTTTAGGCCATGTTGACTATGCCATAGTAAATAGTGGGATTTGCATCATTTTTCTACTAAATTAAATATATTATATTATATATTTTATACCATATATTTTTTAAGATTTGTAATGGGGTGGATTCGGACCTAGATCCGACCCGAATCCGATGGTTATATGGATTTTGGATCGGAAATGGATCTAACAATTTATAAATGGATCGGATATGGATATCACCTTTTAGATCCGAGTTGGATCCGAATCCAATCCGAATCCGTCTACAGATATACGGACTTGGAGCCGGATCCTAGTAGATCCGATCCAAATCCGACCCATTGAGAGCCCTAGAAATGATCAAGGAGTACTTCCCCACGATTCCGATCTAGAGTATGCTCTTATCCACTGATTAAAGAAATGACTATCGGGAACGAGGAATTGTCCATTTGTAAGATCATAATTATTGATACGGGTCTTTTCCATGAATCGCTCCCGAAAAAGAATCTATTGATTCTCTCCCAATTGGTTGGATCGTAGGTGCGATGATTTACTTCACGGGCGAGGTCTCTGGTTCAAGTCCAGGATGGCCCAGCTGCGCCAGGGAAAAGAAAGAGTCCGGAACTGGTTGAGATCTTGAATTCTGCTGATGATTGCATGTTATGAACTCACTGGATTTGATTGAGAATGTATTCAAGTATAAGGAGATGTCAAACCATAAACAGGTGAAAGGTGTCACCACCTTGGAAGGTGGAAGAATCTATTGCACCCAGGAATAAACTCTCATCGTGCATCGATATTGGGAATTCTTTAAGTGATTGCATCACCCACTACATAGATAAACAATTCCCATCCTCCCAATAGGAATTTACATCACCCATCAGGTGTGGAACTCCCAAGGAGATCCCTTCCCCCAGTTCTTTTGATAGCCTTGTCCTATCATCTAAAAGCTTATGTCATCAGTGGTAGGCCTCCTTAAAGGTACAGGTCCCTCATTCAAACCTGCCTTAGACACTACTTCCTGATTTGTTTTGTTGGTAAGAAAAAAATAAATTTCCGTTGATGATGAGAAAAGATTGAGACTCAACCAACCACATAGAATTTCCCATTTACCGCACTTAGGAATACTGCTTATACCTTATTTCAAATGATTGTGGGAGATGTAAATTGTTTATTTAGCGACAAACTTTTAATTTTCTTGGTTGTTGAAACTGAATTCTGACTACTTTTAGTGCATGATATGAACATTTGTTCCAAGTTGGATACACATATGGAAACATCACTTTTTATAGGTTTCTCTGTTCTCTCTTCATCTTCCGAAGTTAGAATGTGTATCGGTAGCAAAGTATTCAATAACGCTAGTGCTGGTCATAACGGCCAGCCTTATGGCTGTTACGATATGAGTTCTAACAGCCCCCCCTTGTAATGGTCAATTTTTTTTTTTCCTTTAAAGGAAAAGGAAGTATTGGCCCTGTATCGGCCGTTACAGGCTATTTTTGTTTTTCAAATCGGGCGTTACAGCCGCGTACTGTGTAACTGGTGCCACAGTTACTATTATGTAATGGTTGTTATGCCCATAGCGTAACTGTTTTTGTATTCCATGATCGGGAGGGCCTCTTTGACCATGCATCTTACTCGTGTGTGTGAACTGTTAAGGGGTTCGGTTCTTGCATGCTATATGGGGTTCTTTGACCATGTGATTTGCTCTTGCACGCCATATGGGGTTCTTGTGCACATGGAGTTTATGGCTTCTTTGTTTGAATTGGTCAAGAACCTAGAAAATTTGATAATTGCTATCATTCATTTTCAGAAAGCATTATCTTTAGCTTCAGCAGCTTGAACACAGTTTTCTTATGATTTGCTGGAAACAAGATTTGGCTGCATTAATTTTATTTATCACTTGCTTTTTACCTATTTTTTTTTAGGATATCTGTTGAAAAAAAGTGCGAAAACCAATGGATGGAGCAGGCGATGGTTTGTTCTAAATGAGAAAAATGGCAAGGTCAGTAATTTACTGGCATCCTTTTAAAGATGACATTTGTAAAATGTGGTTTTGTGCTGGTATTATCATTATTTTGAGATTGATGGGATCTATCTTGATGGTTACCTTGTTTTCCAGCTTGCATACACCAAAAAGCAAGAGGAGAGACATTTTCGTGGTGTCATGATTTTAGAGGTTTGCTGCAGCTTTTTATGAGATTGTTTTGAATCTTATATTTTATCTTTTTCATAGTATCTCTGTCATAATTTTCAGATAAATATTAAGGAAAAGATAATTATTATTTACCTTAAAAGTAAGCATATGGATCTTCAATATTCAAAAGAATCTTAAAAGTAAAGAAAAGACAATATACTGAGTTTCTTTCAACATATTTGTCCTAAAAAGACAACCAACGAAAGAGCTAACAATTTAAAGATCTGATCCATTGTGATATTTCTTGGGGATAGAGGTGGCTAGGTCCAAGCAGGGCATTGTCATCTCTCAGGAGAAATTTGTTTGATTTATTGCATGATGTTGGTTGTTTGGGGGCCCAGCCAAGTGACACTCCAGTTCAGCAGAATCATTGTCTTCAATCAGACAATGGAGATTTATTACCAAGGTATCCAAAGACAGTTATGTAATGACCATTATGGCCGTTACGTAACGGTATTGGTGACCACTGTGATGCGTTAGGGGGCCGTAATGGCTGTTATGGGAAAATTGCCTGTAATGGTTGTTACGAGGCCAATACAGTGTTTTTTCATTCAAGTCTTATAGGGGCTGTCTTTCATACCTTGTGATATTTGAAAGGGTTGCTTGGTAGAGGTCTTATATATTCTAAGCATGGTCATGCCGATGCTGAGCAGCTGAGGCATATGCAGATGCTGATTGGGCTGAATCGGATGCAGATAGAAGATCTATTGCCAGTTGTTGCAAATTTTTTTTTTTTTTTTTGGGAGCAAATAAGAGAAGACTTATTGCATATTAGTTGGGGATATCCTTGTTACATGGAAAAGTAAAAACAACTCGTCGAGTGTTGAGGTGGAATTTCAGTTGATGACTCATCGTGTTTATGACTTGCGTTTGTTGAAAACCTTTTTGACAGAATTAGGTGTTCTTGTTATTCTTCTGATAAAACTTCACTGTGTATCATGAGCATAGGAAGCATATTGAAGTGAATTGTTGCTTCATCTAAGGCGTTTCAAATATCATATTAAAAAAAATAAATCTGATGACGACTAACTTGTTTCCTCACTAAAGGCATCGGTTGTCATCATCTAAATTGGATATCTTCCAAGTTGGGAATGATTGACATTAATTTTCCAGCTTATAATAGATAGGATGGAGATACGAGTATACATTCCCGTGTTGTCATGAGGATTACCATATCAGTCTCTGTAATTAATAAGATGTTTTAGTCAGTGTGACTAACGATTGATTGCCCCCCTCTTTTTCTTCTTCTTTTCTACTGAGCCCTGGTAAAAGAGGTATGTCTATGTTTGTTTGCCAGCAAATTGTTAAAGTTTTGCAATGTACCTTTTAAAACTTGACCTTGTGTTGCCAAGAGAATGCCAAGGTGGTTGTGACGATGATGATGTCCGTGTGCGCATGTCTATTGATATAATATGGTTATTATGCCAAAACTCAGCCGGTGGGAGTATTGCACTCTTGTTGCCCATCCAAAGCCCATATAAAGGAGGGTTTTGTCTGGTTGGCATCTGGTGTCGAACTTTGGCCACAACCTTTTCTTATGAATTAGGACAGTTTGACATTTAGAGTGGAATAGGCGGGATGGGATTTTGTGTAGTTGAGCCCAATTATTGATATAAGGCTTAGATGATGGTGGTGGTGCTGGTTGGTATCATACTGCAAGGTATGAATTGAACAGTTATGAGAACGATAGGATATATGTAAATCTGTATCCATGAATTGCATCTAGTACTTGTATCCATACCATATCCTCTGGACACTGCTACTCCCAAGCCCGTACATTGTAGGCATCCAGGAGTCCTAGGTTCTTTAGGTTGATATGGAATGGCGATAGCATTTTCTCAGAACCGATGGCAATCAAAGTTAGGTCAGTCTTCTTATTGAGACTTTTGGTAATCTTGTGGTAGGTGATTTTAATAATAAAATTGCTTGCATCTCCTGTAAGTGTGTAGCTCCTTGGAAGCATGCATTCCTAATTAATGAAATTTAAGGCCAAATTCTACCATTTTCCAACCTCATTTAGCAAATATCAAGAGGCTAGTTTCCTAGCTGATACACCAGATAAGGGGTCTTGAGGTCTCTTTTCATGATTGTCATCAGCATCATAGTCTTGTTCCAGTATTTGGGTTCAGCTTTATGAATCCTGTTTTACCAAAACAGGATTCTTCTCATGGTAGCTGGGCAGAAGTTTGATGATTAGCTTGCCCACCTGATGTCAAACCGCCTTCACGTGGGTGAGGGACTGATAGGTGCAAAGGATACCGGCAGGTGCAACGCTACCAGGCAGAATTCTTGAGATTTTTTTCATATAAGAGAAGATCATTATCTATTGCTTTAATGGATGTCTGTACTGTCTTTATATATATATATATATATATATATATATATATATATATATATATATATATATATATATAAAATTCTTTTCTTGATAAGAAATAGCAAAGAAGAAAAAGGAAAACGAAAGTTATGATCAGTGTCTTAAATAGTGTCGCTACGTAGCGTGCAAAAATAGTGCTTTTCCCCTATAGAGTACGCTACAGGGCTGTAGTGTGTGCTATGAGCTATGTAGCATGTAGCATCTGTAGTATATGCTACACCATACTCAGGCTTTATAGAAGGAAAAAAAATGTTATGTCATTAGTTCATTAGTTGATGTAAAATGGTGGCGGCCCATCCTTCTCACATATGGAAATGATGTCAAGCTATCCAAACCACACAAGTAGTGGATCCTATTTGTACGTGTATCCATGTCATACAATCTTAACTATCAATAAAGGGACCTCCACATGTACAACTGGGGACTTATGACTGAAACTCACATTGTAAATAATGTCTTAAAAGTTTAAAACATATGGGTTTTGGAAGAGGAAACCGCTCTTTTGAAACCCTAATGCTCGACGGCAAGCACCCCTACAGTCCCAAATTCAATTTTTTGATTCTCTTGATCCACAATGCTGTTGAAGAGGAGATTTTGGCTGACCAATCGGCCTTACAAGAAGGTCCATTTGCTGTATTTTCAAGAGTGTTGAAGCCCAGGGTGGATCCTTTTTCTCCCCATTTTAGGGGACTAGTATCGTGCAATATTGTAGAATAAAGCTTGTTCTACAATCATTTGTTGTGTGGGGCCCGTTATGGTGTGTATGGTATGAAATTAACCTCGTCCATTTGATCATGCTTTTACTTGAAAAAATGAAGCATTGTTTATTCTATTTTTACTTTTTTTTTAATATTTGTTCATACTATTTATTGTATTTTCCATAATTTTTAGTTAAAAAATGGAAGTATCTTGTAGCTTATGCTACACACGACCATTGTTCAGAGTATCCCCAATGTCGTCCGTATCTCTAGCTCGGTGATACCGATAACACTAGTAGCATCATAAATTCCAAGTATCGATGATATATCGCTGAGTATTGCCGACGTATCGATATTGCCAATATTTTCGACTATGTAAATTCTAGCGCTTGTATCACCCGTATATTAATGATATTTAAATAATATTGCCAATGCATTGATATCGCAAAAAAATGTTTGGATGGTTGGATGATAGATTGGATGTATGTATGGATGTTTGGATGGATAGATGGGATGGATGGATGTTTAAATGGTCGGGTGGTTGGATGGGAAGGATGGATTGACAATTGGATCATCATGCATGTGTATTGTGTTTATATGCTTATTTATGCATGGATGTATAATATATGAATGCATTATGCATGTTTGTTTTCTTTTTAATGGGTTTAATGCAAGGTATCCCAAAACAGTTACGTATCGGCCGATACGTAACGGAAACGGTCATAACCGTTACGCGTTACGGGGTTGAAACGGCCGTAACGGCTGTTACAGAAAAAACAGGCCGTAACGGTCCTGTAATGGCCCGTATCGGACCATAACGGCTGTAACGGTCCTGTAACAGCCTTTTTTTTTTCTCAGAAAATAAAAAAGGGCCGTAATGGCCGATACGGGGTCCATAACGGCCGTTACTGCCCGTATCGTAATGGTAACTGTGGTGGCCGTTACGGCCACCGTTACCGTTATGGAACTCCTTGGTTTAATGATATTTAAGTGATAGTTGTGTTACTATTGGACTGATTTCTCACGATAGCACATACTTTTGGGCCCCATTAAATGAAAGCTTATTATGTATGCATTCTTTTTTGCAATTTTGTAATTTTTAAATATGCAAATATGAGTATTTTAGCATCTCCTGAAGTTTCATTGAAAAATTCCATCGTTTTCCCAATGTTTCCCCACATATCCGGAAATCGGCGATATCGATATTGTTTCGGTATCCCCGGCCAGCGAAACTTGTAGCGATACCGATACTTAGAACATTGCACGTGACGTAGCCTATGCCAGTGTTCGAAATATCGGTATCACGTTATGTATCGCACCCTTGGGATACGGATACATATCGGTTATCGCATGGGATATATTGGTTGTATCGCGTAATGTATCGCTGTTGTTAGAAACATGGAGAACATTGGGAAATTGGTCAAATTTTTCAATGAAACTTCAGTGATTGTTAAAAAAGACATCAATACACACTTAGGAATCAAAACATTACAAAAAACAAGTGCACATAATATGTTTTCTTTATATGGGGTCCTAATCTGTGTGCAGTCTAAGTGTCTAACTGAATTGATGCAAGTATATTCAAAGTCTATTTATATAATTTATAAATGTAAGAAGACGTGTGGAAACATAATCGATACATTCAAAAGCAAAAGAAGAATCACTAGACTAGGTTACATACATGTTTGATTTTATGTTTGGACATAAAGATTGCAACCAATTTGCGAGAAATTGAAATTTTTTAATTTTTTCAATTTTCCACGACTCAGCCCATCTCCTCCAAATCTCGAAATCGAAGCTCCCAATTCATAATTTTTCATGTAAAACATGAAAACTCATATACTTGTAACAATTTAACACTGATTTAACATGATTTACAGAAGAAGAAAAGGATCGAAAATGCTTACTGGATCGAATCTATGGGATATATCGCACTACTTGTGTGTTTCGTATCGCACAGGTGGGATACAAGATATATCGTGGGATATATCGGCCGATATCGTCTATATTTAAAACACTGGCCTATGCTACACGCTATGGAGGGCTGAATGCTACACAATACGCTATGTGCTATTTGAAACACTGATCACGATCACAACAAAAGGGATTTTAACAAAGAAATGATTTTCAGAATGGAAAGGTAGCATTAATCCTATCAGTCAATTAAATCTTCTCACATGAAGAAAAAAATTTGTTTGATGAAACCCAATGCTTTGTCCTTTTTTAAGGGGGAGAATAATATATGCTCTAAGTGATATGCGCACACAGTGTGCATGCACACCATATTTTAAAAGAAATATAATAGAAATTAAAGTGTCACACCATGATCTTAGTATTAATGTCCTGTCTCTTTTTCTATAATCCAGCCCTTTTTTCTTTTCTACTGAATTGTTTTTCTCATAAATTTTTAGCTATTTTATTCTCTTTTTGAGCTTGCTATCTTCAATACTTTTTTTTTTTTGGTTGAATCAATTGGTATCTTCAGTACTGTTCTTCGATTCAATTGTAATGCTCTGATGTTGGCCAGCCTGATCAGCTTGGCTACATTAGCAAACAGCAATGTGGTGGCCATCATTCTTTATAAAACACAGAAACTAATGCATAGATTGTCTGGCAAAGATTATGCAAATGGCGATTAGACAAACGCTATGGGCATTTCCAATGAATATAACCTGTAGTTTCATGTCTGAAATCAGTGACTTTTCTCTTTGATTAGTAACAAAAACTTCGTTGAAACCCAAAAACTCGAAACACTATTGCATAATCATCAGTGCACTTCTGCTCTGTCTAATACATTATCTCTGCAGGAGTGTAATATAGAAGAGGTTCCAGATGACGATGAACCTCCAGCAAAAAGTTCCAAGGATAAGAAGGCAAATGGACCAGATACAGGAAAAGGTCAAGGTCTCGTGTTCAAGATTACTAGCAAGGTTCCTTATAAAACTGTTTTGAAAGGTTTGTTCCCTTCTGAATATTTATCCTGTTTCTTTCTTTTTCTTTTCTTTTCTTCTCGTTCTCTTTTTCTTTTTCATTCTTTGTGAGCTAATATATACCTTAATTTTCTGTTGATCATGCAGCCCACAGCGCCGTTCTTTTGAAGGCTGAGAGTATGCAAGAGAAGGTTGAGTGGATAAACAAGATAAGAAGTGTTATGCAGCCTTCAAAGGGAGCTCCTGGCAAGGGAACACAATCTTCTGAATCTGGTCTGCCCATTCGACAAAGTCTTTCTGATGGTTCTCTGGTATGCTTGTAACTGATGCTTTTTTTTTTCAATATGTTATGGCTCAATGAAACTAAAATGAAATGATAGTATCTCCTTTTGTTTTATATTTTATCAAAGGATAGAATCTACGATTTTCTGTATGAAATGATCGAAAACGTGTGCTGCATTTTCAAAAAAAAAAAAAAAGAAGAAGAAGAAGAAGAAGAAGAAGAAGAAGAAGAAAGAAAGAAAGAAAGGAAAAGAAGGGTCGCATTTTAAATATTTTGGAAATACTCCAGAAATTGAAGTAATTAACACAGAGAAAGTAGGCTCCTAGTATTTCATTGTTTATACATATGATGTGGGCGATGGAACCACTGATGCAAACAATTACATGGAAACAGGATCTTGTTTTGCATGAATATGAACACAATGCATGCGTGTGCCATCTCTTCCCTATGTGCGTGTGCATTTTCTTATGATATATGTACAATATGCATTTTGCATCCTTTTTAGGACACAATGGCTAGAAGGCCTGCAGATCCAGAAGAAGAGCTCAGGTGGATGTCTCAAGAAGTCCGAGGTTATGTAGAGGCTGTTTTGAACAGTCTTGCTGCCAATGTTCCCAAAGTAAGCCTCTATTTTCTATTTTCATGCTCTCAGTCGTAGTAGGAAGTTTTTGAGATCTGTAATGTCCTCTATGTGATTGGTGGTTGAACAGGCTGTTGTTCTCTGCCAAGTTGAGAAGGCGAAAGAAGACATGCTTAATCAGCTATACAGCTCTATCAGGTTAATACTCTTTAGACATGCATCTGTGCATGTGAATGTGTAGCGGTCATGGACTTCAGTTCCTATTGCCGACATTTTAACCAATTGGAAAAATTATAATAATCAAAATTCCGTTTCTGTTTGCCCATGGCTAGTGCCCAAAACAATGCGAAGATTGAAGAACTTCTTCAAGAGGACCAAAATGTAAAGCGTAGGCGGGAGCGTTACCAGAAACAGTCATCGATTCTCTCGAAACTCACTCGACAGCTCAGCATTCATGACAACCGAGCAGCTGCAGCAAGCTGGTCCAATGGTGGAGCAGGTCAGTTGAAACTACATTTGGCAAAGACTGATTGTTGTCTGCACTCTATTTAATGGTTGTTGTGATATACCTTAAATTATACTGAAATTTTCTCTTGCGGGATGCCATTCACTCTTTGAAAGCAACGTGATGCTACAAACTTCTAGGGAAGTTGGTCATATCTGAAGCTTGGCAAAAGGCTAGAAATTTCATCCATATTGCTACCATCAAATTTCTTCCACGAAAGTTTCAACTGGAAAAGTTCATTGCTTTGAAACTGACATGCTTTTTCTTAGGTTAAGATATCTGGATTTCTGGGATACTTTGGTCCTGTTTCAGGATTGTTGTGCAAGCACAATGCTGTCTTGGGTTCGTAAAAAAAAAAAAAAAACCCAAAAAAGACGAGGTAAAAAAAAAACTCGAGGGGTCGTTCTTTACTTTAAACCATCTTTTCAGCTGCTAAATAGAAAGAAGCAACATCCACTGATTTATTAGGCAACCACAGGTCGGAGGGATTATATTTTACTGTATGAAAATGTGGAACGGCTTGAAGATACCCTTGACCCATTAACTAAAGTTGACCACACAAGTCTGTTGAAATTGTCTCTGCAGCTTCATAACAACCACGTCGTGAGCTGTGCCTATGCTATATATGGTTAGGCTTCTCAGCTGCTTGCATCCATGAAAGCAACTCTGGATTTTCAACGTGGAAATGGCACAAGTACTTCTCTAAATGGTTCTCCTAAACTTCTTTGGATCCTTTTATGAGCCAACGATTCTTATACTCTTTATCTTATTTTACTTCCAAAATGGGTGAAAATGTATCTGAAATTACTAGTGATAAGCATCCGTTAAAAAATTTGAGTTAGAAATAATTCCTATTTGATGGTTCCTCATTTGATGTGGATAACTAGTTGACCCCCTGAGACTAGACCCAGAGAAGATAGAATAGATTCCCATTATCTCCTTGTCTGTGATTAACTGGAGTGCACTTGTGAATGCTTGTTAAGCTGTCTTTGACGCCGAAATGTCTGTTACTTTGCAGAGAGTAGCCCAAGGACCAGTACTACGTCTGGTGATGATTGGAGATCTGCATTTGATGCTGCAGCTAATGGACCGGTGGATCACTCCAGCTCATTTGCTGAATCGAGGTCAGGTCCCAATGGTCACAGCCGGCGGTACAGCGACCCAGCACAGAATGGTGATGCAAACTCGGGGTCGAATTCGAGCAGCCGCCGCACCCCGAACCGGTTGCCCCCTGCACCCCCGCAGTCTGGTTCGTCCATGTATAAATACTAAGCTGAGTGTTTTGATTGGCAGTTGATATCTCCTATATTCTTCTTATTCGGGGGTGTGCTCGTCTCTCTGTGGTTGAGCATTTTGATGAGCAGATTCTGGTTTATAATATATGGAAGCAGCCGAGGAAATGATAGATGTGTACCTAGGATTTGCAGTTGCAGTTGCTCTATTTTTTCAACCCTAGGGTTTCAAGGTGTGCTTGAAATCTTAACATGGGGCTCTTATGTCAAGCTCTCTTGCTTATTATATTCCATCTGTTCCTTTTTTTTTTTTGTGTGTGATATCTATCACCCCTTTTGCCCCCTTTTTTATAGTAGTTTTTTTTTTTTTTTCAATTTTTTTTTAATATTTTATTTCAGTCCATTTTTTCTTCTTTCTTTCTTGGTGACAGACACTGCAGATGTATTTGGTCTGTTTCCTTTCTCATCTTATTATTGCAGAGTAGTGGGTTCGTTCCTATTTTTTTTTTTCCCTTGCGAAACTGTTTGTGAATTCTGTAATACCATTCTCTAGGGAATGCTCAGGTTCATTTTGCGCTACTGGACACATCATTCAGTGATCCAAACTGTTGTTGGCTGTTTTTGGTTGGAAGTGGACCGTCCTCTTTGAGGATATTAAAGTGATGCTGATTTTATGAGGCCCCCATGCATTGACAAGAACTAGTTCCATTGCCTTTTGCAGAATGAGGGGGGACAGCAGTCCGGTGGCTACCGATTGAAGAGTTAGCATTTTACCATGGGGGATATCCATGATGAGGCTGATCACCAGTGGCTGCTGTTTAGATTACTGAGGCAGTTGGCTCACTTTCCCATATTGGAAAGCTGAGAATTCAATTGCATGATACTTATGATAGTAGAGAAATCAGTTTGAAAATGGCGTTATCCTCATTCTGGTTGTGTCGTTGCTCATCAATCACTTATAATAGTAGACCATCTTGCTTCAAGGAAAACTGGGCCTCCCTCTAAGAATCTCTCCTATGAGAGGGACACGGATTGCATAGTGTAGAACACAGCGGCAAAATTCTGTGGGCCCCACCATGATGTATGTGTTTTATTTCATCAGATCATTCCGGGGCATGAGCTGAAAAAGATTCCAAAAATGCGGCACATCCAAAGCTCGAGTGGACCGCACCACAGTAAAGTGGGGATTCTATGCTTAACATTGAAAACTTCTTAGGGGCCACAGTAGTTTTGTATCAAGCTGATATTTCAGGCTTGATGGCAAGTAAACATCATGGTGGGCCCTAAGAAGGTTTCAGCATAGGTGTCAGTATCGCCACTTCCTTTGGTGTGGTCCACTAGAGCTTTGGATTTGCCTCAGTTCTGGGCCCTTGCCCTAAAATGATCCGGCAAAGTGAATGGACGGCGTGGATAAAACACATACATTGTGGTGGGGCCTACAGAATTTTGCCACATACACAGTACGGACGTCGGTGCTGTGCTCTGTACCACGCAATCCATGCCCCAGTTAACCTGGGAAGGGCGTTCATGAAGTCCACTGAGGGATATGGAATGATCTTTGGACCATTAGATGATTGTGCAACGAATCCGGATCCTCTGTTTGGTGCACAGAAAATCCCTGTTTGCAGCTTTTTTGACTGGTCCACGTCATCGCATAGGTTTGCAACCACATCACATCCTCAGTGCAATCTCATCACACTGAAGCTATAAATAGGGATCTCCGGAATCGCAAATTGTAATGGGTTGTTGCATCATAATGTGGAGGCCAATGCCCCATGTTCTCCGATTTTTTCATTTACAAGTTGCTTGCAACCGGTCCTATGCTATGATCCTCCATCTGAGTTTTTTCTTACCATCTTGATGTATGATCCTCCATCTGAGTTGTTTCTTACCATCTTGATGTATGTTCTACATCCACTGTTCATTCATTTTGTTAGGGTATGAACCCAAAAGATGAAGAAAAAATGAAGCAGATCCAATTATCAGGTGGACCATACTGTTATGAACCCAAACAGTGGTGATTGACCATTAATGGGCCACAAAAGTTTTGGGATCAAGGCAATATTTGTTTTTAAACTCCATCTAGGTTGACCTCATCAAAAGGTTGGATGGCAAATAAACATTACCCAAACATTATGGTGGGCTTAAGAAGTTTCTAATGTTAGAGTGTTCAATCACCACTGTTTCCTACATTATGGTGCTGGGACAAGGCCTTGTGGAAGCACTGAGAAGAACCAAACAATCACCACAAGCACGCATGCTATTCACACTAGAGAACAATTCGATTTTTACGTGGAAAACCCTTGTGGAAAAAAACCACGGCACAAAGCGACAACTGCACTATGAATCAGAAGATTACAGAGATGATCTACCCACAAACAAAGCTCCAAGAGATGAACAAAGCTTCTCTCTCGCTCTCAATCCTCACCCCAAACCCTAATTTCGAATTAGGATATCTTGAAATTCTTTTGGATACATTTAAACACGATTAGGAAGCGTTTATATAGGCTTCCCATCGAAATTAGAAACATCTTACGCACTTGCTGCGTAACTATGCAGAACACCGCCATTTCATTGACTGGTCGGAGCCCACCACCGACCAATCGAAAATGGTAGAAAACAGTCTAAAGAGCAAACTTCAAAATTTGACCCATTCAGCCACAACTACTAATCGGTCGGAGCATCTTGCCGACCGATTTGGAATGCCCGAAAACTGTCTAGAAACCATCTGTTCAAACGCTGTCCTTGATTTGATCGGTCGGCGACTGCCAGCGACCGGTCGGAGGACCCTGTTTTAGCATAGTTTGAAAGCTCCTCCAACATATGGTCCACCTGAGATTTGTATTGCTTCATTTTTGGGCTCATGCCCTAAAATGATATGGTAAAAAGGATGGAAAGTGTGGATATAGAATACATACATCAAGGTGGGCCTCAATGTGCGACCGGGCAATTTAAGACCTGTACCCTGATTTGCCCTCCGAACATTTAGTTTCCGGTGCCTGTACGTCCCGGATGGACCAGATTAGTGAACCTTGATCACGACCCTATTTTAGTACCGTATCGACCCAAGACCTATACCCCGGTGACCGTATAGGCGCTGCGATTCCAACGCTGCGCGGCACGCCCCATTGTGATACTAAGTGTGAAAGTTGCGATCATTTGCGCAATTCGAGGTGGGCCGCGCAACACACATATGGCGCGGGCCCCACTTGCATAAATTCCAAGAAAAATTCAAATCAATCACCCTCACCTTCACCATACCCCTCTCATCACCCTAGTCTACACAAGCCATACCTACCCCATCCCTCTCTCACCACAAAGTCAACACAAACCATACCTCCCATGCCCTCTCCCATGCTAGCCATCATCACCTCATGCTCCCTCCTCTCTACCCATATAAGAGCATACATAGGGGAGAGGGGGGCTTCTCATTTTTCCATTTGCAAGAAGAAAGAGAGAGAGAAAGAGAGAGAGAGAGAGAGAGAGAGAGAGAGAGAGAGAGAGAAAAGACTAAGAAGAGAGAGATTAAGAGGAGATCAAGAGAGTGAGCTTAGGGAGTTAGAGGAATTGAAGGAGGAGATCAAAGCTTGGAGGGCCCCAACTATCATCTAGACCGTCCGATCGTCAATCCAACTCCATCCAACCGTCCAACCATCATTGTGAGTGCAAGGGGGACATAAAATCCCCATTTTTCTTAATTGCCTTTCATTTTTTTTTTTGGGCCCATCTTGTGATGGACAATCAGATGGATGGATTGGATCATCCATGAACGGGCCCCACATACCGGTAAATATTAATAATAATAATAATAAATATATAAAAAAAAGACAAAAAAAGGAGAGAGAGAGAGAGAGAGAGAGAGAGAGAGAGAGAGAGAGAGCAGCCGCTGGACAGACAGCGTCCAGGGAACGCTGCTGCCCAGTAGCGCCTGGGCTGAAGCCCTTTTGGGCGTTGACCATGGCCCCACTCGTGGGACCCACCTTAACGTTTGTGTTCAATCCTCGCCGTCCATATGTTTCTCCAGCTCATTTTAGGGCTGGATACTAAGAATGAAGCAGATCCAAATCTCAGATGGACCACACCATAGAAAACAGTGGAGGTGAGGATGCCCACTGTCGAAACTTCTTGGGCCCACCGTTATTTTTGTAGACCCTGTAACCTGCCCAATATTGGGCTCATTGGGTCTCTCATGAGCTAGGGAACCTGATGAATGGAGTGGATTATACTCGTGTGGGCCCCACCTGAAAGAAACCAAGAAAAGAAGAAGAAGAAAAAAATTAGAGCCCTGACGCTGGACAATTCCAGCGTCAGACGCTGTGAACGTCCAGCGTCAGCACGCTGGGACAGTTGGAGTGGGGTCCCCACTCGTGGGACCCACCTTGATGTTGTATTCAATCCACGCCGTCCATCTGTTTCTCCAGTCCATTTTAGGGCCAGGGCCCAAGTATGAACTAGATCCAAATCTTAAATGGACCGCACCACATGAAGCAGTGGAGAAAATGATGTCCACTGTCGAAACTTCCTCGGCCCACCTTGATGTTTGAAGACCAATTCACCTACCCAATATTGGGTTCATTGGGTCCCCCATGAGCTGGGGAACCTGATAGACGGAGTGGATCGTCCTCTTGTAGGCCCCACTGGACGAAAACCTAGGAAAAAAAAAGGGAAAACAAAAATAAGGAGAAGGCTCCCAGCGTCTCTGACGCTGGGAGTACCCAACTGACAGGTCGAGTAGCTATCTCGCTACTGCAGTGATGTCACCAACTTCTATGGGCCCCACCGTGTTGCATGTGTTATATCCACACCGTCCATCCATTTGGAGAGATCATTTTAGGGCATACTCTTGAGATAGATCCAAATCTCAAGAGGACCCTACCAAAGAAAACAGTGGGGATAGTGACCAGACCGTTGAAACCTTCCTCGGCCCACCTTGATGTTTCTAGGCCCCGTAACATACCCAATATAGGCCTCTTTGGGTCCCCAATGAGCTGGGGAACCTGATGAACGGAGTGGATCATCCTCATGTGGGCCCCACTCGATAAAAACCAAGGAAAAACAAACAAAAAAGAAAAAAAAAACTCACAGCGTCAGGGATGCTGGAGCCGTTGGGCTGCCCAGCAGGTGGCCCACTCGTGGGACCCACCATGATGTATATGTACCATCCATGCCGTTCATCCCTTGTGCCACCTCATTTTAGGCCTCAAGCCCAATTTTTGGCCAGATTCACTTCCCAGGTGGGCCACAACGTAGAGAACAGTGGGGATAGTGACGTCCACTGTTGAAATATTTCCCAACCTACCATTATGTATATGTATCATCCACACCGGCCATCCTGCTGTCCAGATCATTTTAATACATGGGCCCACATCTGAGCTAGATCCAAGTAGTGGGTGGGCCACAACAAAGGAAGCGGTGGGAGACAATGATGTCCACCGTTGAAGCCTTCCTAAGGCTCACTGTGATGTTTACAATGCCATCCAGACATATGGCTCACTGTGATGTTTACAATGCCATCCAGACCTATGGCTCACTGTGATGTTTACAATGGCATAGGTATGGATGGAGGGGAAAACACAAATATTAGCTTGATTTGAAACTAGTGTGACCTAGGGGGGGTCTGCCGAGCAGGTGGCCCACCCTATGGGTCCCACCATGATGTATTGTGTTATTCATGCTGACAATCTGTTTTTCCATATTATTTTAGGATATGGCCCCAATAATGAGGCAGATCCAAACGTCAGATGGACCACACCCGCAGGGAATAGTGGTCATTGATGCCCACCATTGAAAAACTTCCTTGGGGGCCACTCTAGTGGTTATTTTCCATCCAACCAAAGGTTTTGGGCACATCCTTGGGTTCCACCTTGATGGATGTATTGTGTATCATGTCACCCGTCTTGATCGACCCGTGGGGCCCGATTTGAATGGGCTTCACTTAGGAAATTGTGGTGATTGAATACCTACCACCGAAAACTTCTTAAGACCCACGATGATATATATTTGCTATCCGACCGGTGGGCGGGGCCACCATGGTCCTTCCTTTGATATATATGTTTTATCCATGCCGTACACCTATTTTTGTCGGCCTATTTTGTATGTGTAGGCCCAAGTATGGGGTCGATGTGGTCTCAAGTGGGCTATGCCACGAATACCCTTACATTTCCAATGGGGCCCACAGTTCGGGTCCCACATTCTGTATATATATTGGGCCATTTAAGGCCAACATTACATGATATGTTTGGTAACATGCTAGTATACTTAGCTTGATACTTCACACTGATAATATGCTTAGTATAATGAATACCATGCTCATTCATATGCCCATACGCATCATTTGTATGCCTGTTATGGACCACGATTAATCATAGCATATGCTAGTTGGCTTGTTATACTTAGGGGACCCGTGCGAAACAGGGTCGCCCCACATGATTGCGGAGTATGCGTAAGTTTGGTGCATGACTTGGATTGCGTGATTCATGCATTTCGCATTATGTATGTCACGATTGCTTTCACACCCTAGCAGCATCGGGGTGGTGGCCACCATAATCATATCATGGTTGGCAGTAATGGACACCGAAAACTTGTTTTAGTATGTGGGCGCTATGGATGTCCTTGGGTGAAAGTCCCTAAACCCTGTGGTACCAGTAGGATGCTCCAACGTCGAGACCGAGTGGATAACACGAGCGCCCGAGTGCCAAATACCAGTAGGCCGCTCTCCCACTGTGTCGAGGTCGGTTGGAAAGGGGTGTGACCTTATCCGCCCGAGTGGAGTGAGCTATAAGCTAGGTCGAGTCTAACCAGCTCGTGAAATGGGTCCGCTATCGGTGAGCCGGGTGTGCATTGGCATACCACTGACGAGGCGGATAGTGAGGTCTTTTCTACTCGCTTGGTTATGCGCGCGATATGCGGCGGCCAGTATCAAAGTGTACTAGACCCTGATGATGTCCCAGATGAGAACTATTTTGATATGTGGATTATTTGAGGATTGACGTGTTTGCATTGCATCTCTAGCATGTAACACTCGGCCATGTAGGCCCTTGCATCGCATAGTCTTGGGATGGCTGATAGCATCCATGAACTTGGTAACTTAGCTCTCTATCAATTTCGCTTACTCTGATATCTGTATACTTGTCATATGCATCACACGAGCACACACGCATTCTACTGAGCTTCGTAGGAAGCTTATGCGCGTTTGTTTATGCTACAGGTACCAGGGCACATTAGTAGCGTTGAGCTCGGTTCATGTACCTGATATTTTGGGCTTTTACTACATTTTGTATTTCCCTTTCCAGCACTGTACTCAACAAACTTTATAGTGGATATTTGATGATGTTTTATGGTTTTGATTATGCTCCTTTACAAAAAAAAATTTACCCTGAAAATCCTCCTGTTAGGATCCCAGGATCGGAACCTGGTATATGAGAGCTAGGAGCCAAGAATGGGGTATTAAGGAGGCTGTTGGCACCAAGGTCGACAATCAAGAATTTAGTGAACCCGGTCCCTGAGTTTGGGGCGTGACAGGCAGCACCTAATTCGCTCCCTCGAGTGGATTAGGTGAGAGCTCGGACTCACCCAAGATGGTATGGCCCTTACTATGGGGTCCACCTTGATGTATGTATTATGTATCCATGCCGTCCATACATTTTTTTGGATTATTTTAGGGCATTATCCAAAAAATGAAGCAGATCCAATTAAGGTGGACTATACCAAAGGAAACAGTGGTGACTGACCATTAATGGGCCATAAAAGTTTTGGATCAAGCTAATACTTGTTCTTTCCCTTCATCCAGGCTTATGTGTACTTATCAACAGATAAGATGACAAATAAACACGACAAAAACATTAAGGTGCACCCTAGGAAGTTTTTAATGGTAGGAGGTTTAATTAACACTATTGAAACATTAAGGTGCCCTAAGAAGTTTTCAATGGTAGGATGTCGAATAAGAACAACGAAAACATTAAGGTGTGCCCTAAGAGATTTTTAATGGTAGGACTAGTGTTTAAATTATCTTCGATATTATCGAAATATCCCCGATATTATCTCCATCTCCAGGCAACGATATCGATAACACTGGTAGCGAACTGATAACATTGATAGTATTAAAAATTCTAGGTATCGACAATGTATCACTAAATATTGCTAATGTGTCGATATCATCAATATTTTCAATTGTATAAATTATATGTGCTGTTTGTATTGCCAATGCATTGATACAACTGGTGTATAGCCAATATTTTTTATTGTGTAAATTATAGGCGTCGCTTGTATCATCAATGTATTTGCAATATTTCAATAATATTGCTAATGTATCAATATTACTAAAAATCTAAATATTAAAAAAATTCTCATTTCATAGTTTTCTATGAGCGCATGGTTGTATGTAGTGCTCAATTTGTTGAAAATAATATTAATAATATCACGATATTATCATTATATATCGCAACATAATAATAAAGAGACCACAATCTTTAGTTTCTTTTTTCAATATCCACGGTTTCCTATGATATGATATGCTTCATTATTGTATCTGCTTCATGTTCGGCATAATGCCCTAAAATGATTTTGAAAACGGATGGAAGGTGTGGATACAGAATACATACATTGGAAGCGAATTAGGTGTTACCCCTACCCTATGGCCCTCATGGATGATATGTTGTATGTCCAGGCTGTCCGTCCGTTTCTCCAGCCCATTTTAGGATGGGATTCCAAAAATCATGCAGATCCAAATCTCAAGTGGACCATACGACTTGAAGAAGCAGTGGTGATTGAGTGCCCCATGCACCATTAAAAATTTCAAAGAGCTCATCGTAAAGTTTTGGTAATGTTTATTTGCAATCCAATCTGTTGATAATGTCAAGAAAATCTTGACGAAGGGAAAATATGAAGATGAGCTTGATCCAAAACTTTCGTGGCCCCCAAATTTCTTTTAAAGGTCATTCATCACTGTTTCTAGTGGTATGGTCCACCTGAGATTTGGATCTTCTTAGTGTTTGGGATCACGTACTAAAATGATATGAAAAAACAGATGCACAGTGTGAATATATATAAACAAACATACATCAATATGGCACCCAAACGGTTAGGGTAGAACCCACTAAGCTGTTCCCCAGGTAACAGCTAATCCGCTCTCCCCTCACACATGGTGACGAGGCACAAGTGTGTCAGATATAAGAGAATCTAGTAAAGTGCTATTCCTTTTCCCTTATTATTTCCTGTCCTTCATTTTGAAAGAGATTCATTTTGTTGGGCCCTTGCCATTATGATTCCAATACTATCCAGCTACTATGGCCCACTTCAGATGTGACCCATGAAAAAAATCTCTCACCTTCCATAGAGACTGACCATATACATGCACATGAAGAATCATTTGATACACTGGCTGCTTAGTACGTTTGGAACGCAGCTGTAGAAATGGTACATGTGGCATGCTGACTCATATTCTACTGCCGCTAATTTACAATCCAAAATCAGATTTATCTGATTTGTGGACCCATTTTTGTTGGAATAAGACCACTCCATATTTTTCATTTTTAACCGTCCAATAAATGTCCCCCAAAATGATACTCAAATAATTAAATGAGTACAAATTTTTTTTTTCTCCCTCGTTAGGTACCATAATATGGACATTTTAATTTGAATTACTTGTACGGTGCAGATGCAATTTCAAAATAATTTCTATCAGGTCCGACCGGTGGAACCCACACTTTACGGTCCAACCAGTGACTAGCTTCTACCCTATCATTTTCATGTGACATCCAACCCTTCCAATGGGTTGGTCCCACTATAAGGATAATCCTGTGCAAAAATCAGCACCATCCATTCATAAGGTGGGGCACATCATAAAAGTAAGATCTAATTACCATTGGTAAATAACAAAATACGAGTGTGGTCCACCTGATCGGTGGATGTGGTTGATTTTTTTTTTTTCACAAGGTTATCTCGTGCTGGGCCGACTTATTGGATGGGTTGGATGTCACACACAGTGGGGCGATGAGAACCGTAGAGCCATTCATTGAATTTACACGTGTCAGGGTGGTGTTCAAATTGGGTCCACCGGGGCCTAGCATGGACGGTGAGAATCTATTTTCATTGAGATCTGCGATACTAACCATGAGAATAACACCCTTCAAGATGAGGAATCTGGATCATCACGAAATAAAAAAATAAAAAAAAATACAGCCAAGCCGTACAATTAACTCAAATAACCATCAGATTCTCGGATCACTTTGATGGACCATAAACTGTTTATGTTGAAATGAAATCCTGATCGCCTGATTCATGGATATCTTAACCATTCAGTTAGTCAATGGTCCAAATTCAAGATACAACTGGTCTATAATCAGTGGCTAGGATTGTCCAATCAAAGGAGAATAGCCTATCGAGGTGAATTTGGATGCGTGAGTGGTTGACATTGAACAGCCATTTTAAAAAATAAAAATAAAAATAAACATTCATACATAAATTAACATTTACCATCTTTGATTAATGGGAATTTGTTTCTTGAACTCATGATCACTGATTACTTTCTATTTTCAACTGCCTTCTTGGATATGTAGCCGTGCATGTATGTCGATCGTCCAACTATGGCAAGCTCTAAAGTCTCTTCTGGAGAGCAGCCCTATGCCTCAAATCTATCCTTAAAAATCTTGAAAAGCTAAGGGCAAGGTTTGCTACAATCACGTGGCAACACGTTACAGTAGGAAATAGGATATGTAGGGACCATAGTCGTTGGATTTGGATAATTTTACCATTCACCTAAATGGTTTATATGATGGGCCTCAGAATGGATAATGGTTGTTTTAAAAAACTAGAAAAATTTGAATACCCTAAATGAATATAAAACAACTGCTAAGGAGACAGATCCTTTTTTTTACACGCATTGTTTGGTCGAATTCAATCAAACTCTAGGCCAATAGATCAACTTAGGGGACGAAAATCCATTCATTGCCCAAATCACGGATTGAACTTCACAGCGAGAGGATCGTGATGTGCCGGATGGTTATTTGTTTGTTGCTCGATTGGAAACTGAGCCTTGTGGCTAGGGCTCTCAATGGGTCGGATCTAGGATCGGATCTACTTAGATCCAGCTCCAAATCTGAATATCTATAGCCGGATTCGGACTCAGATTCGGATCCGACTCTGAATCCAAAAGGTGATATCCATATCCAATTCCATTTATTAATAGCCAGATCCATTTCCGATCCAAAAATCCATATAGCCATCGGATTCGGGTCGGATCTAGGTCCGAATCCACCGCATCACAAATCTAAAAAAAATATAAAATAATATATTTAATTAGCAACAAAATAATGCAAATATTCAACGTTACACATTTAATCCTTGTGCTTTCTGTTATGTGGTCCACTTGAGCTTTGGATGTGCCTCACTTTTTTGTCTAATGCTTTAAAGTAATTAGAAAAATTTGATGGACGGTGTGGATCTAACAGATAGATCATGGTAAGGCCCAAAGAAATTCACAATGTAAAAGTGGGGTTGTGTAGCACGCAATCCATCCGCGAGATAGAAAATAGGCACATACGATCTGCACTCCTTCCTTTATTTTATTTTTATTTTGTTTCTCTTTTTTATGGCTATGTGAGCTTTGCCTTGCACAATCTATTCTGTTCATTAGCTCGGCCAATTTATGACGGGATCAAAGAGCATTCTTTGTTTATTTTTCAATGAAAAATAAATATTATAATAGCTCTGGAAAAGTTTCAATAGTGGACGGCCAACCTCACTGTTTCATATGGTATGGTTATCCTAACATCTGGATCTTCTTCGGATTTGGGACCATGGCTTAAAATGATATGTAAAATCGAATGGATGGATTGGATGAAACAGCATCCATCAAGGTGGGCCATAGGAAAGTTTCAATAGTGGATGTTCAAATCCCACCTGTTTATTGTGGTATGGTCTACCCGAGATCGGGACATGTCTCATTTTTTGGGACATGGCCTGAAATAATGTGGAAAATCGAATGGCCGGTGTGGATATAACATATACATCAAGGTAGGACCCACTTGTGGGATCCCACTCATGCCTAAAAGGGCTTCTGTTTAGCCCAACTTTTTGCATAAAAAATAAAAATCAGATTTGTGCAAATTAGGTTGTATAACACTGGTTTTAGAGTGGACTGATCTCACATCAATCCTGGCCCACCTTATCATAGATCTGAACCGTTAGGGGATTTCCCAACACCTCAATTTACATGACCTATGGCTAAAAAAATAAAATACGCTATTAAAATAAAAAAAGGAAAACACTCTCAATGAATGGTGAATACTTACAATATTGTATGGTGAACGGCTCAGATCGTCACATAATCCTTTGCTTGCTATTCTTTCCGTTGCTTATGAATTTGATTACCCTTTAAAATAGAAGAATTTGGAAAGAGAGGTGGGGTGAGTGGGTGTTGGTAGGGTATTTAATACAGGTATTAAAGTTGAGGAACGAAAGTCGAAGAGCTGTACTCCCTAGAAGCCTAAATGTTGCAATTTGAAAACATGCTATAACTGGGATCCGATCGGATCTCATTGCCATATTCGAATCCGACCGAATCATATTCAGATTTATTTATGTAAATCCAAATCCGACCCATTTAGTTAATCGGACCTATTTTAGGATCCAACTCCGCATTATACGAATTTGGAGCGGTGCGAAGCGGATCTCGGATCTGACCCGCTCCATTGAGAGCCCAACTCGTGGTGAGACGATTGATGGTGGGGCAGATCTTTGACAATCTGTTCAGTTGCTCTGTTGGAACTGGGTTTTGTGGTGAGATGGCTGGTGAGGTGACAACTTGTTGATGGACTTGAAGGGAACCAAGCACATGGTGAGACAATCGTGATTCAACTATCCGTTCATCGTCTAGGTGTGGATCAAACTTCGTAGCGAAATAGCTAGCAGAATCACCTAGCATGTAGTAGGAAAGCTCCACAACCTTCCGTTCGAAATTGAGCTATCTTCCTTGTGATCCAACGGTATATCATGAATGAATGGTGGAGAGATAAACTAAGGATTAAAAACTAGAAGCCCCATGCTATGAGCAATGATGGGAGAATAAACTAAAACGAAATAAAAAGATAAATGTTTATGGTGGACGGATAAATAAAACTTGGTTTGGATGTAATGGCATGAGGCTTGAAGCTCTTTGTGGAGTGCTGTTTATATAGGCTTTTAAGAGGCAGTGGCCTTGCGTAGCCTTCAATATCATGAATGACTTGGGTGATCGGTTGTAGAAATCTCCTTGATTCTTCCACATCAAAGTAGCCTATTGCGTGCGGCCACGTGTACAAGAGATATCTCCAGCTTCTTCAGATTGTGCATCGGCAGAAGTCCTTACGAGTTTGGATTTCCACACTGAAAAGTTGTTGTGGTCCTTACATCACTTGACTTTAGCATCAATAAAGAGTTGCTTTTGGTAGGATCTAGCATTTAATGCTAGATACATATCTCATCTAATGAGATTCTGACATTTAATGTTGAGAAAGACTTGCTTTAATGACACACTTGCTTTTGCAGAGAATATATATTTTTTTTATAAAATTCTAGCATTTAATGCTCTCTCATGTGCATGTTTCTAACTCCTCTTGAAGTTGATCTATAATGCATATGATATGGTTACCCCGTGGTGTCTTTTACCATTTGATCAAGGTGCACTAGGTTTTTTTTTTATTGGGTTAGTACACACACCCCACTGTTAGTACACCCCCCTTGTTAGTCACATCGCAATGTTAGCCACCCTCCTTGGGAATCGATACCACGACCTCAAGTGTTGAAACGAGGTTATCTTCAGTCAATCTCCCAATTGAGCTATGGATTTGGGTGCACTAGGTTAGATGTGGGACAAACCATCAAGCTAACAAGCTTCCACTAACTAATATATGAAGACACCCCCCCCCCCCCCCCAACCCAAAACCGATGTGGGACAAACCAACAAACTTCCACTAACTAATATGACATTTCCTCTACTCGCTTTCTTCCCAATCATTCCTCAAGTGTGTAGTAGATGAGTAACTCCACGCATTTTGAGCTTGAAGAAGCCGAAAGTATGTCTTATTTACAGGCTTGTATTCACTTTCTCATTATAAAAACAGTGTTAGCTACTGCAAATTTGAAATTTCTAATTTTTATTCGGCTTTGAAATTTAGAGCTCAAGTTTTCCAAAACCTAAGGCTAAGGTAGCATATGCAGATGCATGTAGCCCACCATATGGAACACGCGCTCACAAAATAATCATGTAATCTTAATTTTTGGTCCATGATATATCTAAACTAGGACTTTGGTTTAATTTGAATAACTTGCATGCTATGTATTGAATTTATAAGTAACCTCCCAACTATCTGCGTATCTTCTGCCACACTCTGCAAGAGTCTGAGAGACTGTCCAATGATTTCCTCCATATGAACACAATATTCAATAAGAATTCGCATCATCTATATGTTTATAGTAGCCATTATCTGGTATAAATATTTCGTACCTTAATTCAATGGATTGTTATCCAACCGGATGCTTTTAAGATCATTTACAATCCGGCGTGCGACATTTCTAGCCACAGTCCAATTCCACTATGATCTCAAGTGGGCCCCCATAGCTCCCACAGGAGTTAGAACCGTAATGAGTTTAAGAGAATTTGGATTATGGCGCGAAAAAATAAACAAAGCCTCTCTATACATAATACATGATAAAATTCGTGTAAATAAGCAAGCATTTCCTATGTAATAAGAGATTATACAACATGATTAACTTAAAAACAAAGCGAAAAGATGATTGACAACCAGTCCGACGTGACGTGGGGTAGTAAGTGCCCGTTGATCTGGAGCATCGATCATGATGACCAGCAATACAAAAGCCTGGATTGACTGGATGATATGAACCAAGCAAATTCACACCTACAGTGCCCATTAATTAGATGGTCAATACAATTTCGGGACAACCGCACTGCGATGACTATCCAAATCAATGGCAATGATACATGTGTTTCGGCCCGCTAGGATCACCAGATCAAATCCTGTACTTTGGTATTGGGCCACCCAAGAGATGTCCTCCAAATCTATTGAGTACCTTCACCACCAACCTCATGTTGAAGAAGGTTGTCAAATCCCAAGTGTACAACAGAAAATAAAAAACAGAACCACCCAAATCCTTTGTTTTTTCTTGTCTACCAAACAAGAAGAAATCCAATCCCCAAACTACATGCATGGTAGCATGTCTAAGTAGGAGTGTTATTAGAAGTGGATCCTAGCAGGCTGTGACTTGGTCATTCTGTTCCTACCATAAGGTTCGTCGTTGTCGATCCTCTTGTTGTTTCGGAAGGCAGCACATCCAATGACATAGACGATCACCAGAAGGACTAGTATGACGATATTCAGCACCGCCACCTTCCTCCAGCTCTTCTTGAGGCTGGCCAACACACCTGCCTTGCATGAGTTACAATTATAGCACAGCATACTCTGGTCGTTGCTCCAACGGGTACAGTCGGGGTCGGTAACCATCCCCTGTCCTCCCGATGGTTCCCACACCGTCGCGTTCACATAAGTGTACCCACAGTCCGTTGGTGGCTTGCAGCAACCAGACTGCCGCCCGGAAGCATAAAAAATAAATTCAGTTAGTCACTTTTTCGCTCGTCGGACAACAAGTAATGTTATGGTTTGAAAACCTTGTTTGAGTGGGGTGCAACTCGAGTCAAGACTGGGTCCCATGTGACTCCACCTGACTCCAATTCTTTTCATTTTTACACCCTGTTTCTCCTCAAAACCTTAAATCTAGGATACTGAAGTCCCTAGAGATGATTTAAGAGCATCCTATGAATTTATTATTTTAAAATATTATAATTAAGAACTACTATTTTATTAAATCAAATACCCATTCAACATTTCATAACTATTGTTTGTCTTAAAATTAACATATGATACATTTTTCTTAATTTTTTTTTCAATTTTTTCATTAAGGGGACGACTCAACCGAGCCGCCCATTGTCATACAAACTCAACTGACCAGACTGAATTGGTCCAGATCTCCGAGACTTAAACCGGGACGCTAACCCTACTGTGGACTCTATAAGACGGAGGAATTCACATTACAGTTGAACTAGCTAAGAGCCCTTCATTATATCAGGCTCACAGCAAGCATGTCCTTGCTGAAAATCCAGGCCATTGAGCAACAAAGTCAACCATTGAGGCATGTGCTGCAATGCCTCTCCCATTTTCTATTACTTATTTTCAATTTATAATAATTAAACATCGAGTCAAGTTAGGTTGAGTTTTTGAGTCAAACCCGGCCTTGCTGAATGTTGAGTTTGTGTGTTTTTGAACTATGAGCTGTATAGTACTCTCTCAAACAACACCATGTTTAGGTTTGCATTCATTGCTTTTATTTTTATTTTTCTTTAACAAAAATGGAGGAAAAAAACTTCACCAAGCAGATTAAAAAAAAAAAAAAAAGCTACACTAAGGGGTCATTTGGATGGTGGTAAATGAGGCAATAAATCATTTACAGCTTGCATTTGGATGCCCTAAAATGCTTGTAAATCATTTACTAGTTGTAAATGATTTACCACCTTTCCTCCCTTTTCATTTGCTAGCAAAAAGTCGGGATTTCATTTGCTAGCAAATGATTTACCACCAAGAAATGTCCAACGGTTCTTTTTTTTTTTTGGAAGGCTAGGAGATGCACACTTTCCCTCCACCAATGGAGGCATGTCTTGCTATCGGCCATATAAAAGAGTATTTGAATTCGTGGGCTCACTTCTATGACTCACCTACTGCTTGGTTTTATCACGTGAGGATCAACCTTAAGCTTTAGTGAGATGAGCTTGACCCAATGATTCACTTTAAAATCCACTCTTATATGCCATGTGAATGTTTTTAATGAATTACATTTCCAAACTACCTCAAGTGTGAATACACAATTACAGGATATAAACCTTCTATAGGCTATCCAAATACTATTTACAACTTAAAAGCCAAACAGACATTATAGCCTGTAAATGATTTACTCATTTACCACCATCCAAATGACTCTTAATAGAACATGGTAGCATCTCTCTATGGTAGACATGAGAAAGTGAATGACCATTGGGGACCATCCATCTAGTTTACCAATGGATGGAGAATGATTTAAAATGATCCTAGCCATTGATGAGTGTCCTTCAAAGTAGTAGTAAGAAAAGACAAACAGTCAACATTTGAGAGTGGGAAGATGAAGGAGAGTGATGGCTGGGATTATATGGTAAGTGTGATATCTGAAACATGGACAATCCATCATACAGGGCACACTATATAGACACACCTTAGTTTTGGATCGACATGACACTTTGGAACATTAGATGGAATGGCGAAAAAAATCACCTAATAGTCAGTGTGGATGAACATGGAAAACACGGTGGGCACTGAAGTGCTTAGCATTTTATGGACTGGGTGCAACAATTGTTGTAGAGGATTCCCATACTCCCTCCCAATGACCAAAATCATCTATAACACCTGTTTTAGGCAGCATATATGTATAACTCAAGTAGGCTACACCACAAGGAACAATGGAGATGGGATGCCAACCATAGGTTTGTGTGTGCAGCCACCATGTTTCATCAAACATCATGGTGTTTTTTATCAGTAGATGTTTTCATTTTCATTTTCAGCCCCAACGATACAAATAATGGTTCTCACTTGATGGATGAATGGATTTACATATAAAACATAGTGCCCCTACAGAGCTTTGGTGTATTATGGTACCCCTCACATGGGAGTGGATTAGGTGCGGCCTAACCTCACCCAAGATGGTGCAACCCTTACCATGGGGCCCACCTTGATGTATGTATTCTATATCCATGCTATCCATCCGTTTTATCATCCGTTTTTCAAGATAATTTTAGGGCATGAGCCAAAAAATGAAGCAGATCCAATTCTTAGGTGGACCATACCATAGGAAACTGTGGTCATTATCCATTAATGGGCCACAATTTTGTATCAAGCTCATATTTGTTTTATCTCTTCATCCAGGTTTATGTGACCTTATCAACAGATTGGATGGCAAATAAAAATTATGGACACCTTACTCTGGCCCTAGTAAGTTTTTAATGGCAGAGCGATTCGATAACAACTGTTTCCAATAATATGGTCCACCTGAGATTAGGATTCTTCTTCATTTTGGGGCTCATGCCCTAAATAATGATATGTCAAAATGGATGGAACTCTTGGATATAGAATACATACATAAGGGCTGTGCCATCAGCCAGGGCACACCTAATCGGCTCCCTTTCAATGGGAGGGGATTAGGTGTTAACTGGCTAACAGCTCTGTGGGTGTTACCCTTAGGATGGGGCCCACCTTGATGATGTTTTGTATATCCACATCATTCATCCATTTTGCCAGCCGATTTTAGGATGGGGTCCCAAAACAGATCTATATCTCAGGTGGACCACACCACAAGAAATAGTTTCTTTTTCTTTTCTTTTCTTTTCTTTTGTTTTTTTTTTTTTTTGAGACAATGAAAAAATTTATTTAAAAAAAAAAGGCTGAAGTAAAAAAAGAGGAACAAAAACTATACAAAGGACCGAAGGCCCTACCATTAAAAAGAAGACCACAAGAAATAGTTTCAATTGAGTGCCCCACCATTAAAAATAAGACTACAAGAACTAGTTTCAATTGAGTGCCCCACCATTAAAAATTCCAAAGAGCCTATCGTAAGGCTTTCGTGATGTTTATTTGCAATCTAACCTGATGATAATGTCAAGAAGAGCTTGACTAAGTTAAACTACAGAGTTCAGGTTGATCCAAAACTTTTGTGGCCCACAAAAAGTTTTTAATGGTCATTCATCACTGTTTCCAGTGGTATGTCCCACCTAACATTTGAATCGTTTTAAGGTTTGGGACAGCATCATAAAATAATATGAAAAAATAGATGGACGGCGTGGATATACATAAAATATATCAAGGTGCCCCCACACCGTAAGGGTAACACCCACTAAGCTGTTACCCGGTAACAGCTAATCTGCTCCCCTTTCACACATGGTGACGTGGCACACGTGTGTCAGGTGTAAGAGAATCAAGTAGTGTACTTTTTCCTTATTATTTTGGGTCCATCATTTTGAAAGAGAAATTCATTGTTGGTCCCCTGCCATCATGATTCCATATTATCCATCCACAAGGGCCCACTGCATATTTCACACATGAAAAGAATCTCACTCCACAAGATCTCACCGTCCATATAAAGTGAGCCTGGCAAATGAGGAGTCATTTGGTACACTGACAGCTTAGTACGCTTGTTGTAATAAGACTACTCAATATTTTTTCATTTTTAACCGTCTAATAAATGTCCACCAAAATGAACGGTGCAGATGCAATTTCAAAATAATTTCTAAAGAGATGGTCTCAGGTCCGACTGGTGGTACCACACTTTACGGTCCAACCAGTGACGAGCTTCCAACCTATCATTTTCACGTGACATCCAACCCTTCCAATAGGTTAGTCCCACTATAAGGATAACCATGTGCAAAATATCAGCCCCATCCACTCATTAGGTGGGCCACATCATAAAAATAATATCTAGCCATTGCTAAATAACGAAATATGAGTGTGGTCCACCTGATTGGTGGATGTGGTTGATTTTTTTTTCACATAGTTATCTTGTAATGGGCCAACCTATTGGGCGGGTTGGATGTCACAAGCACATAGGGGGATGAGAACCGTAGAGCCATCTCATTGATTTACACGTGTCAGGATGGTGTGCAAATTGGGTCCACCGGGGCCTAGCATGGACGGTGAGAATCTACTTTCATTGAGATCTGCGATTTTATCCATATAAGTAACGCCCTTCCAGATGAGGAATCTGGATCATCACGTGGTGGGGCCTAAGAGGCGAGCCTTGGTAAAAGCTTGGAATATTTAAAAAAGAAGTAATAAAAAAAAATATTGCTTATTGCTGGGAAGGCTCGCTGCCCCCTACAGGGTTCGCCTACTGACGCGCTATGTGGAACCCACCATGATGTATGTGTTTTATCCTAGCCGTCCATCTATTTTTCCAGATCATTTTATGGCATGAGGCTAAAAATGAACCAGATCCAAAACTCATGTGGAATACACCACGGGAAACTGTGGTGATTGAAATCTCACCGTTAAAAACTTCTAGGGGGCCACAAAAGCTTTGGATGAAGCTGATATTTGTTATGTACCTTCATCCAGGTCTGTTTTCCTACGGTGTGGCCCACCTGAGATGGGAATCTGCCTTATTTTTGGGTACATGCCATAAGATGATCTGGAAATATGGATGGACAACGCGGATAAAACACATACATCATGGTGGGGCCAGATAGCCCTGACCAGTAGACACCTCGCTACTGGCAGCTTCAGTAGGCAATCCGCGTCCCTCTCTCCCCTCTTCTGATCTGATGGCCGCTCCTGCCCCATCAAGCGATGATCTAGACCGTTCATTGAATGGGGATCAACAGCGTTCATAACAAGCTGAGTTAGAAACCTGCTTTTCTAGACCTTTGTTTCTAACTCACTATCGACGATGAGATATTTGAAAAGTGAGATTCCGTTTTTTCACATTTAAAATCCACAGTCGGAACTTCTAGATTAACCGTCTGGATAATCCAAGGATTTAACAGAATCTGCTTAAATCTGCGAACAGACCGTTAATCTAGATTAATGGTCTGGATAATCCAAGGATTTAACAGAATCTGCTAAATCTGCTAACAGACGGTTAATCTCGATTAACGGTCTGGAGACTTATTGGTAAACTTAACAAAGAAGACTTACTAGTAAACTTCACTATTTATAAATAAATAAATAAATAAAATCCATATCTTTCCTCATAAGCTTCAAATTTTAAATAAATGATTAAAAAAGAGTAACGATCTGTAATTTTAACGGATCTGATGTTAGGGATGAAACCTTGGTGGCTTGGGTCGGGTCCATCCCTATCCGACCCCTTGGCTCGGATTGGGTAGTACCCGTCGGTACTGTGGGCCCCACAATGATGTATGTGTTTTATCCATGCCGTCCATCCATCTTTCCATATGATTATAGGGCATTACGGAATAAATAAGGCAGACCCAAATCTCAGGTGGACCACCCCACAGGAAACAGTGGTGATTGAACGATCACCATTAAAAATTTCTTGGCGGCCATTAAAGTTTTGAATCAAGCTTATATTTATGTTTTCACTTCATCCAGGTCTGTGTAACCAAATCAACAGGTCGGATGGCAAACAAACGTTACAGTGGCTCCTACGAAGATTTTAACGGTGGGCGTTCAATCACTGCTGCTTTCCTTTGGTGTGGTCCACCTGAAATTTCGATTCTTTTCATGCCCTAAAATGAACTGGAAAAAATGAATGAACGGCATGGATAAAACACATAAATCATGGTGGGGCCCACAGCAACGACCAGTGCGGAGACTTCTGGAGGGTTATTCCCAGACTCCATACCAAGCCATGGCGCCGAACCGGAAGTCCTATGTACCCGACCCAATACATGTGATTACTCCAAACCCTATGTAAACCCGACCCGAATTGTAATCGGGTTCGGGTTATCAATCCCAATCCAAACCACCACTCGAATTCCAGTTGGGTTAGTCGGGCTCGGTTTTGATGATGATGGACGGCCAATAAAAAAAGGAAAAATAGAAAAGAAAAAGAAGAAATCTGAAGGAAAGAGAGAGGGAGAGAGAGTGGTGAATCATGACCTGAATGGGAGAGAGATGACGGCGATAGAACATATCAGGTGACTCAGTCCCACCAACAGTAACCACCATCTTGCCGCACACCCTCGCATCCCTAATACAAGAGCCGATCTTCATCCAATTGCTATTATCTGATACCCGATCCTTAAGCCAGCCCGAGTAATCAGATAGAGAGTAATCAGGATAGGCCCGATTAATAACTGGATGACCCGATCCTTTAGATGTTACAGCATAAGAGAATATGATGAGAGCGAAAAGGGCAACAATAACGAAGAACATGGCGAATAGGTAGAGCCAGAGAAGCCATGTGACTCTATAGCAAGAGCCGGCGAAGCCCATGAGTGAAACTACCATTATAGCTGCTCCTATGATGATGAGAGGCCATTGAAGAAACTTCATGCAATCTGTTTGATTAACTCTGCTGCTTAGCCATATTCCTCCTCCAAGAATCGGAATCGATAACAAGAACGTCATAAAGTTTACGAATCCAACCAAGTTATTACTCTTTCTCCACATCTTTGATACTCTTGATCTCTCTCTTCTCCTTTTCTCTCTCTCTCTCTCCTCTACTTGTAGTTGTTCTTCTTGAAGTTGATCATGTGGGCTTGGAGTGTAAAATACCTTAAAAAGAAGACACTGATTGAATTGTTTGTTCTCCACCCGTTCTTAAGTTGTGGTGACTCATCTACCGTCAACGTGCCTACCTTATGGGCAGCGACACGCATTAAATATCTAAGATGTACTGCACATCAAATATCAAGGAATCCGTGGGGTATAGAGCATGGACTAAAGTTACATCTCAGGTTTGCTTGTTTTGTACGAATCAGGTTGGGTATTGCATTCAGACTAGCCTACGCGGTTGGGCGATTTGGTAGTACACAAGGGTCTGCTTCGCCTACGGGATTAAATGGTATGGAATTGCGTTAGTTGAGATTAACACCACAATTATTACATGTCTGGAAATATTTGATATTTTGACCATTCAATCCTCAAATATCATAATCCTCCTTAAGCAAAAACATTATATTAAGCAATACTTTGTTTGTCAAATAATAGATTTGTAATTAACAAACTAAATTCATAACTAACATCACTTACAACATATATAACTCAAATGTCAAGTGTAAACTATGCATATAGATGGATTGCATGGATAAAACACATTCATTAATTTGTGAATTTCAAAATCTATCGAAAATCCTACATGAGATTAAATGTAATTCTGTTCCACCTAATCTCAAATGCAATTCTGTGTCACCAAGCATTGGATCGAATTTGCACGAACCGAATGTAATTCTATCCTACTTATTCTCTCCTAAGCTCATGTACCAAACAGGCCCTTAGGAGGTATTAAGTGGGATGAAATTACATTTAGTTTGTCAAAATTTCATGAGCCATTTGGAGGCACGTGAAGGAATGGGATTAGGTGGAAATGAATGTCACATGTAGGCCTGGCTATGGGTTGTGTTGAACCGTGTTCGTGTTGTGTCAAAAATTCACTCACCCAAACTTGACCGGTTTACTAACGAGTCGAAATCTAGAAATCCAAACTCATTTGTTAATTTAACAGGTTACCTGCAATCCGACTCGTTTAACTATTAAATAAACAGATCATGCTTTCATGGGTAAAGAGATGGAGAAGGGGTTCAATTCGACAAAAGTTTTGGATACCAAAATGTCCTCACTAGCAGGTTAAACAGGTTTCGCAAATGAATCATTAACACGACCCGTTATGTTAACGGGTCTTCATGGGCTAACCTATTAGTGACCGATATGATAAGGCTAGACCCGAACATTGATTTTTTTCATTCGGGTTTCATGCATGCGTTTGATACATGTGGTTCATTCATATGCATGTTCATCCATATGCATCCTTTACACGTGACATTTGAGTTGTATACATGTGCATGTAACTGACATCAGTTATGAATTTAGTTCATTGATTACAGAGATGGAATTTTGTCCAACCTATTCATATGTGAGTCCCACATTGATGCATGCGTTTTATACATGTAGTTCATTTATATGCATGTTCATCCATATCCATCCTTTACACGTGACAGTTGAGTTGTATACATATGCACGTAATTTACGTAGTTATGAATTTAGTTCATTGATTACATATCCTTTGTCAGCCAAACACGGTTTTGCTTAATCGGATGTTTTTGCTTGAAGAAGAATACGATCCCAAATATGAAGTTTAGATGGTATTTTCAAACATTCAATCATTCTGCAGAGTTAATCCCATCTAATGCAATTCCAAACCATTTAGCCCCGCTGGCCAAACAGCCAAGTGCTTTCTTGCCATGTAAGAGATGATGGGCATACATAAAAACGGCATAGATATTCCACAAAAGTGGGTGGTTGGGCAAGGATCTGGGCCGTGCATATTCATCACAGGCTGGGCTTCTGTTTCGGCCTATTAATTGCTCGGTCTCGGATTCAATACACGGGCTGGGCTCGGCTACAAAAAAAGCATTCATTGCCGATTGTAATGAACTGCATGACACGTGTGCCGATTTGGAAAGCGATGCTATAAATATCAGGAAACAGCATGGCCCGAAAGGAAGGGTGTCTGTGGTACGCATACAGAAAACGAACATCCACGCCGTGTAAAGAGTCGCTGTACACATGGCATATTTATATCTCAATCCAGACCGTCCAAATCACGACAATGTGGGATTACCCAAAATATGATTGACAGATGATCTCAACCGTGAAAATGATGTTTCAAAAATGATTGGCGATCTTAATTCAACAAACAAATGTTCATTAATGGACGGTCAGGATTGTAATCTAAACTAAATTTAGGCGCATGGCCCATCGAAAGTGGACCCCACCATCAGAATAGAATGGATTGAGTTGTATTTGGTAGTAGACAATCGCAGTCTGCATACGTACGGATTGCTACAATCTGCCGCAGAGTATCAGTGGCTTTTGGAAAGGCAGTGGGTAAGGTCGGTCGGGGTCGCCATCACGAGGAATTATAGCAAGCGTGTCTGAAAGAGTATGGTGAGTCATACGCGTGAACACAATCTACGTACACGTGGCATTTATTAGTCAATCTAAACCATTCAACCCAGGTCTGGAGTCCATCTAGGAAGGCCCATTTTGATTGCTGAATTTCGACCGTTGATTTTATGCTTTGTTACTGCTGCAAATCCGAGTGTATTGTTTCACTGCACAGCTGTGCCCACCGATTCAGCCTTGAGGGGATCCAGATGCAGGCGTGCACCTTGGCATGGCAACCGCTTCGGTGTATCCCAGACTGTGGGGGCCATATTGATCTATGTTTCTTATATCCACACCGTTCATCAGTTTCAGCAGATGATTTTAGTATATGAGTCCAAAAATCAAGAAGATCTAAATCTCAGGTGGACCACACTATAGTAAACAGTGGTGATTGACCACTAAAGTTTTGGATAAGCCGATATTTGTGTGGTCCTTTCATACCGGTCTTTTGTGACCTTAGGATGGAAAATAAACATTTGGTGACCTCAATCATCACCACTGTTTCCTTGTGGTGTGGTCCACTAGAGATTTGGCTCTGCTGCATTTTTTAGTCAAATATGGAATAAGATGGACGGCGTGTGTATAGTACACATACATCAAAGTGGGTCCCACAGTCAGGGATCCACCAAAGCCGCGTCCCCTTTCCATGTGACCATGTATGTATTTCCTTAATAGTAGCTTTCCATAATTTGAAAATTGGTGGTGACTCATCCTCATTCGCCTATGCCTCTTACGTGCAGCTATCCAGACCATCCAAATTATGGGTCCCATTATGGATGGACCATACCTCTAAAATCTCAGTGATTAAATAATTTTAACCATCCAATTAATGTCTCCCAAATGGATGTCTAAAAATAAACCAGTAACTGGTCCAAATTCTAAGGGAACTAGAGGATGGTTGATATTATATTCTGAGATTAGTTTTTCGATCATGCCACATCCACAGCTAGATCAGCGAACTGGATGGTCTGGATTTAGGTTCTACTATCACATTGGACGGTTGAAAGGAATCCATCATTTTCTTAAATGACACGGAGCTAACGTGGGTCCGGATCCTCTGTTGAAAACAAGCTGAGAAATCCTGCTTTGGTCCAGCTCAGAGCAGCAGTAGAGGTTCTCTGCTCGTTTTAATAGAGGATCCTGATTCAGCTAACGTATGAATATAGTCAATCCCCCGTAATGTCGCAGAGTAGCAAGTCAATCTCCTCCAATTATTGCATACCTTCTGCGGAAAGATACGTAACCTGCCATTTCGGAAGCGGATTGGCTGAGAGTGGATTAGGCGAGACCCCGGCCTCACCTAAGACGGTGCGGCCCTTACTGTAGGTTTACTGTGGACCCCACATTGATGGGTATATTATCTATCCATGCCGTCTATCCGTTTATAAAGATAATTTTATGACATTATTCCAAAAATGAAGTAGATCCAGTAATCAAGTGGACCATACCATAAGAAACAGTGGTTATTGACCATCCTACCATTATAAACTTCTCAGGGCGTAATTTAATTTTTTATTAGTTTTTATTTACCATCCAATCTGTTGATAATGTCACATAAGCATGGATTAAGGGTAACAAAAAAATCAGATTGATCCAAAGCTTCTATGGCCCATTAAGGGCCAATAACCACTGTTTCTTACGGTATGGTCCACCTAATAATTGGATCTACTTCAATTTTGGAATAATGACCTAAAATGATATGGAAAAACTGATAAAAGGTGTAGATACTTAATACATACATCAAGGTGGGCCCCACGGTAACCAACGTAAGGGCCGCATGGTCTTAGGTGAGGCCGGGTCTCACCTAATCCGCCCTTGGATTGGCTGATGCACCCTACACTAGCAACGTTGCTGTAGCTGGTGTACAGTGGACGTATAGCGATTGCACACTCCTCGAGCACCGTGTTTGTACGAACGGTTCGAAGAAGATTAAGGCTCTGTGGAGCCCACAATGATGTATTTAGTATATCCAAACCGTCCATCCATTTGGTGAGATCATTTTAGTGCATGATACTTAAAATGAGTCATATCCAAAACTCAAGTGCGCCACACCACTAAAGGCAGTGGGGATAAGGATTCTCACCAATAAAACATACCCAGGTCCTACCATGATGTTTATTTGCCATTGAAACTGTTCATAAGGTCACATGGACCTGGATGAAGGGTAAAAATAAATATCAGACTGATCCAAAACTTCTGGGACCTCCAAGAAAGTTTCAATGGTATACGTACAATCTCCCACTACTTTCTGCAGTATAGTCCACTGGATCCTTTGGATCTGTCTTATTTTTTGGGTCAAGCCTTAGAATGATCCCAAAACATGGACGGACGGTTTGGATATAACAAGTACCTCATGGTGAGACCCACAGAACTTGATGAATGTCACTACACCAGCAACCTCGCTGGTCTAGGGTGCATCAGCCAATCTGCTTGTCTACGGGAATATAAAAATGGCCCACCAGCGTGATCCGAACCAGTTAGCCTTTCACATCCAACGTCCCACCAAGGCATGAGTGGTCCACTTGACATTTGAAGAAAAAAGAAACACCTGGTATACTTGATCATGAGGGTTGCTGCCCGCCATGATGTATGTGTAAATGCCTTCCGACAATAGAAAATACAGTAAGTGCTCTTACTCTGTGGACCCTTTTTTTTTTTAATTTTTTATTTTTAAGCTAGAGGTAAAAGTATATTTGACTTAAGTTACTTATCGCTAAAATACAACTTTAGAATTTATGGAGGACTAAAACCTGTAAAATCTCTTTGAGGATGGGAAATTACAAGATTCCTTACTTCAATTATGTAAGATAGATTTTGGATAAGAGTCTCGCTTAAGGAAAAAGAAAGAGATTAGGTATCTTTTTTTATCTTATCGATATAGTCTTTATTTTAAGGGACTGTACAATTTTTAGGGATTTTAGAAAAACTTTCAACAATATATTGTTAAGCAATAATGTGCTAGGCTCTAGGGCCTAAGTAGGCAAAATAAAGAAAAATATAGAAGCAAAAGAGGATTAAGAAGAGTATCAAGCCACACTACACAGTGTTTTAAGACACGGGTAGGTGAAATAATAAAAAAGCAAAGGCAATAAAAAAATGTGTGTGCATGTTGAGGTTGTTAATGTTTAATGTATATGCAGAGCTTAATAGAACTCAATTCAAGATGTGAGAAAGAAAATGAAAAATCGAACACTCCTTTCGATAAAAAAAGGATGATCGAAAATCGTGAATCTTACCCTACACGTTAACTTCAATATTTTCCTTGGCTTAAAACTTCAATTGGGTGGAGTAGTCTTGCAGATAGAATTATTCAAAGATGGCAAATGGTTAGACAAGTTTATACACATACACCACGGTTGAAACTAGTTTCAAGGTTCAGGATGAGCTGCCCTTTCATACCGTACGAGTGCTTCGACAGCCTTCTCCTCCCCCCTCCCCCCCCTCTCTCTCTCTCCTTCTCTCTCTCTGTGCGTGTTTCTTCTTCTTCTTCGTCTTCCTGTTTTGTTCATACTAGGTTACTTAAATAGAGGGTAGAGATCTCGATTATGGCCCTTCAAGGCTGTTTCTCAACGCATAGCTCTACTAGCCGCGAATCAGAGTAGGGGTACGGAAGAGTAAAAGCCTCTAATCAAACTGCACTCAAGCGACGAGTAAAAGCCTCTAATCAAACTGCACTTAGGCCCTACCCCCATATAGACTTCTTTTTTTTTTTTTTTGTTAGTCATGCAATGCACCCACCCTGTTAGTTGCGGCACTTTTGTTAGTCATGGAACCCACCACCCTGTCAATTGTGCAAGACACCCATATAGTTAGTCACACGATGCACCCACCCACGATAGAGTTAGTATGTCTCCTTAGCACTCAAACCTGAGACCTGCTGTCGAAATGCCTAGTGTCTTACTGCTGGGCTGGTTAGGCAAATAACCTTTGTGAAATGAGTCTGGATCCTCTGTTTGTTTTCATTGGTCCACATTAGTCCACGTCATACTGCATGATGTCAGTATGATCAGGTTGCACTAAGGTGTGACCAGGTTGCAGTGAGGATGTGATAAGGTTACAGGCCTATGTGATGACGTGGTCCAACAAAAAGGCTCCAAGCAGGATTTCTCTGCTCCAAGTCCACATAGGATCCGGATTCGAAATGAGTCTGCTTGTGAAATATGATTATGGTTATGATGTTTCCTGGGTATTCCTAGGGACAATACTCCTCCTTTACCCTTTGTAAGCTCCAGTGATGACGGTTCGGAGCCTTTACCTCGTTGGAAGAAACCTCCTTGATGGTTCAGCTGCCTACCATACCTCCACCCAGCTGGAGATCATTGAATCTGCCCATTTCGGAACGATCAAACAATGCCTGCAGCAAAAGAGAACAGTCGGACGTCTTTAGATGGGAGCGGATTAGCTTCAGCCCACCTTGATGTATATATTGTTTATCCACTCCGTCCATCCGTTTTTACAGCTTGTTTTAGGGCACGATTCCAAAACCGATGTGAATCCAAGTTTCAAGTGGACCACGCCACAGGAAAAAGTGTCGGTTAACCATTAAAATCTTCTTGTGGGCCACATGAGTTTTTGATCAAGCTAATATTTGTTTTTTTCCTTTCATGAAGGTCTGTTTTTTCCTTTCATAAAGGTCTGTGTGACCTTATCAACAGGTTGGATAATAAATAAACATTACAGTGAGCGCCATGAAAGGCATTCAATCACCACTGTTTCCCATGGTGTGGTCCACCTGAGATTTGGAGCTGTTTCCCATGGTGTGGTCCACCTGAGATTTGGAGCTGCTTTAAATTTGGGCTCCTATTAAAAATGATCTAGTAAAATGAATGAACGGCTTGGATATACAATACATACATCAAGGTGGGCCCCGCAATCAGGGCCGCACCTCGTTGAGTGAGACGGCCGCACCTAATTCGCTACCCTTTAAGATTCCCACAGCGCGGTTGGTGGTGGGACGCGGATTAGGCGGTGCGGTGTTGTGTTGGGTGTTTTGGAGCCACCTTAATGTATGTGTTTTATATCCATGCGTACATTCATTTTCTTATATAATTTTAGGGCATGAACCACAAAATGAATCAGATCTGAAGCTCAGGTGGACCACACCATAAGTCACACGGACCCAACAAAGGTAAAACACAACTATCAGCTTGATGAGAGCGGAATAGGTGAGACCCCGGCCTCACCTAGGCCTTATCGTGGGTTTACTGTGGGGTCCACTGGAATGTATGTATTATGTATCCATATTGGCCATCCGTTTTTTCACATCATTTTAGGGCATTATACCAAAAAGTAAGCAGATCCAATTATCATCAGGTGCACCATACCATAAGAAACTGATGTAGAGGGTATAGTTGACTTCTACATGTTCAAGATGGACCGTAAGAAGGATCAGCGGAAGACCACCAAGCTTAGGCTCAAGACCCCGAAGACAACTCAAGATTTCCTCCAGCCGACCGGCCAGACCCTTGCCCGACCAGCCAGACTCCTAGGAATAAAAACGTCCAAAACTCCCTGGACTGTTTTTTAGTCAATCTGGCCGATCGGCCGACCGACCGAACCATGCTGCCCCGACTTAACCCTATCGGTCGGTCCCCTTCCAGAGAGAGTCAAAACTCTCTAGAGTGTTTCATACTATAGTTCGACCGGTCTGGACCCCCTGGCCGGCTGGCCGGTCAGTGTCCCGCGAGTTCGTAAACTTTCTAATTTCAAATTTCTTTTCCGTTTTTCTTTACTTATTTCTCTTTTCCTAATGCAACTAGGACACCTAGGCTACGAGGGTTAACGCTTAGAGATTATAAATATTGTTTTAATTTTCGTTATTAGACACATTATGCAATTTTAATACAATTATCTTTGAGTTTATCTCTATTTGGCTTGTGTTCTTCAAGCTATCCCTTGAGCAGTCAAGGAAGATCGAACTGTTGTTCGATTAATCCGTGGATTCGGATTGGTTATTCTATGAGAGAGACGGTGCTCGATCTCGTCCCGCCTATGGTTGCACCAGAAACAGTGGTGATTGCCCATCCTACCATTAAAAACTTCTTAGGGGCCTCCTTAATGTTTTCGTATTGTTTATTTACCATCCAATCTGTGGATAACGTTAAATAAGACGAGATGAAGGGAAAAAACATATATAAGCTTGATCCAAAACTCTTGTGGTCCATTAATGGTCAATCTCCACCGTTTCTTATGATATGGTCTACCTGATAATTGGATCTGCTTAATTTTTTATGTAATGCCTAAAATTAAGTGTATAAATGGTTGGACGGCAAGGATACAGAATACATACATCAAGGTGGGACCCACAGTAAACATATGTAAGGGGGTCTCACCTAATCCACTCTCCAACTTGAACCAAAACTTTTGTGGCCTTACAAGTTTTTAATGGTGAGCTTTCAATTACCACTGTTTCTTGTAGTGTGGTCCATTTGAGCTTCAGAACTGCTTTATTTTTTGATACAATCCTAAAATTTTTAGAGTTATAAAAATGGATGGACGGTGTGGATATAAAACATATAAATCATGGTGGGACCTACAGTACCCAACACATCACCACACATCTACTTGGGGGTAGTGTGGGCAACACCACCTGATCTGCTACTTGGGGGTAGTGTGGGCAACACCACCTTCATGTTTGAAAGCGTATGCACTAATTTCCAGCATGGAAACAAAAACGTCTTGGCCCCGGTCATGTCAATCGGACATCCAATCCATCCATTTGCTGGAGGCGGTTTTGGTGGATCCTTCACTGTGGGCCATCGTGGTACATGTGTCTTATATCCGTGCCGTCCATCCGTTTATCAGCTCATTTCAGCGCATGAAGCAAAAAATAGGCAGATTCACGTATAAGATGGATCAACAATGGTGATAGACCATTAAAAACTTCTCGTGGGCCATAAAAGTTTTGAATCATGCTGATATTTTGGTTTTCATCCATCCAGGTCTGCGTAAGCTTATCAACAGGTTGGATGAAAAATAAACATACAGTGGGCCCTAAAAAGTTTTTAATGGTGGGCATTCAATGACCACTGTTTCGTGTGGTGTGGTCCACCTGTGATTTGGATCTCCTGCGTTTTTGGGATACTTGCTAAAATGAGCTTGCAAAATGGATGGATGGAGTAGATATAAGACATATACATCACTTGTTGGTGTGGAGCCTTTAAACTATGCAGGGACCCACGACTGGTCAGATATGTCTGATTGACCGGTCAAATTACGGCCCGGAAGCACAGCAAGGTCTCTGGACAATTTCGGGCATTCAGACTAGTCATCTGACTAGTCGGTGGTGTGCTCCGACTAATCAATTGTGGAGGTAGACAGGTCAGATTTTAGTAGTTTCCTCTGTGGACGTTTTTTGCTACATCCGACCGGTCGAGTGTATACGCGGTTTCTTATATAGTTACGCGGATCTAGCATAAGTTGTTTCTATTTTTTTGTTGTTTGTTATATATATGACATGAATCCGGACTTAGATGGTATCCTAAGGTGTCCAAGGTTTCCTAAGTGTATTAGGGAGAGGGAAGAGTATTTTGAGAGAGAGAGAGAGAGAGAGAGAGAGAGAGAGAGAGAGCTTGGGTTTTCTCTTGGGTTTCTTTGCCTGTGGGCTGTTCATTTCTGTAATCTTTTGATTCATAGTAGATCGCTTTGTGCGGTGGTTTTTTACCCATTGAGAGGTTTTTCCACGTAAAATCGGATTACTTCTTGTGTGGTTAATTGTGTGCATGTGTGATTGCATTATGTTGCTCGTTTGATCTTTATTTTTCTTCTATGTGTTCAGCTTTGCTTCCGCTACCGGTTTTTCCAACAAGTGGTATCAGAGCTATTATTGGGAGGTTGCAGAATTTGGATCTGAGACGAGAGCATGGCATCAAGCACGAGGTTCGACATAGAGAAGTTCTTCGGTAAAAAATAACTACGAACTATAGAAGGTGAAGATCGAAGCCCTCCTAGTTCAGTAAAGGCTTGAAGAAACTCTTGAGAAGCGACGTAAGGCTATGAAAGATGATCAATGGACGAAGCTAAACAAGAAGGCCAGAACCTCGATCCTGTTGTGCATGACAGATGATGTCCTCTATCATGTCACAAAGGAAAAGACAACTACTGATACAATGGCTAAACTAGAGAAAGTGTACGCTAAGAAATCTCTAAAGAATTAGATGTATCTGTTGATGCAGTTGTTCACCTTAAGGATGACAGAGGGGGCGAATGTGGAGGACGACTTAAGCACGTTCAATCGGCTGGTTTGCAAGTTGGTAGAGATAAATGAGCCAATGAAAGATGAATATCAAGCATGCATCCTGCTGAATTCTCTTTCAGAATCATACGAGTTATTCAGGGACTCTTTATGCGCAGGGAAGGAGATCATCAACGTTGAGACCGTTATCTCAGCCCTCTAGTTAAGGGAAGGAGACCATCAACGTTATTCAGGGACTCTTTGTGCATTGACGTAGGTTCTCGTTTTTCCTTAGAGGCACTGATTATGAGGGGAAGAAATTCTGAGCATGGTGGAGGATATTCTAAATTGGGATCTAAAGCCAAAGACAAAGGGAAAGCTAAGGTGTGGTATTGGAATTGTGGTCAGGAAGGTCACATGAAGGGGGATTGTCAGAATCCCAAGTTGAAGTAAGAGAAGTCTGAAAATTCTTCTAGAGAGGGAGCCAATAATGTAGAGGATGGTGGTGATCTTTGTGAAGTATTGACTGTATTCGGAAAAGGGTCTCTCGATGGAGAGTGGATCCTGGATTCAGGTGCTTCATGTCACAAAGTGGTGAATCGGTGTTTGTGAGTGATGGCTACACTCACAAGGTGGTGGGTATTGGTTCGGTGCACATCAGGATGTTCAATGGGATCGAATGAGTCTTGGAAGGTGTGAAGCATGTCCCCGAGATGAAAAAAGGTGATCCCTCTTGGTGCACTCGAGGCAAAAGGGTGCGGGTTCATCGGCCGCGATCGTTATTGTAAAGTGATGAAGGGTGCACTCGTGTGGATGAAGCACGGAGGTGTGCCCATCTTTCCAAGTTAATTAGGAGCACATTTCACGGTGGAGTTGCAGGATCCACGGTTGCTTGTATGTGGCAAGTGGCTAAGAGCCAGATGATAAGAGCGGTAAATGGCGTGAAAGTGCAAGGATAAGGTTGGTGGAGGCACGAGAAGTTGTGGAGCTATGTTGAAGTTAAGATGATGAAGAAAGTAAGGAATGTTAGATTCGACGTTTGAAGCCTCAGTGAAGATTGTTGGTGTGGAGCCTTCAAACTGTGATGTTATAGGGACCCACTACCGATCGGATATGTTTGACCGACCGGTCGAATTACAACCCAGAAGCACAACAAAGTTGTGGACAATTTTGGGCGTTCAGATGGTGGTGTGCTCTGACTGGTCGGTTGTGAAGGCGGACAGGTCAAATTTTAGTAGTTTCCTCTTTGGATGTTTTTTGCTATACCCGACCGGTCGGCTAGTGGGGTTCGACTGGTCGAGTGTAAATGCAATTTCTTACACAGTTATGCGGATCTGCGTTCCCATAGCTTCTCCATTAATGGCTAGGCCTGAACTCTGCAATGGAGCCTCTTCGCCAGTTCACCCCATTGGACAAACAAAGGCCTTGTTCAGCTCCTGACGCCGAAGCCAGTGCTAGATCCTGTCCCGCCTAAGTTGTTTTTATTTTTGGGTTGTTTGCTATATATATGACATGAATTCGAACTTAAATGGTATCCTAAGGTGTCCAAGGTTTCCTAAGTGTATTAGGGAGAGGGAAGAGTATTTTGAGAGAGAGAGAGAGAGAGAGAGAGAGAGAGAGAGAGAGCTTGGGTTTTCTCTTGGGTTTCCTTGCCTATGGGCTGTTCATCTCTGTAATCTTTTGATTCATAGTAGATCGTTTTGTACAGTGGTTTTTTACCCATTGAGGGGTTTTTCCATGTAAAATTGGATTATTTATTGTGTGGTTGATTGGGTGCATGTGTGATTGCATTGTGTTGCTCGTTTGATCCTTATTTTCTACTATGTGTTCGACTTTGCTTCCACTACCGGTTTTCCCAACATCACCATGGATCCACTGAAGACGCGTCCCCATTCGCTGCGCCAACTCATGTAACGATGAAAGCTTAGGAAGATTCCAAGGACTATTTTACCTGACGCAGTGCAGCGCACTTGAGATCTTGATTGGACTCTATTTTTTTGCCCTAAGCTAACATGAGCTCCTAGAAACTTATTTACGGACGTGGATGTTCACGCATTTCAATCAAACAGCCACATGCGTGATCCGAAGCATTTATTCGATTTGCATGTGTGATTGAGAACTGCTGGCATGTTTGACTCAATGTTTTGATTGAACGCGATGATCCCTCACACTGAAATGACTAAGTAAGATCGAATTTGAAAATTTAGCTATTGAGCTAGCCACCAGGTATGATCATTGATCAAGCAATTTGTGAAAGGGTAGATGTGAGTCTTTTCTGATGGATTCTTTTTGCCTTGTATCTAACGATTTATTCTTTCAACAATAATTGTGATTAATAAAGATGGATAAATAAATAAAAAGAAAGATAAAACAATACTTGTAACATCCTCAAATTTCATTCATTAGTGGGATATACTAGGGGCTTGTTTGGCATCTCTACTTTAATTCAATAAGAGTTTTTTCATTAGGAGCTACTCCCATAAGCTCTTTTTGTTCTAGCTCTTGTTTTAAATAAACTTGTTTGATAAAGTTATATTTTTAAGTAAAAAATTAAAAAAAAACTCTTATTTGAAATAAACATGTATGGTAAAACTTTCAAATAAGAGCTTTTTTCTATGGGTAATTGACGTTATTTTTTAAGTTACATCAACTCTATTATAAGAGCAATGCAAATAATTGTTTTGGTGGATCTAACCAAAGATGAACCATGCCCCAAATGTGGCTAAATAATGGATGACTATAATCTTCATATTTTAAGACATTTAGGCAATCCATTAACAGTACATTAGATGTGGATCAACCATCCTATTGAGCCCACCTTTGATGTGGACCATCCATTGTGTGAGCCAAACTATCAAAGTGGGTTATCCATTATATAAGGCTCGTCTTGGATGTGGACCATTCATCACTAAGGGCCCACAATCAATGCTAATTGTCCTTTATGTGGTGGCTCTCAATGTCCACGAGCCATCACCCATCACATAGAGTCTACATTTAATGTGTCCATAATGTGGGCCCTGTTGGAGTTTTTCCTCCTCACACGTGCAGAGGAGAGAATGCAAATGTTGTTGTCCAACCGACCGGACAAAGTGGTTGGAAACCACATTTTCGCTGGAGCCTTTTTGTGAAGGCCAATCGGTTGGCAGACAGGTCAGACTATGTGTATTCTTACATAGTTATCTCTGAACAGTTTCTATGTGTGGCCGACCGACCGACGGTTTTGGCCGACCGGTCGGAGGTGTGCGCGAACTACTACTGCAGTTTCTAAATTGGGTTAAGAATCTTGCTAATCTATAAATATGGAGCTCTTTTTCGGGATTTGGTAATCCTACAAGTTATTCTACACGTCCAAGGTGAGAAAGAGAGAAAAAGAGAAAGAGAGGAAGAGAAAGAGGGAGAGGAAGCTTGTTGGTAGAGGAGGCTTTGCTCGCGAAGGTGATTCACGGTGCAACGACGTCTCGTCTCTTCAACGTCCTCGTGCTCGGGTGAGATCTCTCAGTTTTCTAGTCCTTTTATTGTTATCCATCCTTGTGTGGGTGAAGAAGGTTTGATCCAAGTGGTGTGTGCTTGTGATCGGTTGTAACAGTTCTCTGAGATAGTGGATTGTTGATCTGGACTAGCTCCCGTGGTTTTTTCCTCTTTCGAGGGTTTTCCACGTAAAACTCCTTGTGTCGTGTGGTTGTTGATTTATTCTTGATTATTGCATTATCTTAGTTCATAATTCTAGTGCATTGGGGGGCGAGATCCTAAGGCTTGTGTGAAACGCACCCAACAAGCACTACCTTCAAATTAGAATTGTCCATCATGTGGGGCCCACTTTTGATATCCATCATTCATAATGTGGGGTGCACCTTTCATGTAGATCATCAAGATGGCCCACTTTGGCTACATGTCATTCATCATCGAGAAACCTTGGATGTGTACCGTACATGCCAAGGATTCTTTTATTATTGAGAAATGCTCCCGTGGCTGGAGCACAATTAGTTACAGTGCTCCTATTTGTATTCAGAACTAAGACAGTCCAATCCATTGATCAAGACTGTTCATCATGTCTAACCCATATTTCGGAGGCTACCATGAAAATATTGCACTGATCTAAAAATTTGGACCATTTGACCAATGGTGTTAAAAATAGACGGTCAAGATCATTTACACAAAAATTAGGTTCAATCAACAATTTGATTCATCCATTTGTTAGGACTATCATGGTTTGCTATTAATTCTGAAGAATCACTTTTGTTAGGCGATTATAACCATCCATCCATGGCTTTCGAAATGGATGGCTACAAAAATAAGGCCAAATTAATGACAGATTAGATCACCCAATCAGTGTAATTTTTTTGTATCATGGCCTATGAAATGTGTTCTAAACTTAATGGACAGTTCAGATCAATCAATTTGACTGTCTAAGTGTTCGAATGCAAGTAGGGGCACTATAACTTATGGTGCTTTGAGAGCACCAGATCATTTCTTTAATTAAATAATTAAGTATTGCTATTATATCTCTGATGGTATTATTATTTTGTGCTGTAACATACACGAACGCCCTCTTTTATCTCTTTTACAGTGTGCCAATTTTTAGATGGTGGTGACCCATCCACCCCACCAGAAGCACACATGTATCTCAATGCAGATGGCCCAAATATGGCCCATCGTTGATGGAACCGTCCATTAGGTGGGGCCCTTAGATGTGCTCTTCAGGAGGTCCATATGTAGGCGTGCACCTTGGCATGGATGCGGCTTCGGTGTATCGCAGACTGTGGGGACCATCTTGATCTATGATTCTTATATCCACGCCGTTCATTAGTTTCACCAGATGATTTTAGTTCATGAGCACAAAAATAAAGCAGATCTAAATCTCAGGTGGACCACACTACATGAAACAGTGGTGATTGACCACTAAAGTTTTGGATAAGCCGATATTTGTGGGTTACCTTCATACCCGTCTTTTGTTACCTTAGCATGGAAAATAAACATTCTGTTGCCATAAAGGAGCTTTTAACTGTAGGCGTTCAATCATCACCACTGTTTCCTGTGGTGTGGTCCACTAGAGATTTGGATCTGGTGCATTTTTTAGTCAAATAGGAAATACTATGGACGGCGTGTGTATAGTACACATACATCAAAGTGGGTCCCACAGTCAGGGATCCACCAAAGCCGCGTCTCCTTTCCATGTGACCACGTATGTATTTCCTTAATAGTAGCTTGCCACAATTTGAAAATTGGTGGTGACTCATCCTCATTCACCTATGCCTCTTACGTGTAGCTATCCAGACCATCCAAATTATGGGTCCCATTATGGATGGACCATACCTCTAAAATCTCACTGATTAAATAATTTTAACCATCCAATTAATGTCTACCAAATGGATGTCTAAAAATAAACCAATAACTGGTCCAAATTCCAAGGGAAATAGAGGATGGTTGATATTATATTCTGAGATTAGTTTTTCGATCATGCCACATCCACAGCTAGATCAGAGAACTGGATGGTCTGAATTTAGGTTCTACTATCACATTGGATCGGTTGAAAGGAATCCACCATTTTCTTAAATGGCACGGATCTAAAGTATTAATATAGTCAATCCTCTCCACGTAATGTCGCAGAGTATCATGTAAATCTCCTCCAATTATTGCGTACTTGGGAAATATTTGGTTTTCCACAAAAGTAGGTAACCTAGGTAAGGTTCGGTTTCGCCATTTGATAAAACAGAGCTGTCCACAGAAATAAAGAAATAGCCCACAATCGTGATCAGAACTGTTCATCATGTTGGCTCTACATGGCTAATGTGCAAAACCGTTTAGCCTTTCACATACAACGTCCCACCATGGCATGATTGGTCCACTTGACGTAATTTGTAAGAAAAAAGAAACGTAAGTGGTACCCTCGATCATGAGGTTTGTCCGGGTCAGGCGGGGATTGCATGCCGACCCTGCTAGCTGCCAATTCTATGTGGGGCCCGCCATCATGTGTATGTGAATGCTCTCTTTCGTTGGAAGATGAAGAAAATGATCTTACTTTATAGGCATATTTTGTCTATCAATTCTAGTTTGATTTTAAGGTAGAGTTGAAGAAGAGGTGAGAGTATATTTGATTTAAAAACACACTAGTCAAAATACAGTTTTATAGAATCTGATTTGCTAGAACTAGTAAGATTACTGTAAGGGGCTGATTTTGGAGTGTGGCCATGTGAGGCCATGGGCAGAAAGATGGAGAAAACTCCAAAATGTGAGAGAGAGAGAGTCTCATTAGTTGTCTTAGTTTCTTAAGGAATTTCTCTCCACACCAAAGATAATTACCAAAATACCTTCATTAATGAGTTAAAATGGGTTTCACAGGTAAAACATTGACATGGCCCATTATGTTAATAGGTCTAAATACGCTAATCTGTTAGTGACCCAACCTGACCCAACCCGAACACTAATTTTTTTCGTGCGAGTTTCTTGCAGATTGGTGGGTCGTGTGGAATTTTGCCATATACAGTTCATCCATATGCATCCTTTACATCTAGTGATTACATATCCTTCGTCCTCCAAACAAGGTTATGCTTAATATGATATTTTTGCTTGAAGAACATAAAGATTAGATGGTTAAAATACCGTGGTATTTTCAAACATGTAATTATTGTGCAGTGTTAATCCCATCCAGTGAAATTCCATACCATTTAACCCCGCTTGCCAAACAGGCAAGTGGTTTCTTGCCATGTAAGAGATGATGGGCATACATAAAAACGGCACAGATATTCCACAAAAGTGGGTGGTTAGGCAAGGATCTGGGCCGTGCATATTCATCACAGGCTGGGCTTCTGTTTCGGCTGATTAATTGCTCGGTCTCGGAATCAATACACTGGTTGGACTAGGCTCGGCGACAAAAAGTACTCATTGCTAATTAGAATAAACTGCATGACACATGTGCAGATTTGGAAAGCGATGCTAAAAATATCAAGAAACAGCATGGCCCGAAAGGAAGGGTGTGCGGTACGCTTACAGAAAACGGACATCCACGCACCGGTAAAGAATCACTGTGCACGTGGCATATATACATCTCAATCCAGACCGTCCAAATCACGACAATGTGGGATTACCAAAAATATGATTGCCGGATGATCTCAATCGTGAAAATGATGTTACAAGTCAGCTATCTAAATTCAACAAACAAATGGTAATGGACGGTCAGGATTGTAATCTAAACTAAATTTAGGTGCATAGCCCATCTAAAGTGGACCCCACCATCCGAATAGAGTGGATTGAGTTGTATTTAGTAGTAGACAATCGCAGTCTGCATACGTACGGATTGCTACACTCTGGCACAGAGTATCAGTGACTTTTGGAAAGGCAGGGGAGCGGATTAGGTAAGACCCCGGCCTCACCTACGACGGTGCGGCCCTTACATATGTTTAGTGTGGGGCCCACCTTGATGTTTTCATTTTGTATCGACGCCGTCCAACCGTTTATACACATAAATTTAGGGCATTATACAAAAAATTAAGCAAATCCAATAATAAGATAGACCATATAATAAGAAACATTGGTGATTGACCATTAATGGGCCACAAGAGTTTTGGATCAAGCTTATATTTGTTTTTTACATTCATCCAATCTTATTTAACCTTATCCACGGATTGGATGGTAAATAAACATTAAAGAAACATTAAGGAGAGCTCTAAGAAGTTTTAATGGTAGGACGGGCAATCACCACTGTTTCTTATGGTATCGTTCACCTGATAATTGGATCTGCTTAATTTTTGGTAGGTACCTTAAAATGATATGAAAAAAAGGATGGACGGAATGGATACATAATACATACATCAAGGTGGGCCCACGGTAAACCCACGGTAAGAGCCGCACTGTCTTAGTTGAGGCCGGGGTCTCACCTAATCCTCTCTCGAAAGGCAGGGTGTAAGGTCGGTTGAGATTTTTACTGCAATAGCCCTGTATTGTGGCTATTTTACTAAAAGTCTAATTTCTCGTCTAGCTTATTTTTTTTGCTTTTCAAAGAGAAATTAAAAACTTATAGTCGAAAATGCCCCTCCAACCGATTACCACCGGGTACTATGGATTCCAACTGGGGCACAGTGGATATCCCTGAGCACATGATGGTCAGAGGGGCATTTTCGACTGTAAAATTTTCACTTTCTCGTCAAAAGGCCAAAAGAGATGACCCTGACGAGAAATTGAACTTTTAGTAAAAATAGCCACCAGTCAGGGCTATTACAGTAAAAATCCCAGGTCGGTCGGGGTCGCCATCACGAGGAATTATAGCAAGCGTGTCTGAGAGAGTATGGTGAGTCATACGCGTCAATACAATCTACATACACGTGGCATTTATTAGTCAATCTAAACCATTCAACCCACGTCTAGAGCCCATCTTGGAAGGCCCATTTTGATTGCTGAATTTTGGTCGTTGATTTTATGCTTTGTAACTGCTGCAAATCCGAGTGTATTGTTTCACTGCACAGCTGTGCCCACAGTTTCAGCCTTCAGGAGGTCCAGATGTAGGCGTGCACCTTGGCATGGACGCGCCTTCGGTGTGTCCCCGACTGTGGGGGCCATCTTGATCTATGTTTCTTATATCCATGCCGTTCATCAGTTTCACTAGATGATTTTAGTATATGAGTCCAAAAATCAAGTAGATCTAAATCTCAGGTGGGCCACACTACAGGAAACAGTAGTGATTGACCACTAAAGTTTTGGATAAGCTGATATTTGTGGGGTCCTTTCATACCGGTCTTTTTGACCCTAGGATGGAAAATAAACATTCCGTGCCCCCAAGAAGCTTTTAAGGTGGGCGTTCAATCATCACCACTGTTTACTGTGGTGTGGTCCACTAGAGATTTGGATCTGCTGCATTTTTTAGTCAAATAGAGAATAAGATGGACGGCGTGTGTATAGTAGACATACATCAAAGTGGGTCCCACAGTCAGGGATCCACCAAAGGGAAGCGGATTAGCTGGCGTACCGCAGCGTCCTCGCTGGTGTATTGACGTCACCAAGTACTGTGGGCCCCAGCCATGATGTGAGTGTTATATCCAAACCGTCCGTCCATTTGGAGACATCATTATAAGGCTTGATACAAAAAATACGACAGATCCAAATATCAAGTGGACCACACTTCAGAAAGCAGTGGGAGATTGAACGTCTACCATTAAAACCTTCTTGGGGTCACAGAAGTTTTGGATCAATCTGATATTTATTTTTACCCTTCATCCACTCCCCTGTGACCTTATGAACAGTTTGGATGACAAATAAACAACATGGTGGGCCCTAGGATTGTTTTAACGGTGAGAATCATTGTCCTCACTGCCTTGTGGTGTGGTCCACTTGAGATCTTCATATGACTCATTTTTTGGATCATATCCTAAATTTATCTCTTCAAATGGATGGACGGTGTAGATATATTAAATATACCATTGTGGGGCCCAAAGGACCATCGTTCATATGATCATCAGGCCCACCTTGATGTTTATTTTCCATCCAACCCGTTGATAAGGTCACACAGACATGGATGAAGTCAAAACACAAATATCAGCTTGATCCAAAACTTCTGTGGCCTCCAAGAAGTGAATTCAATTCCCACTGTTTCCTGTGGTGTGGTCCACTTTAGATTTGGATCTGCCTCATTTTTGGGCCCATGCCCTTATATGAGGTGGAAAAATGGATGGACAGCGTGGATAAAACACATACATCATGGTGGGGCCCACACAACTTTGACACTAGCCCCGGACTGGTGTTGGGGTCACTAGGCCAATCCGCATCCCGCCAAAGCTGAGGTCCCCTTGCCATGTGACCATGTATTATGGCTAAAAGTCGGGCAGGTAGGGTCATGTTGGTGCTCAACCCTAATCCAATCCAAAGTTCCTATATCTCAATCCTAACCAATCCAACCCAACCTCGGGTTTGGAATTCTCAACCCAAGCTCAACCCAAGTGAGCTCGGTCGGGTTTATTGGGTTGATACATGCTAATATTTTCATTATTACACTAGTTTAATGTGTTTCAATACACAGTCTTTTTTTTTTTTTTTTACATGTGGTTTTATTAATTATATATGTAGTTATTTATGATAAAAAACTTCACTTTTTCTAAACAACTAAGTTAAAATATAAGATAACTACTCCTTTAAGATTCAAACATTTCAAATTCAAGCACATCAAAATTAAAACATTATAAGTTTACTTATTAAAGTAATATGAACTAATAAGTTTAGTTAACTAAAATATAATAAAATTATAAGTAACTTGTATATAGATCGGGTTCTAGTTGAGTCGGGCAACCCAAGACCTCAACCCAAGCCTGACCCACACTTCGTTGGGTTGATGTTTTCATAGTCCATGCTCAAGATCCGGTTCGATACTCCCTGCCCAAGTCCAAACCAACGTGGGTTCGGTCACAGGTATGTCGGGTTGAACCCGCCCAACTTTCTGCCCTACCATGTATGTATTTCCTTAAGAGTAGCTTTCCACAATTTGAAAATTGCTGGTGACTCATCCTCATTCACCTATGCCTCTTACGTGCAGCTATCCAGACCATTCAAATTATGGGTCCCATTATGTATAGACCATACCTCCAAAATCTCACTGATTAAATAATTTTAACCATCCAATTAATGTCCACCAAATGGATGTCTAAAAATAAACCAATAACTGGTACCAAATTCCAAGGAAAATAGCGGATGGTTGATATTATATTTTGACAGCAGTTTTTCGGTCATGCCACATCCACAGCTTGATCAGAGAACTGGATGGTCTGGATTTAGGTTCTACTATCACATTGGAGCGGTTGAAAGGAATCCACCATTTTCTTAAATGGCACGGAGCTAAGGTATGAATATAGTCAATCCTCCCTTAGTAGTGTCGCAGAGTAGAGTACCATGTAATTCTTCTCCAATTATTGCGTACTTTCTGGGGAAGGATTTGGTTTTCCACAACAGCACGTAACCTGGGTGGGGTTCGGTTTCGTCCTTACATAAAACAGTCCATGGAAATATAGAAATGGCCGACCATCGAGATCAGAACTGTTCAACATGTTGGCTCTACATGGCTAATGTGCAAAACCGTTTCACATCCAACGTCCCACCATGGCATGATTGGTCCACTTGACATTTGAAGAAAAAACAAAAACAAGTGGGGGATTGCCCTGCTAGCTACTTGCCAGTTCTATGTGGGCCCCGCCACCATGTGTATGCGAATGCCCTCTTTCGCTGGAAGATGAAGAAAACGATTTTACTTTCTAGGCATATCTTATTTGTCAATTCTAATTTGATAAGAAGGTAGAGTTGTTCCAAAGGTGAAAATGTATTTGAGTTGGAATGCCAAAATATAATTTTAGAATCTATGATTTACTAGAAGTTGTAAAATTACCTAAAGATGAGAAATCACAAGATTTCTTGCCTTGAGTAACTCTACAATAGTTTGCATGGTGGATTTTAAGTACATGCCTTAGTTAGAGATAACTTGGATCGTCTGTTTAGCTTTAACAGGATTTTATTGTTTGCCAATGTCTGATTGGTCTAGCTCAAAACACATTCACACTGAGTCAGCAAACAGAAAAATCCTCTTAAAGCCAAGCAGATGATCTACACTCGGTTATAAGAAACCAATCAAGTGGTCAGCGAACAGAAAAATTCTCTTAAAGCCAAGCAGATGATCCACACTCAGTTACAACAAAAGAGGAATAGGTAAGGACCGTTTTACCAAAAGCAAGGATTGTACTATATCATGGGGTGTCTACAATGTGTTTTGTCCGCATCATCCATCCATTTTAGCAGCTCATTTGATAGCAAAGAGGCAAAAAAATAACATACCCAAATCTCAAATATACCATACCAAACGGAAACAGGGTTGATTGAAAGTCCATTAAAACCTTCTTGGGCCACTTGAGATTTAGACCTTCTTCATTTTTAGATTCATGCTTAAAATAAGCTAAAAAAATAGATAAACAATACAAATAAAACACATAGATAGTAGGACCCATAGCATATTTGAGGAAGGTCGCTACCGGCAGGGTCAATATGCAATCTATGTTGCTCTGAGCCTTATAACACAATGGGCCCACCAAATCCAATGGCACCCATGAGACCGGTTGCGCTGGGGCAAAGTCTATTTAGCACAACCTCTGTCCTCTGATGGTTCAGCAGGCTACCATACCTTCACCACAGCTGGAGTTCATTGTATCTGCCCACTCCGGCACGGTCAAACAAAACGGAACAGATGGGCGTCTTTAAGATGAGAGTTGATTAGTTGCAGCCCACCTTGATGTATATATTGTATATCCACTCCGTCCATCCATTTTTACAGCTTATTTTAGGGCATAATTCCAAAACTGTAAGTAGACCCAAATTTCAAGTGGACCATGCCACAGGAATCAGTGGTGATTGACCATTAAAACTTTCTTGTCGGCCACATGAATTTTTGATCAAGCTAATATTTGTTTTTTTCTTCTTTTGGAACAGCCCCATGTGACCTTATCAACAATTTGGATAGCATGGGCTCGAAAAAGTTTTGAGTGATGGGCAATCAACCACTACTGTTTTATGTGGCAGGGTCCACCTGGGATTTGGAGCTGTTTCATTTTTTTAGCATGGGATTTGGAGCTGGAGCTGTTTCATTTTTTTAGCATGAGTGCTTGGGTTCGGATTGGGTGCTAAACTTACTCGGACACAGCTGGAGACGGACGGTTATGTGTCACCATGGAGACCAGTTGGGACCTATACCTCAGTAATGATGAGAGCTGACAGGCCTGTCACATCAGCTGATCGTCCTGTAGTTCCCGATCCGAGCCCTAGGTGCTTATACAAAAAATATCTAGTAAAACCGACTGGACAGCTTAAATATAAAATACATGCATCAAGGTAAGCCCCGCAATCAGGGCCGCACCTAATTTGCTCCAAGATTCCCATCAGCGATTTGGGCGTTTTATATCGATGCGGTGCGTCCATTTTTTTCATATCATTTCATGACATGAGCCTAAAAATAAAGTAGATCTGGATGAGATAAATGAGACCCATAGTGCCATTGCAATGTTTGTTTGACATGTTGATAAGGTAACAGCGACATGGACGAAGATAAAACACAGATATCAACTTGATACGAAAATTTTTGTGACCCAGGAAGTTTTTAATGGTGAGGATTCAATTACCGCTGTTTCTTGTGGTGTGGTCTACCTGAGTTTTGGATCTACTTCATTTTTAGGTATATGTCCTTAAAATGAGCTAGAAAAATAGATGAACGTGGTAGATATAAAACACATAAATGGGACCTACAGTACCCAACACATCACGGCACGCTGCTTGGGGTTGGTGCGGGCAACACCGCCTTATCCGGGTCCTTGGCGGTGTTAGAAAGTGTATGAACGAATTTCTAGCGTGCAAGCAAAAACGTCTCGGCCCCGGTTTTCATGTCTATTTTACGTCCGTATGATCGAGGCGGCTGGAGGCGGTTTCGATGGATCCTGACTGTGGGGGCCTCCGTGGCGTATATGTCTTATATCCATACCGTCCATCAGTTCTGTCAGCTCATTTTAAGATATGAACCAAAAAATGAAGTAGATTCAAATATCAGGTAGACCACACCATAGAAAACAATGGTGATCGACCATTAAAAACTTTGTGTGGTCAACAAAAGTCTTGAATCAAGCTGATATTTGTATTCCTCCGTTTATCCAAGTCTGTGTGACCTTATCAGTAGGTTGGATGGAAAATAAACATTACAGTGAACCCTAAGAAGCTTTTAATGGTGGGCATACAATGACCATTGTTTCCTGTGGTGTGGTCCACGTGTGATTTGGATCTCCTGCGTTTTTTTAATCACGCGCTAAAATGAGCTTGCAAAACGGATGGACGAAGTAGTTATAAGATGCATACATCACCATGGGCCTGACTAGGATCCACTAAATCCGCCGCCAGCTCATGTAACGATGGGAGGCCAGCAGGAAGGTTCCAAGGGTTGTTTTATGTGGCACAGTGCAGCGCAATAACTCTTGATGGGACTCCTTTTTGGACTCCTTTTTTTTTTTTTTTTGCCATGACCTAGCTAAAATTTTAGTAGATATTCATGGAATTCAATCCGACACAAGGTCACATATATGATGGAGGGTATATATTCGATTTACATATGTGATTAAGAAGTGTTAGCGTGCTAGAGTTGTACTCGACTAAGGGTTTGATTGCACGTTGGTAACACCCCCCCCCCCCCCCCGGAATTCATAAATTTAGTTGCCAAGCCAACCACATGTTGTAATGAGCAACAACACGGTTTGTGAAAAGGTACAAGTGAGCCCTTTTTTATGGATTCATTTTACCTTGTATTTAATGACTTATTTTTTCACCTGTAATTGTAATAGATATTTCTCAAATGAATAAAGATGAACACATAACTAAAAAGAAGACTAAAACAATACTCATTTTATTAATTTTTGAATTAGGCTCATTACAATTGATAGATTATCAAAATCAATTAAATAAATAAACAAGCGAGAGATAAATATTTAATCCATTTATAAGAATAAATGATTGAGGCGAGTGGTCAGCAGGACGCGACCAGAAAGATGATTGTGAAAAAGAGCTCAGTTTATCAGGATCCAACAACTTAAGGTTGTGGATGTTTAATTTAATTCTATGGTACTGTAGCGATAGCGCTGGACAGTATCGATTTATGCTAAGACTATGCTATGCTAGGACAAATGAAAAAGATATATTGTGTTTAGTATGAAACTCGAGCTCTTCATCGCATTCTCCTTTTATAAGTGTTGAAACGACAAAACCCTCATTTGGTTTACTTGATCGTCGAGGATCCTTCGTAGTTACATAGGAAGGTCTTCACAAATTTGGATGTATTGATTTTTATATCTCTACTTTTATGCAAATGCTTTCATATTGAAAACCTTAAGGACCTTACTGCATCTAGATTTTGAGATCAATCATATCCATCTCCACTATTCATCGTAGATCTAAAATCGATTAACTCATGCATTTGAATGACACAATTGGTGTCATCCACCTTTACACAATCCTGTTCCCTTCCTATAGTGGAACTAGTGAGGTTAGGCACCCGATCGAGCTCTCCCATTCTTTTAATTTTGATTGATGTATGACTGAAGACCCAATTTGTTGGTGTCCACCCTATCTTAATTTGGGTATGTGTTGCAACCAATCTAGTTGGATATCAATCTAATACTCGAATATTCGAAACCTTTGTAATCATTGAAACCCTCCAAAAGTCTATAAGGTTTTCTATTTTGAATGATTATGAAAGACAACCTTACCAAGTGTATCATAACCAGACTTGTGAAAAGATTCTTTCTCTCAATAAGTCTTTATACATACTGGGTACGCTGCCTTATTAACATGGTACGCTAATCGTAAGCACATGGCATACATCGATTCACTCTTTTAAATGTATGCGTATGGTTTTGTGCCATTACATTAATAATAGAATTCATATCACCAAAGGAATATCAAACGAAGATACCTTTGAGCGTGAGAATGATTCTTTCAATCACCAAACCTACAATAATAACACGTGGTGACTTCTCATTAGTCCATATCGGTGCGCCGTAAATGAGTGTAAATAATGGATATCATCCACAAATATCAAGGTGGATCCCCCATGATATTTATTAAACGGGCTCCCCATAAGAGGTGTAGTAGTAAATTTGCGCATGAATACCCCTTACAATATAGGGGTGGAAATGCCACCCAGGCCATAATAAGGCTAAAAGAGCCCTGGCCCTTGTCCTAGCCCTAGATAATGCCGGCCATATAAGGTTTAATCAGGCATCGTAATAACGGCTTGGATCGCTGGATCAAAGGCCTCCCTTGTGAAAACTGAAAATATCATGATCAATTTACTAGCCCTTTTCAAAAAAAAAAAAAAAAAAATCAAAAGGAAAATTTACAAACAACTACCTAATTATTATTCAATTTGCATTCAGGTCACTTTTTAAAGGCTTTTCAAAAGATTACCTTACATGCTATCAGTACACTACCTTTACGTCAAGATTTCTTAATGCCGTTGCTTGGTAGTGGGAACAAATGGTCGATGACTTGAGTGGCCCCACTATGATGATTATGTGAAATTCACTCTAACCATCAGTTGGTCAAGCCATGTTAGGTCCGAGGCCCAAAAATTAGCCCCATCTATTATTCAGGCGGACCACATGATTGGAAAAAGTATACCAGGCAATGCTCGCTATACAAACTTTTTTCCTTGATGTGGCCCACTTGAATCACGGATAGGCCTGATTTTATGACTCAGGTCTAAATTATGATGTGATGTCTAATAGCTGGAGTGGATTTCATAGGAATCATCACAATGGTCCCTGCAAAATCAAGGACAGACATCTCTTTCCTTAGGTATGGCCCAGCTGAATCACAGGTCAACCTGATATTTTTCTTTTGGGCTTAACATGAGATTACATATTTAATGGTTGAGGTAAATCTTCCATATACATCATGGTGGACCAGGCATTCACACCTACACACACAACAAAATGCAGGCATGCATTTGATGTAGACTGTACATCTGTAGCAATGATTTGGTCATGTAGTAAATAAAATTTAGAAGTAAAATGACATTCGGGACATCACCCTCAAGAAGCTCACGGAAGAATTTTATAAACCTGTCCTAGAAACAAGAGCATTTACTCACCTTAGAGTGAGTATCATACCGTCATTCCTAAGCTAAACCCATGCTTCTCCCAGTGGAAGTGATAATGAGAAATGCATGACCCATGCTTCTCCAAGTGGAAATGATAATGAGAAATGCATGGTTATCCCTATCAATAATGAGTGAAAAATGAAAAAGAGAATGAGGTAGCTAAAGTATATATTTTAACCTCCATCTTTAATGTACTCTGCAACCAATTGCATAGCATGATTTATGCAAAGGAAATTTATCTTTGCTTAAGGGAATGTTTGATTTTCAAATTTTCACAAAGATTTATTCTCTGAAAAAACAGTTGTATAACTTAAACCTGAAAATTGGTGCCCTTGTAGGCAAGCATGTCCTCAAAACGATTGAGATCGCTAATAAACTTAATGTGTTAAGATCTGCCAAAGAGAGATTTAAATAACAAATGTGGTCTTTATGTCCTTGATTTCGAAGTATAAATTATTTAAAAAAAAAAAAAAAAAATCTACAGTATGGATAGGCTTTCCAGATCGGAGAGAGTCGCATCCAATTGGTCATTGCGGGGCCAGCAATAAGGTTGAGAGACCGCGCATGTTACTAATTTGACTAAATGACGGTCAAAAGGGTAATAAATCGCATAACCCTAAGGGCTTAGAAGGTAGTGCCATAATAGCTAGGAAAGGGCAAACCAAGTTGTAAAGGATCTTGTTGACACTATTGGAAAGTGTAGGCATCTAAAGAGCAAGTGTTTTATACTGAAGTAGCAACTGGCTTGTGAGGTGACTACAAGTAATGCTTCTTTCACGCCCACACCTTTGGGACAGTGGTAGACTGAGTGAAGATAACCTTGTCTCAACATGGAGGTCTTGGTATCGATTCCCAAAGTGGGGTGGGTGTATGTACTAACAGTGGGATGTGCATACTAACAGAAAAAAAAAGGAAGAAGTAGAAGAAGAAGAAGAAAGAAAAAAGATACTATTAGGCATGGTGAAGAACAGTGTAGGAGATGATAAAAACTGCTAGAGGATGTAATAGATCTTGAATCCTATTATCTTGAATGCTCCATACTTTAACCGTTCTATTGGAGAATTGATTGAATTAATCATTGTATTGGTTTTATTCCGCCATATGACTTCGTGTTGGCGCCTGTGTTGCATCTCTATGATTCATAATGATGATATGATGTGGTGATTAAATCATTCTCTCTAGAATAAATCTCATGCTATGGATTGAACCTGATTGTCCATCTAATTATTATTCAAATAGAGTTATGATACATCAATCACGTAATTTCATTTCAAGACTCCCAATATTAAGTCCTAAGGTATAATGAAAGACTTGTGCTAAAGCCTCATGAGGATATCTGAGATGATAGAAACCACTAATTGGATGACTAGGAATATACAATCAAGTGATTTGGGAGGGATGGATAACCAAAGGTGGCCTCACATGATGGATAATCCAATCAATGCTTCAACCCCTTTAGTATACTCAAATAGGAACCATCCATTTCTCAAACCACTAATGAGGTGTTTGGATCATCCAATCAAAGTGACTGGAGAGGAATGAGCAAACAAAAGCAGGGTCTCATGATGGACATTCCACATCAATGCTTTGACATCTCTAATATACTTAATATGGACTATCATTTCCCAAACCACTAATCGGATTGTTAGGATCATCCAAGCAAAGTCATTTGTGGGTGATAGGCAACTAAAGGTGAGCCCCATTGTGGGGTATGTGTGGGTGTGAGTGCATGTGTAAAGGTGAGCCCCATTTCGTTTATACTAGAAATGGTTCATTGATATGGATCGCCCTTCGTTTTGAGCCTAGCTTGATGGTCCATCCTGCTCAAATCACTTGGATCATATGCTCCAGTCACCTGATCAGTGGATATGAAAAAGAGAGGAAGAAGAAGAAATAACTCTACAAAAGCACTCTCCCTCTCCTTGTCATCTATCTCTACATCATGTCCTACTCTCTTTGTAGGATAGTTTCATGCCTTTCCAGACCTAAGACGGCTACTCATCCAAACCGATAAAATAGGCAAGTTTGGACTACTGCTAAGTTAAAAACGTTCTCCGCAATGCCGTTTCCATTCCACTAAGGGCCAATTTGAATTGTAATACTGAGTAAAAGAAACGTTTTTCGCAATCATTTAAAATGTCCACTGTTTGAATTGCATGGAAATGAGATAATTACCTTTGCATCAACATTTAAAAAACAAAAATAAAAAATTTGTTTTAAGTGATTGTGAAATTCCCTTCTTTCACCAGGTATTAATCCAATCCAAACAAGCCACAAGTGTCACGATTGGAGGAATACTAGGTAAAAGAAAAGAATTTCACAATCATTTAAGGTAGATTGGAGGAATACTAGGTAAAAGAAAAGAATTTCACAATCATTTAAGGTAGATTGGAGGAATACTAGGTAAAAGAAAAGAATTTCACAATCATTTAAGATCTCTACCGTTTGGATTGCATGGAAAAGGGAGAATTCTTTTTTACAACATTTCAAAAACTCTGGAAAAGTAAACTAAAATGCTGCAGAACTGATTTATTTACCCAGGATTCCTTGAATCCAAACTGGCTCCAAGAATCTTTCTAACAAGGTTGAATAAACTACCAATACAAGAGGAATTATCAGATCCTGTAACCCAGCATGCATACATCATCTAGACAGTTGGGGCACATGCTTCTGTGTTCCAATGTCAACAACAGGAGTCCCAAAAATCTCCTAGATTTTAAAGATCTACCTACAAATAGTCAGTAGTGGAAAAAAGAAAAGAAATGAAACCAGAAGAGTCCACATTCAACTGAGAAGGGGTAAAATTCAGATGGCTGGAATCTTTTAGTTTTGAAGATTTGTGGGCATCCACAACTGTTGTGGGCTCATCAGTTCAATTGTGTGGATCATTGAACATGGGGCACATTATAAAGTTTGGGAGTGCCACAGAACACGTCCCCTAAGGCTCAACCATATAGTTGCTGCATGATAATTGATGCAGGGTATTGCCATAGATTGTGATCAATTCAAGAGCCACCAAGTCTCATTGAGAACTCAACAAAAATATACAAACATTCAGCAACTCATCTAAAAAATAAAAAATAAAAATCATCACAACCATCCATTTGTTCTAATGAGATCTACTTGAGATAATTTATGGGCAATGATTGTGTTGACCAACTGAACAGGACCGTATCCTCTGCAATGCCTGTTTTACGCAGTGCCTACAACAATAAAGCTCTGTCAGCCCCCCATGTTTTCTGCGGGACATCCACTCTGTTCAGCAGATGCCCCCTCAATGCTAGGCCCCGGGGCCAAGAATCAGCTGGATCCACGCCTCAGGTGGGCCACACTACGGGAACAATGTTATGGGATGGCAACTATAGGTTTTTTGTGTTGGGCCACCATGCTGTGTATGTTTCATGAAAGCCATTCACCAGGTGTGACTCACCAGGATGAAGGGAAATACAAGAATCAGCATGACACAAAATTCAGTCGAGCCACACGACCAAAAGCTTGAGGTTTTCGGCGCCATTTTACATTGTTCCCAGTGGTATGGCCCATCTTAGTTTTACATCGGACTGGTCTTTTTGTCTTTACATGTTACAACATAAGGGTCCTCACCTGATAGACAGTTGATTTTGCAAATACAACATGATGGGGCCCAAGGAGCTTGGGTGTGGTATGCGCTGCATAAAACAGGTGTTGTAGACGATTATGCTCCAACTGAACACTTATTCTCTCACCATCTATAAATGATGGGTGGGTAAGCTTTACACATATTTCAAAATAGACTTCTGAGAATTTGAAATTTTGAAATGCTGCTAGATTCCAGCCAACCATCTTTAAGCGATGAGGGATAATGCGCACACAACTCTCAGAAAACTTATCTGCAATTCCAGCTCACAGAAACAGAAAGTGATGAAATGGTATCACTCACCTTTACCCTCCCCTTTCCTGTTACAGGTTCAAAGTCAGCCCCAGCCCCTGTACTGCTACCGCATGAATGGAACCCCTCTCCATCATTGCCAATTGCAATAAACAATGTTTGGAGTATGCATAAGAAAGTAAGACTAATATCAATGGTGCTTCGAATGAATCATCCCAATCACACTTGTGAAGGGAAATGCAGAAAAGGGCATCAAGATCTTTGTTTTCTTCATGAATATGCTACAGCAGGAAAACAGATGGGAACATGTGTCAGAAAGCTATCACAAATCATCCTTATCATCAGCCACCTGCCCTCTTGCTGCTTTCTCTGCTTCTTCCAAGACAAATGCTTTAAGTGATTGAACATCCTTTGTACCTGAAACATACATTAGGTATGAAAAATCAGACCTTGAGTTTCAGCAGTTCCCATGTGTAAACAATTCTTCCAAGTGGGCAATCACCAGCATCTTAAGGGGCAGCTCAGAAGTATAACATTGAGAATCTGCATGGTGGTCTGAGACCAAAATAACAAGCTTCTATCTACTGCGGTCATAGACATTTACTGCAGTCCTATAGAGACTGAAAGGAGGATGAGAACAAGACCTAAAAGGACTTGGATCTAGGCAGTGCTGGAAGGGATGTGAAGGCTTGTTTACATACCAAGAAAAGGGCCTTAAATAGGGTTTTCATTTTGAAAGGTGGCAAGTTTTAAAAGAAGAATAAAACAAAATACATCAATCAAGCAAGAATGAGCTGACTTCTAGTGACTCTCTCATCGCTAGCAGTATTAGAAAAACAACCCTCTTGTCAACAAGAAGGGATCTAATTTCAGAGATGTCAAAGGCAAAAAGTAATCATGATGAAGTTGGCAAATGTTAATATAGTATATTGGCAAAACAGGGTTCAGAAAGCTGTTCCATGGTATGAAAAATACAGCTGGTGTATGGAATGTCAACTTGCTGAACGGTTATTTGAAATCACATACAATTCGAGCTTCCATGGTATGAAAAACAGACTGGTATGGACTCCTATGCCAGTTGCTTTTTTCTCAGTTTAATCTGCATGGAATATTGTTTGGAATCACAGGCCGATCTTTCAACAGAGCCGTTGAGTTTGGAATAATGATATTCTGGTGGAGATAATATTCAAAGACTAGGAATTTAGCCCCCATCCAAATGTTGTTGCTGCAATAATTCTAATTCAGAACCAGTGAATCATGTTCCCAGTGCTGGTAGGCTGACTGCATTTGTTTGAAACATTTTAGCCTCCTATTAGACATTCCCTTTGTTGCCGATGATTTCCTCTCTCACTGCCATTTATGGTTTAGCATGGTGTCACCTTATTGTTTCAAGCTTGGTTTTGTATTGTTATTCTTCCATTGTTCAACTGTTGGGAGCTTGGGTTTGAAAGAAATTCAAGAAGGAAAATATAACTCTGATAACTTTGTTTGTGCTAAAATTGAACTGGATTCACGAGTTACAATCAGACAGGGTATTTGATTGTCAGGACTGTTCTTTTTCTAATCTCTCTCTTCACGTTCTTGGATTCCATTGAGACATTTGCTCGCAAGGAAGGTTGTTAGAGTTACCTGTAAATGTCCTCTGTTCAACTGTTTTATGTGTAATTTTTTTTTCCCCGAAAGGTAACACTACTAGGGATTGAACCCTGGATCACTCACGCTAGTGTCTCTACCAGCTCACCTAATGAGCAGGAGATGGCATTAGGAAATCCAGGTCTTAGCGGAGGAGGCGGCATTCTTTGTGATTACAATGGCAGGATTATATGGGCACACTCTACATTCTTGGGCTTCGTTCAGTTGCCGAGGTTCAATATTTATTGTATCGCTTGAAACTGTATTCGCAAATGGGTTTCAAAGATGTTGTGATTGAAACTGACTGCAAATTTGTGGTTGACTTATGGTCAAAAGTTGGGTGGCCATGGTGGGTTCAAGACTTCCAAGTATTCCACCTCAGGAAGGAAATTGTAGGCACCTTGTTCATATGTTCAGAGAAGCGAATGGAGTAGGACTCTTTGGTTAATCATGGGTGTGAGTCCAAGACAGTTTCTTCGATTCTACTCAACAGGTTACTAATCAGACAATCAGCTCCTTTCACAAAAAGGTTGGGGCTTCCAGTTCTGTGTTAGATAGATAGTTCTTTGATTTTATTTCTTTATTTATTTATTTTTCTTGTGGATATCTTGTTTGGTTCTCATATTTGATGTCTCTTGGGTTTGGGGTTTTCTCTCAGGGGGTAAGTCCATGTCCCCCTCTTTCTCTCTCACACACACACACACACACACACACACACACACAGTCCTTTTCATCTCCTTTTTTTTAGTGGATCATATTCCTAAGGGCCTATTTGATTTTTCATATCCTTTGTAAATATGTTGTAAATAAGTAATTATTACTCTTTCAGCTTGTTTGAAAATTCAAGAGTATTTCCGCCTAAAAAACCGGTCCAGAAGGACGGACTTAAATTTGTGGGCCCCACTAGGATAGATGTGGCATATCCACGTTGCCCATCCATTTTACCAAAACATGTTGGGGCATGAGCCAAAAAATGAGGTAGATCCAAAGTTTAAGTGGCCCACACCAAAGGAAACAATGGCCTTAAAACCTCAACTGTTGAAAGTTGTTTCCTTTACCGGGCCCATATTGATGTTTATTTGTCATCTGACCTGTTCATAAGGTCACACAGACTTTTGTTTTTTTGAGAAGTAACAGAAAAAATTATTAGAAAGACCAGCATATGCAAGGAACGAGGTGTCCCGTAGCGGTATCGGTGGGCGTAACAGTGCCCACCGTTACCGATACGGATACGGGTCGTATCGGCCGATATGCCCCCCCTAAGTAACGGTTGAATTTTTTTAATTTTATTTTTATTTTTTGCCCAAAAAATCTAAAAAAATGCGGATTAAATCCAGAAAATTCCAAACATCCTAAATATGCATTCATTTATAATTTTGAACATGTTTATGGTAGCAAAGCGGTCCACTCTTTGGTGAAAAAAGTTGTATCGGGTTGTCTGATGAATTTATGAAGCTGACAACGTGGAATCATTTGCACAATCTGTCAAATGCACATGATTGTGTTCTACTATAAGTAACACATGTTATCCAACCTTTAAACCACAATTTTTTTTGAAAAAAATAATTTTCCCTAATTTTTAAAATTATTCCGAAAATAATCCAAAATTAAAAAAATATAAAAAAATAGCAAATCATGTGCATAATCTGTAAAATGCACATGATTGTATTCTACTATAAGTAACACATGTTATCCAACCTTTAAACCAAAAAAAAAAAAATGAAAAACCAGAAAAAATTGAAAAAAAAATGATTTTCCCTAAATTTTAAAACTATTCCGAAAATAATTCGATATTAAAAAAATACAAAAAAAGAAGAAGCAAATCATGTGCATAATCTGTAAAATGCACATGATTGTGTTCTACTATAAGTAACACATGTTATCCAACCATTAAATCAGGAAAAAAAAACATGATTTTCCCTAATTTTTAATATTATTCCGAAAATAGTCCAAAATTAAAAAAATCAGTTCCATAATCTTGAAATGTACATTTTAATATTTTACAATGGTTAACACATCATATCAAGGTGAAAAAACAGAGATTAGAGAAAGAAAAAGGTATAAATACCTATTTTCGAATTTCTTCAAAAAATGGCCTACGGAATTTCGATTCATCCAAATCGTAGAAATTAGTGGTTTTAATATTCCAAAATAGACTAAGAATGGTCGGTTTTAGCAAAAGAGTAGATTATGAAAGAAATCGGAGAAGGAAAAGTATGGAAAAAAAATCAAATTTAAAAGGCAAAAAAAAGTAGCCATTTTTTTTTTATCGTTACAGGAGCCGTAACGGCCGTTACGGCACCATTTTTTGGGGGGTCCCGTGTTCGACCCCGTATCGCGTAACAGTACCCACCGTTTCCGATACGTATCGGCCGATACATATCCATTTTGGGATAGTTTGGTGAGGAAAGAATACAACCCAAACAATCCTCAAACAGAACTAAAAGACGGGCCAGCCGAAACTGCCTTGCCGTACACAACCCAATCCAAGATCAGATTCCTCACTTTAGCAATGGCCATAGAAACACTCTCCACTATATTTCCTAAAACATCGATCATTCCTAGCCCTTCCAAATGACCAAAAAAACTGTCATAATTAGCAAAATCTCCATTCAACTTTTCTATACTTACTCGTACCACCTCCGTGCCACACCCAAAGAAGCTCTTCCACGGACTTCGGCATAACCCAATCAGTGTGCATAGAAAAAAGAAATTGCGACCAAATATTGGTTGCAAATTGACAATGAATAAAAAGATGGTCAATCGATTCCTCATTCGCCATGCACATTAGACAAATGTTGGGGAGAATCATCACTCTACGCTAAAGATTGTCAATCATGAGGATTCGTTTCCTACCAACTAGCCAAACAAAGGTTGCGACCCAAGGAGGAGCCCCGTAGAACTAATGATGGAAAGGATGAGGACCCGATCATTGAGTTGCAGAAATGAGCTTAAAAACGAACTGACCGAGAAGTTGCCGAAGGGGTGATACAACCAAAGGATCTTATCTTCCTCAAGGGGCAACGACATGCAAGAGTTAAGAAGTCCCAGAAGGCTGGCTAAGTCTGAAATTTTTGTCTCCAATAAGTTCCTTCGACAGAGGAAGCCACACCACTTCCTCACCCACCACTGAAAAGCATTCTGCCATGAGGACGAAATGATTAGGCACCACACGGGCTAACCTTGGATATAATTATTGAAGGGCGGTGCTACCACACCAAACATCAATCCAAAAGCGAATTCGGGTTCCATTTCCAAGCTGAAAGGCAAGGCCTCTAACAAGAAGATGTTGTGTGCCACAATCACTTTCCACATAGAGGAAGCTCTATACATGGAAGATTTCCTAACAAACCAACCCCCATCCTGGGTGCCATATTTTGCCACTATCAGATTTCTCCACATGCTATCCCCTTCGGTACAAAATCTCCATATCCACTTCCCGAGCAAAGCTATATTCATATTTGCAATCGTTCTAATGCTTGCTCCTTCTTCCTTCACCGGTTTGCACACCTCTTCCCACCTTAGGAGATGAAACTTCCTTGTGACCAAAACATGGGTAAGGGGAAATACAAATATCAGGTTGATTCAAAACTTTTGGGGGGCTCAAGAAGTTTTTAACGATAGGTGTTCAATTCCCACAATTTCCTATGGTGTGGTCCACTTGAGCTATGGATTTGCCTCATTTTTGGGCTCATGCCCTAAAATTAGCTAGCATAACGGATGGATGGTGTGGATAAACCACATACATCATGGTGGGCTCCACATTTATTTCGCACTTGTCCTCGATTTTCACATTCAAAAAGCAAATTGCAACGTCAACATTAGGAATGATGTGGTAATTACCTAGGTAAGTAACTAAGTGTGTGTGTGTGTGTGTGTGTGTGTGTGTGTGTGTGTGTGTGTGTGTTGGGGGTAGTATAAAAATTCACATAAGGGAAATAAAAATTGTCAATGTTAAGTTTATTCGTCGCTTCTATGTGATTGTACCCTTGGTCCCAACCCTCCCTCACACTATTACCCATTTACAACGTATCTACAGGCAATATGAAAAATCAAGCAGCCCCTAAGAGGATTTTAACCAATCATTCTGAGTTGTTTGGAGAAAAAAGAGGATTTGAGTAGGAAAATTGAGATCAGAGTGAAGATGGGCTGGAATCTAATCTAATCGGTTTTATTTTTATTTTTTCATTTACATGTTTTTCTCGTTGAAATTGCTTAGGGGCTGTTTGTTTTTTCAATTACATATGTAAATAGGGGTAAATAACTAATAATTAGTTTTGAAGGGAGTTTGTTTAAGAGGGAAATACATCCATAATTACACCTCGAAAACAGCACCATGAAGCATATAATCCAACGGGCTTTAGTATTGTCAAAATTTGCGGATCCCATAGTGATGTATATATGTGATCTATGCCGTCCATCCATTTTATCATCTCATTATAGAGCATGCGGCAAAAAATGAGGCAAATTAGAAGCTCACGTGGACCACACCACAAGAAACAAGGGGGTTAATGACATCCACCATTCCTACCATTTACTATGGTGTGGTCCACTTGAGCTTCAAATCAGCAGAACAGATGGACAGCATGGATAAGATACAAACATCATGGTGGGACCCACAAATTTTATACATGGAAATTTACGAATTCAATGCTGTGAAATGGGAAGCTTAACAAACAAACTCATGGTCAACGTCAATCCTCAAAACTGATGTGGTAATTACATGGGTAAATAATCATTGCCTATTTATTGGTAATTGCATATGTAAATGAAAAAAACAAAAACCCCCGTGGAACCAACTTAGTAATCCATGATTTTGTGCGTATTCTCAAGCATAGATTTTTAAATCCGATTTTTTTATTTCGAGGGAAATAGGGAGAATTTGAGGAAAGTCCAAATTTTTTCCAATTTCACCCATTTAACTTACATTTAGAGAGTAAAAAAATTTATGGAAGTGCTTTTAGGCTGATCTACAGATTGACTGGATTTTTCGGAATTGTTGAAAATTTTCACTTTTAAATTAAAAATATCAAAAAGTTTTTTTTTTTTTTTTGTAAATTACACTGATCAACCAAAATTCGATCATAATATTGTGCATTGATGTGTATGTTGATCTTAATATCAACCACAATCATTTATTTATTTTCAAAAATAAATTTAAATTATAAAAATACGTAAGCAACCAATCAGTTACCATTTCTTCATTGCAAGAATGTTTCAAGCAAATGTATGGGCGAGAGAAAACAGAAAATGGAGACAGATCCCCTTACTAAACCTTAATTTTCAAAATACTAATGGTCCCAATGACTACTTAAAGAATATGCGGAGACTAACAACCTTGCACGTAACATGCTGCTGAAAATTACCTTTATATTTTGCAAATTCTTCTCCATCGTAGAAGACCTTAAATGTAGGATAAGAATGAATGTCGACTTTGGTACATATCGATTTACTTGTACTGCAATCAACCTGCCCTATCTCAATCTCATCTTCCCCTTCCACAGCCCTCCCTAAGTCCTCCCACAATGAGCCCAACTTCTTACTGAAAGGTAAGGTGGACATTAGCAGTCAAAGAACAATGAAACGCTACTTGAGTAAATTCCATAATATGTAAAATAGCTGTTAAGCAGACCCATAGGAATTGCCAAATTTTGGAATCATGCTTCCCATAAGCCATATATAACATAGGTAAAAAACAATGAAATATTACCAATGTTTACACCAAGGGACACAGAACTGAACGAACCACACAGTATCCTTCTCCTTCACCTAATTGGGACAGAATAAAGAAAATGAAGCCTCAGAAAGTGCTCATTACCAATGCATCTTACCATGAAAATATTAAAAATTAACGAAGGTAAATACAAGGAAGTGTTTCCACTACATATTCAACATAATACATTGAAGCATCCAAAGAAGGAATTATTCACTCGCCATAAATTCATGGGATAGCATTTGGTGCTAGTGTTTGGTGGCTGTTCAGATTGCAAGCATAGTCGTGTCCAGTACGAGCTGTCTGGGACAAACAGCTTGTCCATGGTTTTTCTAATTAATTTATGCACAAAAACAAACAGAACAAGGACATTCTATCCCCAACAGTGTTCCAATATTATCAGCATCACCCAAATACATATTGGAGAATGCCGATTCCAAATAAAATTGTCGTTTTTCCACATATCAGCGATATATCTCCATGTATTGATAACTGAAAATATCCCCGAGATATCACCAGCTTCTCGTGTGTATAAATTCCATAAGTCACTTGTATTGCCGATGTAATTTGACACACTCTATTTCAAAAATTGTGTGCTATTCAGTGGAAATTCAAGAAAAAAATCCAAATTTTTTTTTTTGTTCTCAATTCTAAGTGAGGGGTGAATTTCGGCACCTCATCTCCATTTCTTGTTAATCAAATCTCCCATTTGTGGGAGAAATTGCAGATCAAAAGCTTGGTCAGCTAAAACCAAGAAGGAATAAAATATTGCATTATAATGATTTTTTTCTTTAATTTTCTTATGGATTTGAGTTGAAAATCCAACGATTTAAGAGTCAAAGTTGGGAGAAAATGAGAAATCCGATTTCCCCCCATTTTCCCACCTAAATTAAGTAATTGATGGCCCCATTTTTTTAATATGTTTATGAGTTGGTCAATCTATCGACTCATGTAGTTTTTTATAATTTAAAAAAAAAAAATTATTTAAAGTTTCGACAAATAATTTAAAATTGTTTAATATCCAAAACATAACTTTAAGTTAATTTTTTAGATATATGTTTTTTTTTTTTAAACTTTTTCCTTATTTATGATTGCATGTTCATGATTGATGGGGTCCAATGCATTGATGTATTTTTCTATTTCAAAAATTATTTCTTCCATGAATGTATCATTTTGTCATAAATGCATTTATGTATGTGTGCATATATGGATGGATGGGTCATGCTCATGCATGTATGTTAGTGTGTATGTATGTATGTATGCATGGATGGATGGATGGATCATGTATGTGTGTATGTATGTATGCATGGATGGATGAATGCGTTAGTGTATATATGCATGGATGGTTGGTTGGATGGATGGATCATGCATGTGTGTGAAATGGATGGATGGATAATGCATGTGTCTGTATGCATGCATGGATGGATGGTTGGTTAGACATGCATGGATGCCTGTATATATGTCACACCATCAACTTGGCAAAGTGTTCGAAGTGGTGGGTTCTTGCCTTGGGAGGGTGGTGGGGATTGACCCTCTATCTGAAGATTGTGAGATGTTGTGATATGCTTTTATCTAGGTGGGAGAAGGATACGTGTGAGCAACAAATTGGACAGGAGGGGGAGAGGTCAACATTAGTTAACACTTAACAATGGGCAGAAAGAAGGGGCATGTGGGAAGAGTGGGGGCAATGGAGCATCTCGAGGGGCTGATGATGTTAGTGTAATCAATGAGTTACAGAAGAAGAGCAGCACGTGGAAGGAGTTGATGGAGAGTGGCTGTTGAAGCCCACATGGAAAGCTATTTCTAGATTTGAGTGGAGGGTCTCTCGCTTGGGTGGAGAAGAGATCTCGTGTGGAAGAGTTGTGTATATCTTCACGTGTGAAGGAAATTGAAGTCCTCCATACATGTGAGACCTTTTCTTAGCTAAATGGGAGAAGATAATTATACGTAGACAAATGACCAAGACAAGGTAGTGAAGTCCAAAGTTGGATCGATTTTTTATATCGTTTAAATGGGAGGAGAAATATCAATCGGTGCATCAAAGGGGTCCCCCTAAACCGGTGTCTGATCATTGTCCAATATTTTTAGAGGTGGAAGAAGAAATTTGGGGGCCGTGTCCACTTAAGTTCGAACTAACATGGTTTGCGGTTAAAGGTTTCAAAGATCTTATTAAGGAGGGGAGAGCGGTTGGTTTTTCCACCTTTGTTACCTCTGGTGGCTAACCTCAAGTTTGCCAGAAACAGGGACTATGTCCTCTGAAACAGCCCCCATCTTGAGATTAGGCACTGGGAGGTTAAGCTTCACTTACACCTAACCACCAAGTGGCATGCCGCATGCCCAAGGTACAAGGTTTACGTCGCCTTGGCCGTCCACTTAGCGAGCCATTTAAGGCAGCTAGGGAAGTACATCATAAAGTCCCCCAGCTAGCAGTTTAACGACATGCTTAGGTCCCTTCAAAGATCTTTATTAAGAATTGGCAATCATCACTAAAGGTACAAGGCGATGCAGGTTTCTCTTTATTTCAATAGTTGAGGGGTCTAAAATAAAAATATATATATATATATTGTGTGGGAAAAAAGAGGTACTTGGTAGTAGAGAGGTGGAGATGGCTGTAGTGTTACAGGAAATTCAAGCTATAAACACTAAAGAGGAAGGAGGAGAATTGTCAACAGAAGAGTTGGCATGGTGTGGAGTTTATAATGCTAAATATAATGCAATGTTAAGGGATGATGAAATTAGATAGAGGCAGAGGTCTAGAGCAATTTGGCTCAAAGAAGGGGATAGAAAAACTAGAATTTTTTCATGCAATGGCTAGTGCTCGAGCAAGAGTGAATAAAATCGGAAGCGTAGAAGTGAAGGGAGTGAGGATAGAGGAAAAAACAAAGACATGCGATGCTATAGTGGACTTTATAATGATCTCCTTCTGGAGAGTAGTGGTCTAGGCCGAAATTAGATAATCTTCTCTTTAATGCAATTCTGAATGTAGAGGCAGTAGGTTTGGAGAAGCCATTTTCAGAAGAGGAAATTAAATGGGCGACTGATGAGTTAGAAAAGGATAAAGATCCAGGTCTGGAAGGTTTCCCTATAACTTTCTTTCAAGAATTTTGGGAATTGATTAAAGAAGACCTAATTACTTTTATAAACAAGTTTCGTGATTCAGGTAAAATAACAGTTGAATCGAGGGCTACATTCATTGCTTTGGTTCCAAAAAAGGAAGCAGCGGAGAGTTTGCAAGACTTTAGACCAGCCTGCTTGGTAGTCCATATAAAATATTAGTTAAAATATTGGCTTCAAGGTTTTAGGAAGTACTAAGTGGGGTGATTTCTAAGCCGCAAGGTGCTTTTCTAGCAGGTAGGCAAATAGTGGATAGTGCATTGATTACAAACGAAGTCATTGATTCTCTGCACAAAGAAAAGATAAGAAAAATTAGCTTGTAAATTGGACATAGAAAAGGCATATGATTATGTTAATTGGGATTTACTCAATTATATGTTGGATTGTTTAGGGTATAGTTAGAAATGGAGAAAATGGATGTAGGCCTGTGTCAAGTTGGGTAGATTTTCGATATTAGTCAATGGATCTCCGAAAGGCTATCTTTTCGGCATCAAGGGGTTTGAGGCAAGGGGGCCGTTATTACCTATCTATTTGTAGTAGTGGAGGCTTTAAGTTGCACAATTCAAAGAGTAGAAACACAACTTATAGAAGGTTCTACGGTGGATAAGTGAGAGTTCCAAATGTCACATTTACAATATGCGCATGATACAATTCTATTTTGTGACGCATACGTAACAAAGTTGGATAACTTAAGGAAAATTATTTATTGTTTTGAGGCGGTTTCAGGTTTAAGGGTGAACATAAGTACATGTGAACTATTGAGGATACATTTATCTAAGAAAGAGGTGGGTGAGCATGCTAGAATCTTTGGTTGTTGGTTGACCTCATTTCCTTCGACCTATTTAGGTTTACTGCTTTACATAGGAAAACCGGCTCAACATCTGTGGGATAAGGTGGTGAAAATGTTTGAAAGGAAGCTATTGTGTTGGAAAAGAAGGCATTTGAGGGAGATTGACGTCAATAAAATTGCTACATCTAATCTCCTAGTTTATTTAATGTCCTTAGATGCCCAAAGTTGATTTTAGATCGCTTAGATAAAATTAGGCAAGAATTTCTATGGCAAGGAGTTGAAGAAAAGCATAACTTTCATTTAATGAAATGGAGGACATGTGCAAGCCATTTCAAGAGAGGGGGGGGGGGGGGGGGGGGGGGGGGAGCAAGCATAAGAAGTTTGGAATTGATGAATTTCGCGCCATTGGGGAAATGGCTTCAGTGGATTAGTGGGGAGGAAGCTCATTTATGGAAACAAATCACTATTAAGAAATATGGATTAGAGGAAGGAGGTAGAAGGATTAGAGTGTCTTCTCTATCTAAAGCATTGGGTGTTGGAAAGCAATAGCAGGATTGAATGGGAAGTTCAAGGAGGGGGGTGGGTTTCTCTTTGGGGATGGAAAAGTATGAAGTTTTAGGTGGACGTTTGGTTGGGAGATAAGCCTCTTCAAGAATTTTTCCCTAGTTTGGCTAGAATATCAATGAATTTGAATATCATGGTTGCTCATTGTTACTCTATCGAAGGGAATGAGCTGATTTGGGCTCCTTTATGCAGAAGAAATTTGTTAGAGTGAATGATGTTAAATGTTTAGGGATGTGCATTAGTGAGATGAGTGTCATAGCTTGCATGAATTTGGGGTCAATTTAAAGGCATTCGAATGGTTCCCTAAATGGGCAACATTATTCATTCAAATTTTAATTGTATTTTTTCTTAAAATTACTTGGGGGATGATGTTAAATGCTTAGGGATGTGCATTAGTGGGATAAGGATGATAGTTTGCATGAATTTCGAGCCAATCTGGGGTTAGTCTAAGCACATCAGGTTCATGGAGTCATCAAATAGCCCGAAACAGCATTCTCACAAAAGAGTGGACTGTTAAGCCATCATTAACATGGTAAAAAAAAAAAAAAAGAACACATATTTGGAATCCTCTAAATATTTGGGATTTTCCTACATTTTTCTGGATTTTTTTTACAAAAAAGAAGAAAGAAAGAAAGAAACAGAGAGACCATGTTGAGGCTGATACGTGGATTGGTTACAGTGGGCACTGATACACCCACCAAAACCCATTCAAGATCTACTCCTAACCAAACTCCAATTCCTCAGAAAACTTCCCAATTCTTTTTCTGATGATCAGAATTCCCAAATCCATTAAACCATGTTCAAACAATCTTCCATAACCACCTAGAGGGTAACAGAACTAACCTACCATTTTTTTTTTTCTGGAACCATCAATCATAAATGAAATAAGCATCAATTCATACAGCTGACTTTCAATTAAATCTTACTAAAAAGAGACTCACACCTAGAGAAAGGCAAGTCCAAGCTGCCCGCCCTTCCGCCCCACCTCGCAATCATCCAGACCGTTCATGTAGAAGCTTCCACCGTATATGCGCACATGGAAAAACTCAGTGCTCATCCAAACATACAAGGTGAGTCAGAAACTGTTCTCCTGGACACTCATTTCAAACTCCAAGTTATGGAGGGTTAAATCTCTGATGAGTGAGATGTTTTCCATGTAACCCATCTATGGTGGGGTCTTCTAGATGAACGGTCTGGATCGAACAGAAGGGAACACTGCTGGAAGGGAAGGCTAAGGGAAGAGAATAATCTAGGGCTGGTAAAATACCTTGTCTGAAAAGGTATCAGCTGTGAGGGTGATGACCTCAGCCCTTGCAGATGGTAAGATACACGACCACAAGAACAGCGAGAATACGAGAAGAACAGGGGAGCAACGGACGGTCATGGCGCTTCTACGATCGGCGGTCTCTCTTCCTTCCTTTCTTTCTTTCCCTCTTTTTTCTTTCTGCAACGCCAACCCGCCACAGTGCGGCTTCGGTGGATCCCCGGATCGACCGAGGTGGGTGGATCCCTGACTGTAGGTCCACCTTGATGGATTTTCCTTACATCCACACCGTTCATCTGTTTTTACAGCTCATTTTAGGACATGATCCTTAAAATGAAGCAGATTCAAGTCTTAGGTGGACCATACCACAGGAAAGAGTGGTGATTTAATACCCACCATTAAAAACTTCTTGGGGACACTCGAATGTTTATTTGCCATCCAGCCTGTTGATGAAGGCATATATCATATAGTTTTGCGGCCCACAAGAAGTTTTAATGGTCAATCACCTTTTTTTTCCTGTGGTGTGGGCCCACAAGAAGTTTTTAGTGGCCAATCACCATTTTTTTCCTGTGGTGTGGGCCACTGGAGATTTGGATCTGCTTCATTTTTTCGGTTCATGCCCTAAAATGAGCCATCAAAACGGATGGACGGCGGAGATTTAAGGTACATACAATATGATGGGCCACACAGGGATGCACCGAAGCTGCCGTATACGCGCGTGTTCATTAGATGAGCCACACGTGCACGGGATTTTTACTCCAATAACCCTGATGTGTGGCTATTTTTACTAAAAGTCTAATTTCTTGTCTGGTTTATCTTTTTTAGCCTTTCCATGAGAAATTGAAAATTTATGGCTGATAATGCCCCTCCGACTTATTCCCCTTGGACACTATGGATCCCCCCTAGTACATGGTGGTTAAAGTGTTAGGATTTGAAAAAATAATCTCCAACCGATTGGGGACACGTGGCATTATCATCTTTATTCTATTTGTTATGATATTGCTATTTGTTGGGATATTGTTATTTGTTAGGATATTATTATTTGTTAGGATATTATTTGTTAGAATATTTTTAGTTATTATCTTTATGTATTTAATTACAAGGAAATAATAAAAAGTTGTAGAGATTTTCCATTATTCAAATCAGTGCACCATAGGTACTAGGAGGAGGGGATCCTCCCTCGAAGAAGGATCCACACCAAAATGATGTTAGATTGAGGTTCATACATCTAATATTAGAGCTTCGATCTCGGTTATGCCCAAACAACCAAGCCAGGGACAACGAATATTAACAATGGAGGAAAAGATCAACAAGTTAGAGGAAGAGATGTTGCAGCACTCTGAGTTCCTGCGTGAGATAAGAGAAACTCTCGATGCCATGAGTTTACAATATGAGCAGTTGACCTCCTCAGTATTGCGGGACGATAAGAGTCCCTCTGACTATTGCGGAGAACATGTTGACCTGGAGGGATCAAGTGGGGGGGCTAATTGTGATGAGCTCGTGCCCGTTCAAGGATGCTATGCCCATTTAGATTTTCCAAAATTTGGAGGCAGAGACTCGACTAGTTGGGTCTATCGAGCTGGAGCAATTTTTTCGGTTCCATAATAGTCCAGAGAATCAAAAGGTCCTATTAGCATCCTTTCATTTGGAAGGTGACACTGTAAAATGGTTTCAATGGTATGAGAGGACGCAAACTTCAATGTCATGGTCCGACTTCATCAAGGCTCTTTATGTGCGCTTCGGGCCAACCGAATATGAAGATTTTCATGCCGCTCTCTCTAAGTTACGACAAACCACAACCGTTCGTGACTATCAAACTAACTTTGAGAGATTGGCAAATCGAGCAGAAGGATGGACAAAGAAGGCAATTGTTGGATGCTTTGTTGCCGGATTAAAGGAGGAGATTGGGATCGAGGTTCAAATGTTTCGGCCCACTACCTTGGTGGCCGCAATTGGGTTAGCTCGCATGCAAGAAGAGAAACTCCAACGGCTGCGTCGAAATGGTAAGGGTCTGTTAAGTCGACCAACAACCAACATTACTTCAACAAAAGAGGAAGCCACACCCATAAAAAAAATTAACATGGGTCGAGATGCAAGCTCACCGAGAGAAGGGTTTTTGTTATAACTGCGACGAAAAGTTTGCTCCAGGCCACCGTTGCAAGACGCAACAATTATTTTTGTTGGACGACGAAGTAGACGAAGAAATGGATGATGATGGGAGTTCTGATGGAGAGTAAGAAGCACCTGAAATTTCAATTCATGCTCTTTTTGGGTTGTCCCCACCTCAAACCATGAGGGTATGTGGGATGATTAAACGACAAGCAGTGTCAATTCTCATAGATATCGGGAGCACGCATAATTTTGTTAGTAGCAAGTTAGCGCAGAGGTTTGGCTACCCCATCATTCGCTCTTCGGCATTCGAAGTAATGGTTGCAGATGGACAAAAATCGGCATGCACAGGCAATTGCAAGGACGTGAAATTGATAATACAAGGGTATCACTTCCATGCTGACATTTATTTACTACTATTAAAAGGGTCTGACGTGGTACTCGGTATCCAATGGCTTCGACAATTGAGTTCTATCGTATGGGACTTTAATAAGTTAATGATGGACTTTGCGGTGGGTGACCAAAGTTATCATCTGGAAGGGAGACATATTGGAGACGCACAAGCCTGCTAGTATTCATTGCATGGAAAGGCTTCTTAAATATTAGCAGGGATGTCTTTTATTACAAATTTCCATGAAGACAACCGTGGGTAATTTAAGTTCCTCCTCACAAGATTTAACTCATTTACTTAATGACTTTACTAGTGTGTTTGAGGAACCCAAAGGGTTACTGTTAAGCTCTAAATTATGCATATTTTAACCCTAATTCATCACACATTATGTATGGTTTTCATGATTAAAGACTAATCCAATACATATTTTTCTATTAGTAGGAATGCTAGAGAGAGTCTACCTATATGATATTAAAAGATGCACTTTACATGCCTTGAAGATCAAAGGAATAAAGGGTAAGAGATGGATGAAAGATGCAATGAAGATGGAGGAAGAAAAGCTGAATAAGTCACATTTTACATGCCATCCGTCGACCGGCCACAGCCACCGGCCGGCCAAACTCTCCAGAAACAGCAAAATCACTGGACACTTTTTATGAAACCCGACCTATTGACCGGCTGGCCGGCTTATACATTCTAATGTCCAGAGAATTATATACATTAAAGCCCAAGCTTCAGCCGGCTGGGCAGCCAGCGTCCCGACTGCATAAGGACTCTCCATCATCTCGAAGATTTCAGGTCAGTGACGGATTTTTGCTATAAAAGGACACATCTACGTTATTCCTAAGGCATCATAGAAGGCTTGTGAAGTCCAGGAAAGTGGAGAGGAGCATTGTGGAGTGTTCGTAACTCCTCTAACTAGGGATTTTATAGTTTTCTTATACTTTCAAGTAGTTTTTCTTATGATTTTAGTTGTAACATGATGATGCTCAGCTAGAACTTCTTAGCTAAGGCTAAGAGGTAAAGCTTGCAGTTAGTTATCATGTAGAATTTGTTTAATTCAAGTACATTTACTTAAAGTTTAGATATGTAAGTTCTAGTTTGAATAAAGTTGGTATTTTTGGATGTTTTATGAGAGTTCATGTGCTTCAGACATGAGTTCCTTGCAATTATCTGAGATTATCATGTTTGGATTGATTAGATTCGAATTGTAGTAACCCTAGAGCATGCTATAGTCTCTTGGCATGGTTGTCACTTCGAAGGCCTATGTGCTTCATTAGAACTAGAATCTTATTTTCTGACTTAAGTGGGATTGTTTGTGTTTAAATGCTTTATCTTCCAATTAAATGAGAGATAGAACTTCGAATCTAGTTATGTTTATGCTTGGATGAATGAATTCACATGGAACTACTACAAGTGGATCCTTGAGGCCTTGGTCCCGTTAATTATCAGATTTTTCCTAAAGTTACTGTTTTACTTAGTTTTTAAAATTGAATTATAAATTTGCTAAGATTGAAGTTGCTAGAGTGGTTTGAATTTGTTTACCTTAATTCTCTGTAGATCGACCTCGGTCTTATCGAGTTATTACTACATCGCAAGCCTTGCACTTGAGGCGAGCAAACAAGTTTTTTGCGCCGTTGTCGAAAAATCAAGGATAAACGGTTCTAAATTATTTTAATAATTATAGAATTAGAAGTAGTTAGGTTTTACTATTTTCCTAGGGCTAATTTTTTATTTCTAAAACTAACAACTTTGTTTTGTTTGGCAGAATTACTTATAGTTCAAGCTAATCGGGTAACATCTTTCTAACTTAAAACTTTTTCAGTTTTACAGATTTTTAGTTTTTTTTTTATATAGATTTTTGTTTTAGGATATAGGATTTAGGTTTAGATTTAATTCATATTTTTATTTTTGTGGTTTATGTTCCGTAGGAACGTGACCACGCAAATATTTCCAAATCGAAGATGGTTTAGTTGGACCACTCTCCTGTCCATAGACGAGTTAGAAAATACATTGAACTTTGTGAAAGTTCGGAAGAATATGGATCAAACACCGTCAAGAAATACTCCCCCTCCTACTCTAACTACAAACACAAATTCAGAGGTCGTAGGAGAGAATAAAGCGCACAATGCCCCTCCAATGAGAGCTCTACATGATTACTTACAACCGGCCCGTGCACCACTCCTTCATGCATGTTTTTCTCAAACAATGCCGGAACAATTGATATTAAGCCGGGGGGTAATTCAAATTTTACCTAAGTTTCATAGGCTAGATTCCGAGAGCCCATATCTACATCTCAAAGAGTTTGACGAGGTGGTTACTACTTTGCAATATAATAATGTATTAGAAGATGTAGTAAAATTAAAACTATTCCCTTTCTCTTTAAAGGAAAGAGCCAAGACATGGCTTCACTCTCTTATACCAAGGTCGATTGGGGCATGGACTGAGATGACCTGAGAGTTTTTGAAAAAATTCTTCCCGACTCATAAAATAAACACCCTTCGATGAGCTATTATAAATTTTTCTGTTAAAGAGAGTGAAACATTCTTTTAAAGTTGGGAGAGATGCAAGGATCTCCTACTTACTTGTCCACATCATGGTTACGAAATATGGCGAATCATAAGCTTCTTCTATGAAGGATTGAACTCAAACATGTGCCAATTCGTAAAAACGATGTGTAACGGCGAGTTCATAAGCAAAGATCCCGAGGATGCATGGAGTTGCTTAGATATATTGGCTGAGAATGCCCAATCGTGAGATACCTCAGAGAAGTCTAGTAACCTCAAGCCTCCTCAACAAAAGGAGAAGGGAGGTACCTACATCCTTAAGGAAGAGGACGATGTTAATGCAAAGATAGCTAGCCTCACTAAGGAAGATAAAGGCCATGGAACTCAGTAAGAGTGGAACTTCCAAGTCCACTAACGTTATTAAAAACGTGTGTGGAATTTGTGCCACTAATGTGCACTCTACATAAGATTGTTCTATAATCCCTACTGTTCCAAGAAGTGTTACAAGAGCAAGCAAACGCCGCATATGGTTATCAACGACCCTTCAATGGACCGGTAGGTAACACGTATAACTCTACTTAGAAGAATCATGCAAATTTCAGTTGGAGGAACGATCCCACGGCCAATCCTACTAATTCTTAAGGAGGATCACCTATGCAAAACATGACCCCACCTCAATTCTCAATGGAGGATACCTTAAAGGCGTTTACGCAAGGGCAAACACAAATAAATTAAACAAATCAGCAAATGTTCCAAGAGCTTAAGGTGTCGGTTGATGAGATTAAGGGACGCTTGAATGCTAGGGAAGGGATCTTTCTGGCCCAACCTCAGCCCAATCTGAAACAAGCACATGACATAAGCAACCCTAACCTCACTAACCCACATGTGGAGCAAGCAAAATCCATCACCACTCTTAGAAGTGAAAAATAAGTGGATAAATCTATTCTGGTGAAGGCCGACAAGCCTAATGATCTGGTAATTTCTAAGAACGAGGATGAATCTAACTCAACCCCATTCCCTTCGAGATTGGTTGCTCCAAAACCTCTCCCGAACTCTCATGACATTCTAGAGGTTTTCAAACAAGTCAAGATCAACACTCCTCTAATTGATGTCATTAAACAAATCCCCTCTTATGCCAAGTTTCTAAAGAACCTATGCACAACCAAACACAAATATAATGTGCAACAAAAGGCCTTTTTGAATGAGCAAGTGAGTATCATTCTCTCCCAAAAGACCCCCCCTCCCCCAATATAAGGATCCCAGTAGTCCCACAATCTCATGCATCATTGACGACTATCGGATTGAGCGTGCATTGTTAGATTTGGGGGCAAGCGTAAATTTGATCTCATACTCGGTATACGAGCAATTGGGTCTTGATGAATTAAAACCCACCAAAACCACATTGTAACTCATTGATCGATCTATTCGTATACCGAGAGGGGTAGTTGAGGATGTATTGGTCCAAGTCGACAAATTCTATTATCCGGTGGATTTTATCGTCTTGGACACGCAACCGGTTATGGATACGAGTACTCAAATACCGATAATTTTGGGCTGCCCATTCTTGGCTACATCAAATGCAATTATAAATTATCGGAATGAGGTGATGCAAGTGTCATTTGGGAACATGACATAGAGGTAAATGTACTCCATATGGGCAAGAGGCATAGGGATGATGATGATATCCATGAGGTAGACCTTATTGAATCTATCGTGGAAGAAGAGTTCGCCTTAAATCAGAATTTTGATTCTCTAGATGTTGTTTGCTTCGATCCCTTTGAGGATTGGGATAATGATAATGACTCTAATGAGATAAATTTGATAGAATCTATGGAAGATCGGGACTTTTTCCAACCCGATCTACCTGAAAGTTTGGAGATATGTGTAGCACACTCCAAGGATGAAGCTAATTTGATCATTAATGAGGCATTGGATGTGTCAATTTTTTAAAGTTTACTTGACAAGTCATCAATTTCTGACTTACACAAATTTGTTATGCAGGAATTGAAAGAATTGGTGCTTGACTTGCCTACAGAGATGCCAATTTCTAAAAGTGTAGAGGTTGAGGACTCACTCCAACCTACACAAAAGCTTGAGAAGGAGGAAGACGTGAAGGGTCTAAATCTGAAAACTTCCTCCCCTGAGGTCCCTGCACTCTAGAGGAGTGTTTGACTTACTTTGAAAATTGGGATAATCCCATGATTCAGGACATAGTGCACACTTTGAGGGAGACTCCCTCCGGTGCTTAAAAAGTTTCCTTCCATAGAGTGCCAAACTGAAGCATCAATTGTGGAAGCATCGATGAAATTAGATTATGCGGAGACCATCCCAATTTGTGAGGATGAAGCGATAAAAGTCTTCACATCTCTTTGGTTTGTTCAAACTGAAGAACACCACTTCTGAGATGACCCATATTTGACAAATTTTTGCCCAGACAAGATGGAAAGGAGATCCATATTCAATGATTTCCAACCAATGTAATTCTCCTTTCCTAGTATATGTGACAATGTTATTGAAAAACTCGCTGAAATTTTTCAGCAGGATTTTCAATGGGTTACAATGATTGATGTCACCAATGTACTTTCCAAAGCGGGATGGTGGATAGTTCTACTAAAAACTCTGTTACATCACTTGATGATCCTGCTCAACTTTGTTCTTTCGGATGTTATAATGATGATTGATTTCTTAGTCTGATGGAGATTCTCTTTCTAAAAGGATAACTTATGTTTTGTTTATTGCTTTACGTAGAATTAGGTCTAGTTTGTTTCCTGTTTTAGTTTATTTCTGTAGTAGATCTAATTATTGGAGGTAGATTTCCATGATCGACTCTCTCAGGTACTCTCATTCTCACCCTCTTTTTATTTTATCATTGCTCTCCTATTATTACTAAATGCATATTTTTTTTTTACATTAGGGACAATGCAAGATTTGGTTTGGGGGGGGGGGGGGGGGGAGATTCCTAGATGAATCTAGTGTTTTGTAACATTTCAAGCAATGTTTGTATAAAAATTTTCAATTTTTCTAAAAATTCAAAATTCTTTTGAAAAATTTTATTTCTATACACTTAAGATGTCATAAGTATGAAAGGATGATAGATGAATTGCTATGATTTTGAGATCTCTAAATTAGCTGAAACGTAATAGTTTTCTATATGAAATCTCCTATTTATATGATCGATAGAAAATTTGAACACTTTTGAGCCTAGTTCACGTTACATGATTCTCATGGTTTGAAGAGATTACGTAGATTTGTAGATTGGTTAGATTGAAGATTTAAGGTGTTAAGGAACGAAGCCGGGGAACTTTGTCCATCCTTGTTCATGTGAAAGAAGAGAAAAGAACGAAAGATATGAACTTCTAAAAATCCTATCTAATGTATATGAAAAAGAGAAAGAAAGTATGGTTGTTCATTGAATATATGTTCGAAAATTTTCGAAAAGGGCTACCTATTACCAACCAAGGAATGGTGTACCCATAACCAAAGCTGGAAATGGGAAGTAACGTGAAAGTCCTCGAAGGAACGATAAAGCAAATTCTTGTCATAGGCATTTAGTTGAGCTATACACTATTAGATCTTTAGTTTGATTAATCTATGAAGAATGTAATCTTGAAAACTCATGGAGATAAACATTCACTATGCACACTAGGTTAAACTTGTTCGGACTCTTCTATTTATCAATCAATCAGTAGGGATTCTATTTGAACACTTATTATGTTTAGGAGTTTAGGATTTCATCTTCTTATTATTATTCTTTTTTGAATTTTGCACTTATATGTCTTGAAGTTTATAGAAGCATAGTTTCCGAAAGAGAGTTGGGTTTGGAAAAATTGAAATTATTTCACGCATGTTTTACTTGAGACTAGAAAAATGCTGGTTTGGGGGGGGGGGGGGGGGGGGGGGGGGTTGAGATATGAATTATGCATAGTCGAACCCCAATTTATCACACATTATGCATAGTTTTCATGATTAAAGACTAATCCAATACATGTTTTTGTGTTAATAGAAATGCTGAGAGAGAGTCTACCTATATGATGTTAAAAGATGCACTTTACATGCTTGAAGATCAAATGAATAAAGGGCAAGAGATGGAGGAAAGATGCAATGGAGATGGAGGAAGAAAAGCTGAAAAAGTCACATTTTAAACAGTAAAATCGCTGGACACTTTTTATGAAGCCCAACCTATTGATCCGGCCGGCCGACTAGCAGGTCGGCTTATGCATTCTAATGTCCAGAGAATTATATACATTGAAGCCCAAGCTCCGGCTGACCAGCCAGCGTCTTGAATGCGTAAGGACTCTCTACCATCTTGAAGATTTCAGGTCGGTGACGGATTTTTGCTATAAAAGGATATCTCTACGTTGTTCCTAAGGCATCATAAAAGACTTGTGAATTCCAGGAAGGTGGAGAGGAGCATTGTGGAGCGTTCGCAACTCTTCCAACTAGGATTTTTATAGTTTTCTTATGCTTTTAAGTAGTTTTTCTTATGATTTTAGTTGTAGCATGATGAAGCTCGGCTAGAACCTCTTAGCTAAGGCTAAGAGATGAAGCTTGTAGCTAATTATCATATAGAATTTGTTTAATTCAAGTACCTTTACTTAAAGTTTAGATATTTAAGTTCTAGTTTGAATAAAGTTGATATTTTTGGATGTTTTATAAGAGTTCATGTGCTTTGGACATGAGTTCCTTACAATTCTCTGAGATTATCAGGTCTGGATTGATTTGATTTGAATTGTAGTAACCCTAGAGCATGCCATAGTCTATTGGCATGGCTGTTACTTCGAAGGCTATATGTTTGAATTCTATGTGCTTCATTAGAACTAGAATCTTATTTTCTGACTTAAGTGGGATTGTTTGTGTTTGAATGCTTAATCTTCCAACAAGATGAGCGATAGAACTTTGAATTTAGTTGTGTTTATGCCTGGATGAATGAATTCACATGGAACTACTACAAGTAGATCCTTAAGGCCTTTGTCCCGTTAATTATCAAATTTTTCTTAAAGTTACTGTTTTACTTAGTTTTTAAAATTGAATTCTAAAGTTGCTAAGATTGAAGTTGCTAGAATGGTTTGAATTTTTTTATCCTAATTCATTGTGGATCTACCTCAGGTCTTACCGAGTTATTACTATATCGTAAGCCTTGCACTTGAGGCAAGCGAACAGTTACCACTAAAACGTTCGCAGGATCATAAAATTGACTTGCAGCCTAGCGTACCACCTCCAAATGTACGACCATATCACTACCCTCATTTAAAAAAAATGAAATTGAGAGAATTGCTCGTGAGATGCTTGCTTCAGGAATTATACGATCCAGCATTAGTCCATTCTCTTCACCGGTCTTATTGGTTCGTAAAAAAGATGGTATGTGGCGCTTCTGTATTGATTATTGAGCTCTCAACCAATCAACGATCAAGGATAAGTTTCCTATCCCAGTGATTGATGAGTTGCTCGATGAACTACATGACGCTCGTTATTTTTTCAAGCTAGACTTGCGGTCGAGGTACCATCAAATTCGGGTTCGGGAGGAGGATATCCTAAAGACAGCATTCCGCACACATGATGGTCACTATGAATTCCTTGTGATGTCATTTGGCCTCACAAATGCGCCATCAACGTTTCAGAGTCTTATGAACGATGCCTTCCGGACCTTATTTACGTCGCTTCATATTAGTTTTCTTTGACGACATTTTGGTATACAGCTCCACATGGGCAGATCATCTCCAACATCTGCAAATTCACCATTTCTCGACTACGCGATCATCAATTATATGTTAAGAAGTCCAAGTGCGCTTTTGGTCAAACGGAGGTAGAATATTTAGGGCATATTATTTCCTATCAAGGGATGGCGATGGACGCTAATAAAGTGGCTAGTGTAATTCATTAGCCTTAGCCGACCACTGTTAAGGCACTTCGTGAGTTCTTGGGGCTCATCGGATATTACAGACGCTTTGTTAAAGACTATAGAAGAATTAATCAGCCACTCATGGTGTTACTTGAAAAAGACAATTTTCAATGGACCGAGGAAGCGGGTCATGCCTTCGACTCTCTCAAGGTAGCTGTTTCAAATGCTCCTGTTTTGGCTTTACCAAAATTTTCTAAGCTTTTTGTATTAGAGTGTGATGCTTCAGGTGGTGGAATTGGGGCAGGTTCTTATGCAAGAAGGACGTTCTATTGCATTTCTTAGCAAAGTGTTAACGGGCAAGACCATTGCACTTTCTACATATGAAAAGGAGATGCTTGCAATTATCTATGCTGTTACCAAGTGGCGCCCGTACCTTCTCGGCCTGACGATTTTAAATACAAACAAACCATTGCAGTTCGCAATTTTTTCTCAATCAGTGGGTGTCTTCTCTTGAACAACAAAAATGGGTGTCCAAACTTTTTGGTTTTGATTATGAGATTGTATATTGAAAAGGTAAAGAAAACGTAGCAGCGGATGCTCTCTCACGTCACTTATTTGATGGGTCCATGGCTGCTATATCAATGCCCCAATTTTCCTTCTTCAATGCCATTTAGGACGAGTGCTTAAGGAGCTCCGAGATACAGAGGATTATACAACAGCTCGAAGCCAACTCTGCTGTTGCGCCAGGTTATTCTTTGCATGATTCCAGGTTGTTCTATAAAGCGAGATTAGTCATACCATCCGATTCATCTATAAAAGAAGATATTTTATGGGAATTTCATGCCTCACCATCGGCGGGTCATTCAGGTTATCTTCGTACATACAAAAGGCTATTCCAAAATGTATATTGGAAGGGCATGAAGAAGGACGTCAAGAGGTTCATAGCCGAATGTGATACATGCCAACATAACAAGTATGAGACAACATTGCCTCCAGGACTCATACAACCATTGCCTATTCCTGCATGTGTTTGGGAAAACATCTCCATGGATTTCATCAAGGGACTACCCAAGTCAAGTGGTATGAGTAGTGTGTTGGTGGTCGTTGACCGATTCACAAAATATGCACACTTTTGTGCTCTCTCTCACCCCTACACCACTAGTTTAGTTGCACAAGCATTCATGCAGAACATTTCCAAGTTACATGGTATGCACGCTCAATTGTCTCTGATGGTGATCCCGTCTTCATCAGCAATTTTTGGAAGGAATATTTTGCACTCCAAAGGACACAACTATTGATGAGTACAGCATACCATCCACAAACCGATGGACAAACGGAGGCCCTTAATCAATGCTTGTAAACATATCTTCGATGTTTTGTAGAAGATCATCTTAAGCAATGGACAAAATGGCTTCCTTGGGCTGAGTGGTGGTATAATACAGCTTACCACACAACATTCAAGATGACTCCTTTTGAGGCTGTTTATGGCAGGTTACCTCCTACCATTAGTTCCTACTTACCACTCACTACTAGTGTTGATCAGGTCGATCGCGAATTACGTAATCGGGACATGATACTACGCACCTTACGGGAGAATCTTCTCATGGCCCAAAACCGTATGAAGGTTCAACACGATCGGCATTGTTCTGAACGAGAATTTAATGTAAGAGACATGGTATTTCTTAAGCTACAACCTTATCGATAGTCCACACTTGCCCTGCGGTCGAATCAGAAGTTGGCTTTTCGTTACTGTGAACCGTTTCAAGTCTACAACGTGTGGGCCTGGTGGCGTACAAGCTTGCTCTTCCCCCAGGATCCAAGCTGCACCTAGTGTTTCATGTCTCATTGCTAAAATAACAAATGGGAGGTCAAGTTCGGGTGCATTCACATCTTCATCCTATTACAGATGAAGGGGTGATACAGTCGGAACCATATGCCATATCAGAAAGGCGGATGGTCAAGAGAGGCAATAAGGCTGTTACAGAGGTTTTGGTACATTGGTCTAATTTGCCAAAAGAGTATGCAACCTGGGAAGAGTATTCTCAATTCCAGAATCGTTTTCCAGATTTCGAACCTTTAGGCCAAGGTTCTTGAAGGAGGGTCGAATGTTAGGATTTAAAAGAATAATCTCCAACCGATTAGGGACATGTGGCATTATCATCTTTATTCTATTTGTTAGGATATTGCTATTAATTTTTAGGATATTATTGCTATCTTCTGTTATTTTTCATATTTTCAGTTATTATCTTTATGTATTTAATTACAAGGAAATAATAAAAAGTTGCAGAGATTTTCCATTATTCAAATCAGTGCACCACATGCACTAGGAGGAGGGGATCCTCCCTCGAAGAAGGATCCACACCAAAATGATGTTAGATTGAGGTTCATACCATAGAGGGGCATTCTCGACTGTAAAATTTTCAATTTCTCTCAAAAGGCCAATAAAGATGAGTCGTATGAGAAATTGGACTTTTAGTAAAAATAACCACACCTCAGGGCTATTTTAGTACAAATCCCCACATGCACGGGATGATGGATGGTTGAGACGGACGCTGGCTGCCTGCGAAGGCCTTTCATGGAAGCTAGGTGTGGCCCATCTTGATGTTTGCTGAGAAATCCACCCCATCCATCTGTATTTCTCGATCATAGTAGGATATGGGATGCGCCAGGAGCAAGCTAAAGATGGACGATGCTGTTAGGGGTTCTTTGGGGTCCACCGTGATGTATGTCTTTTATCCATGTTGAAGATCATTTTAGTTAATGGGCCCAACTTGAGCATTGTGGGTCCCCCTTGAGTAGCCTCTCAATGGGTCGGATCTGGATCGGATCCAGTTGTATCCTGCTCCAAGTTTGAATATCTGTAAACGGATTTGGATCGGATTTGGATCTAACTCGATCCAAAAGGTGATATCCATATTTGATCCATTTATAAATAGTTAGATCCATTTCTGATCCAAAATTCATATAACCATCGGATTCGAGTTGGATCTAGGTCCGAATCCACCCCATTACAAATCTAAAAAATATATATATAATATATAATATAATATATTTAATTTAGTAGCAAAATGATATAAACCCCACTATTTACTGTGATATGGTAGCCTAAAATAATCTTGGAAAACAGATGGCTAGCATGAATATATCATATAAAGTAAGGAGACAATGAGTCGGATCTGGATCGGATTCGGATCGAACTCGGATATGTTTTTGTGAATCCAAATCCGGTCTATTTAAGTAATCAGACCTATTTTAAGATCCAAATCCGGTTCATTTAAATAATCAGACCTATTTAAGATCCAAATCCGCACTATACAGATTCGGAGCGAATTAGATCTCGGATCTAACCCGCTCCATTAAGAGCCCTACTCATGAGGGCATGGTTTGGGTGGATCCTCAACTTTGGGGCCACTGTGATGTATGTGCCTTACATCTACACTGTCCATGCATTTTGAAAGATCATTTTAGGGCATTATCTAAAAAAATGAAGCAGAACCAAATCTTAGGTGGACCAAATAACATGAAACAGTAGTGATTTAATCCCCACCAAAACTTCATGGGGCCATTGGAATGTTTATTTTCCATCCAACCTGTTGACAAGGTCACAAAGACCTGGATGAAGAGATTGTACAAATATCAGCTTGATCCAAACTTTTGTGGCTTAGGAGAAGTTTTTAATGGTTGAGTATCAGTGTTTACTGTGTTATTGTCCACCTGAGATTTGGATATATTGAATTTTCTGAATTATGTTCTAAAAATGAGTTTCAAAATGGATGGATGGTGTGGATGTAAAACACACACATCACGCAATGGACGGCACAGGTCAAGGTCGGTGGATCCGAACCCACCAAAGCAGCACCCCCATGAGCACGAGGATCTCACCTGGGGGTTGGATCCTCCTGAGTACTGTGGATTTCCTCTGAGTATTGTAGATTCCCTGGAAGTATCAGGTGTGATCGGTGCAGTAGGTGGTAAGAGGGACATTGGATACTAAAAAGTTTGCACTTGCTTGTGTGGGGGTTAAAAAAGATGAGCCCTACAAGAAATTGGACTTTTTGTTAGATTTGGCAGACCCGAAGGCTATTATATTAAATCCTACAATTAGGCTAGTTACTAACCGCCAAGTGCCCTGTGGGCCTCACCATGACTAACCGCCAAGTGCTCTGTGGGCCTCACCATGATGTATGTGTTTTACGCACGCCGTCTATCATCATGTCAGGACTTAATCCTGAAATGAGGCAGATCTGAATCTTAAGTGGACCACATCAGACGGAACAAAGAAGTGATTGAATGTCCACCAATAAGAACCTCCTAGAGCCACTTTTTTGACATCTAACCGATTGATTAGGTCATACAGGCCAGGATGAAGGAAAAAAAAGAGAGCAAATATTAGCTTGATTCAAAACTTTCATAGCGCCTGAGATGTTTTTAATGGCTGACATTCAATCAACAATATATCCTGTGATATGGTCCACTTAAGATTTGGATCTACCTCATTTTTGGACTCATGTCATAAAATGATCTGAAAAAATAGATGGACAGTGTGGATGAAACACATACATCATGGTGGAGCCCACGTAGCACCTGCCACTAGCCAATCTGCGCCCTTTGTAAGGAATCCTGTCGGATTGAGACCAACACGGACTGGGGCAGTGAGGGTGCTTTGTGGGCCTCATCAGGATATATGTATTTCATTCATGCTGTCCATCTATTTTTTCATATCATTTTCTGTCACTAACCAAAATGAGGCAAATAAAAATGGGAGGTCGACTACATCACAAGAAACAGTACAAATTTTTTTGGATCAAGCTAATATTTGTTTTTTCCCTTCATCATCTAGTTGTACATGACTTAATCAACACTCAACAGGTTATCAAATAAATATTACAGTGGTCTTATGGGGTTTTTAATGTTGGACATTCAATCACTACTGTTTTCCTATGGTGTGGTCCACCTTAGATTTAGATTGCCACATTTTTTGCATCAAGCCTTAAATGATCTTGAAAACTGGATGGATAGCATGGATAAAACACATTCGCTGTGGTAGGGCAGGTAGGGCATTGGCCCACCTGGCTATTGGTATGGTGATCACTAGCCAATCTGTGTTCAGTTGAGATAGCGTGACCAAGAGTGGGCATCTACTGTGGACTCAAATTGTGTAGTGCAGAACGCAGCACCAAGGTCGGCACTTTGTTGATGTGGCAAAGTTCCGTGGGCCCACCAAGATGATGTGTTATGTCCACACCATCAATAAATTTTACCAAATCATTTTAGTACATGAACCCAAAATTTAGGGAGATGGATTGGCACCAAGCTCGGTACTGGTCTATCAATCCAGGTTAGTTGGATGGCAAATAAACATAGCAGTGGGCCCTGAGAAGGTTTCACTGTGGACGTTTAGTCCCCACTGCGTCCTTAGATGTGGTCCACTCAAGCTTTGGATCTGACTCATTTTTGAGATCTTACCTTCAATTGAGCTCGCAACATGAATGTACGGTGTGGATAAAATATATACATTATGTTCGGCCATACAGCATTTCAAGTACCGACCAGACCGGGTTCATGGGTAACAAACGCGTATGCCCTCCGATGGAAGCTATGTGGGACCCACTATGATGTTTGTAAGAAACCCACACCGTCCATTCATTTTTCAATATCATGTTAGGACGTGGATCCAAGAATGATGCAAATCCAAAACTTGAAGTGGGCTGTACCACAGAAAAATGTGAGTAGGTAAATGCCTATTGTTGGTCATTTCTACTGTGACTAACTGAAAACACAAAAAATTAGCTTAACCCAAAATTTCTTTGGCCCCATGAATGTTTCAACGGACGCGGATTATCTACTGACATGTTGAGTAGGGAATAAGGCTACTGAAGTGACGTCACCATGTTATGTGGACTCCAACAGGATGTATGTGTTGCATCCACACCGTCCATCCATTTGGAGAGACTGATTTAGGGCATGACTCAAAGAATGAGGCAGATCCAAAGCTCAAGTGGACCCCACCACAGAAAATAGTGGGGACATTGACATCCACCGTTGAAAACTTCTTAGGGGCTACAGAAGTTTTCGATCAATCTGATATTTGTGTTTTCCCTTTCTCCATGTCTGTGTGAACTTATAGACAGGTCAGATCTCAAATAAATATCATGGTGGGCCTAGAAAGTTTTCAACGGTGGATGTCATTGTCCCCACTGTTTTCTGTGGTGGGGTCCACTTGAGCTTTGGATCTGCCTCATTCTTTGAGTCATTCCCTAAATCAGTCTCTCCAAATGGATGGACGGTGTGGATGCAATACATACATCATGTTGGGTCCACAGAACATGGTGACGTCACTTCAGTAGCCTTATTCGCTACTCAACCTGTCAGTAGCTGATCCGCGTCCTGTTTCAACAGTAGAAGTTCAATCCTCTGTTACGCGGCCCTTTGGATTGGCGCGTGGGTACGGATTAGCTACCGGCTGAATTTGCTACTAAAGTGACGTCTCCAAATTCTGTGTGCCCCACCATAATGTATAATGTTGTATCCACACCGTTCATCACTTCGGAGAGATCATTTTAGCACATGAGCCAAAGAACGAGGCAAAGCCAAATCTCAAGTGGACCCCACCACAGAAAATAGTGGGGACAGTGACGCCCACCATTGAAACCTTCCTAGGGCTCACCATGATGTTTATTTGAGATCCAACTTGTTCATAAGTTAACACAAATATGGAAGAAGGGAAAATACAAATATCAGCTTGATCGATGACTTCTGTTACCCAAGAAGTTTTTCATGGTAGGCGTTCAATCCATGAAGATCTTCGGCTCACTTGAGCTTTGGCTCATGTAGGCCTGCACACGAGTTGGGTCAGGGTGGGTTGCGCCTAATCCTAGGTTGAACCTAAATATATTTTATACGTTCAGGGTTTTAGTCCAGGTCATGATTGCGTGACCTAACCCTAACCCTACCCTACTTGTTAAAGGGTCAACCCTAACCCTACCCTATCCTATATGCTAAACCGGGTCGGGTCGGGTTAAGACTATGTAGAGATTCAATCACGACTGTTTCTATGGTGTGGTCTGCCTAAGATTTGAGTCAGCTTCATTTTTGGTATCATATCATAAAATGATCCTTCAAAATGGTTGGATGATGTGGATTTAAGACACGTAGTCAGTGGCCACCCACCTTGGTGGATCCCGGATGTCACCGAATCAGCTTCGTGTGATTGTGATATGCTCACCTCGATGTATGTATTGTAAATCCATGCTGTCTATGTGTGTTTCCAAATTATCATAGGACATGGTCCCAAAAATGGAAGTAGATAAGGTAGACCACACCACAAAAATCAATGGTCATTGAACTTTTACTGTTAAAAGATTCTAGAGTCCATCTTAATGTTTATTGACCATCCAACCTATTGATAATGTCATACAGATGTTTCTAAAAGCAATAAACTAGTGTAAACGGTGGTTCGGGTCGGGCAGAACGGGTCAGGTATACACAGGTCGGGGTATGGGTCAGGTCGGGTCGGCGGGCCGGGCCGGGCGGGTTTGACATGTAACCTATACCCTAAACGGTATCTAAATTAAAAACAGTTCAGCCGAATCCACCAGGGACTGGACTATTTTCTTAGCCGGGTCGGGATGGATCAGGTTTCTACCGGGTTGAGTCCGGCGGGTTAACCGGGCAGATGTGCCTAGGCTCATGCGCTCCCATGATCTTTTCAAATGGATGGACGGTGTGGATACAACACACACATCACGGTGGGGCCGCAGAACTTGCTGACGTGACTTCAGTAGCGAAATCATTACTGACGCTGTAAGTAGCTAATCCGCGTCGGGTGAATTTCTCACAAGAATCCATGGTGGGTCGCAGGAAGCTGCGGGGAAAGGCTTTCTCAGCAACTGAGAGAGAGTAGACTTTCCAAATACGAGAAGGAGCTTTCTATAAATGAAACCCAAATCCTCAACCAACAAAATAACTGTTGCATTCTTTCCTTTTTCATTCTCCTTCCTGAGGGAGAACCTCTATTTCTTTCTTCCTTCTGCTGTCCACAGAGAGATGTCTTCCTCGTTTATTCGTCCCACGAGAATTCAAGCCAATATAGAATTGATAAATACAACATGGAAAGAAGAACAAGATTCTGAAATTGAAGAACCTTCAATCACATTTCAAGTTGAGCTGAAGAACGAGTGCTTTGTCTTCTTCAATTCTGACACAACCCGACCTCCTCTCATCTTGCCTTCTACTGTCTCCACCAACACCTTTCGCACTAAGATGTCCTACTTCTTATGTCCCCAGACTTCCCACCATCGAGTCCTCCGCATGCTTTCCACTATGGGAATTGACGATCAGGGCGTCGCCGAGGATTTGAGTTCTATCATTTCCACTTACAGCCAGAAGAAAGTCGAAGAGGTTATCCGTATGGGGGTTAATGGAATGGAGATTGAAATTCATATAGAGCATCTGTTAATAGGATCTTACAATGACTTGATGGATATTGACGATGGGCGGGCCAAGGTTCATGGGTCGAGATCATTGGCTGAGATTGAGGCTTTGCTGGAGAAATATAAAGTTAACAGCTGGGATGAGAGGGAGAATTGTGGGATATGTTTGGATGAGTTGGGTGATAGTGAGACAAAGGAAGTTAGTGTTCTGCCCTGTTCACATCCGTTTCATTTGAGTTGCATGAAGAGATGGTCGGAAGAAAGTGATTCCTGCCCGCTGTGTAGAATGCGTCTCTGAAAATACATTGCTATTTTTATTTTTATTTTTCTCTTTTGTAATCAAACATTCAATTTGTTTCAATTTAGATTCAAGCAACTTTGTATTGGAGTTCATTGTTTTTTCTTTAATCAAACAGTCAATTTATTTCTTATTTGTTTGTTTCAATTTAGATTCAACACTCTTGTGGAGCTTGTCATTTGCACACCATCTCTTACTCGGACTTGGATCCGAATAAGCATGTCGGGCCTGGTCTGTGTTCAGGCTTTAGCCCATGAAAGGTCCAGTCTACTGAGGTTCTAATTCATGGGTGGAGCTTGGACAGACATTAGCCCGGCATTTGCCTTAATATTCCCACTATTCACATTGGTTTTAAAATCTTGGGCTGGCCCTTCAAGAGCTCAGCATGAACATGTCCTGTTCCAAGATAGGTAGTTGGCTCTTTTCTTGTCAACTGTCCATTTTTCACCTTACATGTGTGGTCCGCCTGGTTAGTGGATTGGCCAGATTTATGATAACCTGCATTTCCCGGTGTCTGATTTTTGCGTTTAGGGAAAAAAGAAATTGAATATCAAACAGCATCCCTCAGGCAAAGGTCAATCATTCATACCATTGAATTTGAATGAAAGGTACCACAAGTAGCCTGCAAGGAGGTTTGTTCGACTTACTATTATCTTTTATGGTGTACAGACAACAAATAAAAGCTCTAGATTGAATTATTTCAACCCTTTGATAATCTAGCTGTTTTCCTTTGAATACAAACAGTCACCATAACCATTGCATAATCAATTGGTTGAAGTATTCAATCAGAGATTTTTTTTTTTTCCAAGCATCACCATCCAAGGGTTTGTGTCATAGAAAAGGCCCAAATCCAACAGCTAGAGCACCTTGGTCTGTACACAACCCCCCAAATTGTTCAATCCCATCTTCAAATGCTGTCTTCAAAGCATAATGTTTGTATCAATGAGCTTAGCATCGATGGATATGATACAGGTGCTCCATGGATCGCAGTTTGCCTGGCACCTTGCTCTCCGCGATCACCCTTAATTGTTTGCCCCAAGAGTGCTCCATGGATGGCAGTTTGTGCTCCAAGAATTCTCCATGGATGACAATTTGCCTGGCAATTGGCCATCCATGAGACCTCCCTTAATTGCTTGCTTGCCCCAGTAGCCCAGTTTAAGGAAGAATAAAATCTAAAAGGTCTAGAAGAGCAATGAACCCACATCAAACAGGATTACCATCTAGAGCCCATACCAAAGAAGAATAAGAAGCCCCAAGAGCCCACATCAAAGAGGAATACCATCAATAACGCCAATAGAAGCCCACATCAAAGAAGAATGGACAAAGAAGAAGAAGAGGACAGAAGTCAAAGAAGAAGATGATGAAGATGAAGCAGGAGGAGGAGAAAAAGAAGAAGATCAGTCCGTAAATAACTAAGGTAGAAAAAAGAAGACAATGATGATCAATTGGTAAATAACAAAGGCAAAATAAAGAAGAGAAGATGAATAACTATGAACAAAGAAGAAAACGATGAACAGTAGGTAAATAACAAAGGTAGAATAGCTTTACCAATAACCTTTTGAATCCCAATCTATCACAGCCAAACATCCCTCAAAAGGAATTTTTTTATTTATCAACTTCTAATCTCACATGTTCTTAATGTATAAATAAAGGGTAGCAATACAATGCCTGTCTCAATTGACAACATGAATTTTATGTTGGCGTTCGAATCATGAACATCTTGCCCCAACTATATATTCTACAGTTAGGTCCAGAGAATCGACAGAACCTTTCTTCACTTCTTCCCCTCAGGCTGTGAAGAGCTCCTCGATGCTCCCTGGCTCTCCAAACCACCCAAGCTGATCAGCAATTAGGTGTAGATTGTTACACCCACCGCAACAGACCACCACCACTCCATTCTCATATGATTCATGACAACCATCTTCACAGATCTCATTTCGCAGACCTTGCAAGTGAAGACCATGGCCAGATCATGCCACTTGAGTGTTTTCAAGTTGGACATGTCTGTTGCTCAACAGAACCATCCTTACCATTGGACTCAATTGGATCGGAAACCTCCAATGGTTTTGAATCATCAGAGCAAGTCCTGTGGTCAGCAATTCCACTAGCCTTGCCTATTAAACATGGTAGTGTCTGGATCCCTCTTCTGGCTGTGTTTACCTAGCAATATCTAGCTGTAACTGTGCCCAAGAGAGTCTGTAGAGGGAAGAAATAACAGCGATGCCAATCCTGCCACAGGAAAAGAAATATATACAAAACTGAATTGGTGATTATGCAACTCACGGAACAAAACAACATCACCACAAAATGGGTAAGGATGCAAATGGGAGATATCCCCCCATAAAAAACAATACATGATAAAGGACAGGTCATAATAAATGTTAAAGAAATCAAGAATCAAACAGGGGCGAGTACAACTCAATAACAGCAGCATAATGTGGGTGGAATGTAGATGACCTTCAAGGCTTAGTTCCTGAATTTTACATTTATGAGGCAGGCCTGACTATGGATGGTGAGTCTGGAGTCCATGGTACATTGCCAGTCCATGGTACAAAGGTTTTCATCAATGGTGATTCTGGAGTGCATCTGGTGGTTCCCACTACGGATGATGACCCACAGTAGGAAAAGCCTCACAAAACCTGCAACACTAGCTGTTGGTTTGTGGCCTTGGATAAACAATAAAACAATCAAAAGGTGTCAGTTGTTTACACTCAAAATGGAAAATTATACTAATTAGATGCTAGTATCATTCAATAATAGCGGTTTTTGTACCATGGGTCACTCATTGTGGGGCCCACCAACTGGATGATTACGATTCACATGCTGTACAGCCACGCGAACTATGGAGCAGCAACCAACCATGACTTGTTCATGGTTTCATGGTTCGACAGACAAGAAAGCTACTCTTCAAATATACATGAATCAAGATGCATTGTGAAGATAGAAGGCTTGTGATGATGTCCTGAAATTGAAATTACCCTCCTTTCAGTCCACAATATTTGAAGTTACAAAATCAGTCTAATGCCATGAAGGTGAAGCAGTAAACTGACTAATTATCCATGTTCGGAACCATTTATTATCCATCCTATTTACTATCTCTTCCATGAAGGAAAACTACAGCTGGAATTAGCTTGCGGATAAGTCGAAAAACCACTTTGGCAGCAGGAAGCAAATGGATGCCACACATGCACTAAATGTAAATGAGAAATATAGATGAACTAAAAAAGTGAGAAAGAACGTGAATAAAGTATGAACACGCAGATTGCATTATTGACCAAGAGTACAAATTAATTCTTCATCATTGTCACCGTCATCTATGCCTTATAACAATTAATTGGGGTCGGCTACATGAATCCTGTTCCTCCATTCTACTCTATCATTTGGAATGTCATCTGTGTGAGTTTTTTCGTTAGGGAAATTTTCCCAATAATCCGCTAATTATTGAATCGTCAACAAGGCCTTGATGCAGCATTTGGGATTGGCTTTATCATTCTGCTGTTGCCAATCGCAAGATTCAGAACAGGAATTCTCATGATTGATCGGCAGAAGCTAGGCAAGCAGTGCCCACATGACATCAATCCTCTCCTCAGCCCAGGCTTGGGATTGGATGGCGCATTGCTACTGGGCAGACTTTCTTCAGGATTCTTTTTGTTCATTGATTATTCAGTCAGTTTTATTGAATAATTCAAAATTTCTTGTTGAAACTTTTAGTGAACTATTCAGTAATTTGAAGAAAAAAAATGGAGAAATACTCAAGAAAATTTTGATTTGCTTTTATTTAAAAAGAATATCATTTTTGGAAATTTTCATAAATCCTAACTAATGGCCTCACAAAGTTCACAAAATTCTTCCTGAATCCAAACCTGGTAAAAAATGATAAAAAATGAGTATGAGACTGAAATTGCCATCGATGGCTCAATCTCCAGTGATTTTCTTGAACCCCACAACAGAAAGAGAAAATATGTCTTGCAGCTAACAGCATTTGCCACTTTATTCTCCCTGCCTGCTCAATAAATGAAAAATGAGCTCCTGAATATAGGCGCTCATTTAGTATTCCATGCGCTCAACTTCTTATGAAAGTTCATATATCATGAAACTTTGTGATCAAGATTAGGGCTGTAAATGGTCTGGTTCGGGGCGGGTTTAGCAAAAACCAGACCCGCCCATTTACTAAATGGGTCTGAGTCCAAATTTTAGACCCAGACCCTTTTACTAAATGGGCGGGTCTGGGTCGGGTCCGAGTCAACCCATTAGACCCATTTATAAATGGGTCCGGGTCTAGTAGAGGGAGATCCACCCAAACCCATTTATAAATGGGTCGGGTCTAATGGGTCCGGGTCTAGATCAACTATGCAAGCATTTTTACAAGGCTTAAAATCGAGTTTGGATGGGTCTGGGCTTGACGGGTCCCTTGAAACATAGACCAAACCCACCCACTTACTAAATGGGTTCGGGTTGGGTTGGGTTGGGTTGGGTTGGGTCGGGCCTAATATAAAGGAAACTAGACCCAGACCCATTTAGCAACTGTGTCTGTTCTTGGACCCAAACCCGTACCATTTAACAAATGGGTCGGGTCTGGGTCAGGTCTAAATGGGTTGGGTCCAGGTACCACATCGGTTCTGCTGACCCATTTACAGCCCTAATCAAGATGGATCATTAACTCTCCTCAAAGGCCTTGATCACCTATTTGAATATTTGAATGGAGTAGATCTCAAACTCTATAATAGGCGCCACAATAGTGATGTAAGTTCCTAATGAACCTCCTATAAAGCATCATGATGCCATGAGACCTGAGCACCTAGTGTATGTTTTGGCTCAAAATCGACCAATAGAATACTGCCTTTGGGGTTGGGCGTAGAAGATAGTAAACCTACTTATTGCACCAGCTTCGAATCATGCTTCTAATTTCTCTACCACTCATATAACCTGCCCCTCTTGATTGTTCTTATTCATTCATCAACTGGCCAAATTCTAATCCGATGATAACTACCCCTCAAATTAATTTTCAAAATGATTGTAGCATTATACATCATGTCTAGCATATTCGATCAGGCTGTCAACAAGGTACCCAAACCCATGTGTACCCTTAGTACCCAACCTGATTTTGATAGTTCTGGGTCCTTTTTTTTTTCTCCTCCAATACCGGTTAAAGATTATGTCAGCTTTGGGAATAGTGTTACAGACCAGTTTGAAAGCCAAATAGCAAAAAAGCGACACAATTACCTGGTTTAACGACGGATGCTGTCCGTCGCAAACAAAAATTGGTACCAACTACTCACCGGAAATGGTAACGATGGATGTAGATACAGCAACAATCCGTCACTACCCGCTACAAGTTCTGCTTTGGCGGGTTTTAATCGACTTAGGACATGGATAGGGAAAATTAACGAAGAATTCGATCCGTCGTAAAGTACGACCAATTCAATCCATCGTAAACTTTATGACGGATCTAAATTAAAATTTTCTGATGGATTTTGTTGTAAATTCTGCATCCAACACCGACCAGGGGAGTTTGATTAATAGTGAGGAACTTACCTGGATTTAGCGACGGCTATGGTCCGTCGCATATCCAAAATTATATTATTTTGATCCCATTGATTTTTAGTAGAATTTCAGTTATAAAAAATTAATTTTTGAGAAAAAAAATTGAGAAGTTTTATTGAAATTGACAATGTTTTAGAATAATTGAGATTTTGAAAATAAGCAGGATTTCGAAAAGAACCAAAATTTTGAAAGAAATTGACATTCTAAAAAAATGTTATTTTGAAAAAAAAATCGAGAAGTTTGAATAAAATTTATAAGTTTGAAAAAATAAATTTTGAAAAAAAAATGTGATATTTTAAAATGAAATTGAGATTTTTTATTTTTAAAAAAATTGAGAAATTTGATAAAAAGAAAATGAGATTTGAAAACAAAAGTTGAGAAGTCCAACAAAAAATTGTGATTTTGAAAAACAAGGAAGTTTGAAAAAATTAACAATGTTTAAAAAAAATTAAGATTTAGGAAAAATTAAGATTTTGAAAATAATCGAAATTAAAAAAAAAACACCTGAAATTTTGAAAGAAATTGACGTTCTTAAACAAATACCATTTCCAAAAAAATTGAGAAGTTTGAATAAAATTTATAAGTTTGAAAAAAAAATATTTTGAGAAAATTGTGATTTTTAAAAAGAAATTGAGATTTTGTATTTTGAAAAAAATTAAATAATTTAATAGAAAAATTGACATTTTGAAAACAAAAATTGAGAAGTTAATCAGGAGTTAAAAAAGAACTGAAATTTCGAAAGAAATTTGAAAAATTGACATTTTTAAAAAAAATGGAGAAGGTTGAAGGTTGAAAAAAAAAATTAAAATATTGAAAAAAATTGAGATTTAGAAAAAAAACTTGGTTTTTGACAAAAAATTGGCATTTTAAAAAAGAAAATTGAGAAGTTTAAAAAAATTTGTGATTTTGAAAAAACAAGGTTCAAAAGTTTGACAAAAGAAATTTATCATATTTGTGAAAAATTCAGAATTTGGAAAATAATTGGATTTAAGAGAAATGAGATTTTGAAGAGAAAAGTTGACATTTAAAACAAAAAATTAGCATTTTGAAAAAAATTTGACATTTTAAAAAGAAACTTAAGATTGGTTTATGCTAACAGACAATTTCACTAGTACAAAAAATGATGGTCCAAGTATAATGAAGTGTAATTGTAAGAATAACTTATAATGATGAGATTGATCAAATTCTATGATCAGGCCATCTTAAAGTTGATCTGAACAATCAGATATGTTCTGTGCATGCCAATTAGGAAAGAGAACAAAATTCAGCCCAATCTAATCTGAAATGAATTAGATTCATTCAAAACACTCTTTAAATGGGCACGATCATTTTGTCTAGATCCAGAAAGATTTTGGATAATCTAATCAATCTATATTGAAGAGTAAATGACTTTAGATGTTTAGATTAAATTTCACTCAAATCTAACCGTTGGATTGTAAGATATGGCCCATCATATTAGTGATCAATCTTATCTTCCGAATATCTTTCTCATTTGAAACCCGATAAGGGCGAGTGACTAGTCAAATCGATGCCCTTGATGTGTAGAATAAAGTGATTGGATCATATAGTCCAAATTGAGCCAATTTTATGGTCAAAATTACGTTGCAATTTGCTAACCCTATGAAAACCCAAGAAATGTGAGGTCATTGGACCCCAAAGTCTAATTCAACTGTTGAGATTTGGATCTTCTTAATGTTTAGTATTGCATCCTAAAATGATATTAAAGAACAAATGAATGGGATAGATATACATAAAATACATCAACTTGGCTCACACGGTTAGGGGTTAGGGTAACCGGTCCAACATGGATTGACTAGTGACCCTGCTAGTGATCGGAGCTCTATGGGCCCCACCATGATGTATATGTTTCATCCACGCTGTCCATGCATTTTACCAGGTCATTTTATGGTATGAGCCCAAAATTGAGGTTGATCCAAATCTCAAGTGGACCACATCACATGAAACAATGTTAATTAAATGCCCACCATTGAAGTCTTCTTGGGCCCATAGAAGTTTTGGAAGAAGCTGATATTTGTTTTTTCCCTGCATCCAGGTCTATATGACATAATCAACAGGTTGGATGTCAAATAAACATTACAGTGGGCGCTAGGAGGATTTCAATGGTGGACATTCAATCACTACTATTTCCTGTGGTGTGGTCCACCTGATATTTAGATCTGGCTTATTTTTAGGATCAAGCCCTAAAGTGATCATGAGAAATGGTTGGACAGTGTGGATAAAACACATATATCATGGTGGGGCCCACTAAACCACCGACCACTAGCCGCAACGTCAATAGCCAAGCAGCTCCCTTAGGTGTTACCCGGGGAACACCTTAGTGGGTGTTACCCTTACCGTATGGCCCACCATAATGATGTGTTGTATATCCATGCCTGTCCGATCCACTTTTCCAGCTTAGGTTTTAGACGTGTTCCCAAAAGTTAAGCAGATCCAAATCTCATATGGAACATACCACAGGAAACAGTGGTGATTGAACGTCTACAATTAAAAACTTCCTAGGCCCACAATAATGCCCACGGTAACGTTTACTTTCCATCCAATCCGTTGGTAATGTCAAACAGACGTGGATGAAGGGAAAAAGATTAAGATCAGCTTGATCCAAAACTTTCGTAGCTCATAAAAAGTTTTTAATGGTCATTTGCAACCGTTTCGGGTTGTGTTGTCCACCTTATATTTAGACCAGCTTAAGTTTTGGGATGACGTACTAAATTGATATGGGAAAATGGATGGAGGGCATGGATATATTAAAAAAAAAAAAAAAAAACTCATCAGGTTGGGGCCCTATAAGATATTGCCGGGGCACAACAAACCACAGTGACACACGATTATGATAAAGCAGGAACAGAAAGGCATGGACTGATTACATTGGGACCTACGGAACAATGAAACAAATAAAATCAAACAAAACACATGCATTAAAAAATGGGATCATTGAAATAATGATGAGCAAACAAGATATTGAAGTACCACACATGAGTTGTAATTTCAAAACTGCGTTCTACTACGAGTCACATGTAAGATATGCTTAACTTACAAAGGCACTCAAAAGGCAGTTTATATGACCCACAGTATGTTTTTTAAAAAAATGAATCGTTAATCAGGCTTATCCATTCAGATATTCTTCAATCTCAAAAGCCCACTGCATTTCAATTAGTAAGTGGGCCACATCAGAGGATGAAAATTCCACATCGCTCATCTATTTTGAGAAGGGTGTTTTCGTCATATACGACGTTATATATATATATATATATATATATATATATATATCAACAAATCTACTTTCGCCTGTCACATTGTGAAAGGTTTCTTGAACTGCAAGTTAAGTATCTCAAGAACCATTATTTACAGATTTGCCATTGCCATTGCTATTTGGGTATTCACTTCAATCCTCAATTGTGGCCCACCTTCAATAACTAATGTAATCGAAACCGTTCATATTTTTTATTAGGTCATGTTTGGTTATGGTTAAAAAAAGTTAGGCTAATCCAACATGTGGTTTGGCCCTACGAAGTCTCAACCGTTTACATTTTGTGGACCATTAAAACAAATGACACCATTTTGTTTAGTGGGGTCCACATGAGCTTTTGATTTATCTCATTTTTTTGGCTCATGTCCTAAAATTGTCTCCCCAAATGGATGAATGGTGTAGATAGAACACACACATCTCAGTGGGCTCCATGAAAGTTGGTGACGTCACTTTAAACGACGTCACGTTTGTATGTCATCCAATTTTCATTCGAAGTCACTATACTCTGCGTTGTAAATTATTATAATACACTGTGATAGTTGGTTAGGCACATCTAAATACGTCTTGTAAATCCACGTCGTCCACCAATTTTTGGCATACCACTAGGACAAGGGATTAAAAAATAAGCTTGATTAACGACTCGAGCGGGTCGTAAGAGAGAAAGAGCCAACCACTATCAAAATATTATGATGCATTGTTTTTAAGACTTCCGAAAGACACCTAAATACTTCAGAAAGAGGCTCTATCTACTACCGATTTTGCTCAAAATTGATGTAGACGGTATGTTGTCCGCGTCAGACATCACCATGAAATTTCGGACTCCTTCGAGATCCATAAGTACAATTAGTGCCTGATTCGACAATCAAGGCCTCTCGGTAAGAAAAGTGGCCTGAGGGCTTTGGAACGTCTTTATCAGAGTCCGCTCCATTTCGAAAACGACGTGGAGACATTCCCGTCTTGGACGTGCCGCTAAAGAAATTTTGGACTCCACTTGCGTCGGAATACATGTTTACTTGCGGTTTCGGAGTTTCGTATCAATCTTTTGAAGGACACCTAAACACTTCAGAAGATGCTCTATTTGCTTGTCCGCTCAAAATTGACGTGGACGGTATGTTGTCTGCGACAGACGTCCTCATGAAATTTCAGACTTTATCGAGATCCATAAGCACAAGTGCCTGATCTGGCAATTAGGGCCTCTTGGTAAAGAAAGTGGCCCGAAGGCCTCTGAATCTTTATTGTAGTCTGGTCCATCTCGAAATCGACATGGAGACTCTCCCGTCTGGGACGTGCTACCGAGGGAAATTTCGGACTACTTGCGTCGGACTCCGCGCTTACTTTTGGTTTCGGAGTTTCGTACCAATCTTTCAAAAGACACCTAAACAGTCTGGAAGAGGCTTTATCTGTGACAAATTCCGCTCAAAATTGACATGGATTGTATGTTGTCAGCGACAGATGTTCCCGTGAAATTTTGGACCCCTTCGAGATCCATAAGCACAACTAGTGCCTGATCCGGCAATCAGGGCCTCTCGATAAAGAAAGTGGCCCGAAGGCCTCATAATGTCTTTATTGGAGTCCAGTCCATCTCGAAACAGATGTAGAGACTCTCTCATCCTGAACGTGGCACTGATGGAAATTTCGAACTCCTCATGCATCAAAATCCACGCTTACTCTCGGTTTCAGAGTTTCATACCAATCTTTCGAAATAAACCTAAACACTTCCGAAGGGGCTCTATCTGCAACCGATTCTGTTTAAAATTGACGTGGACCATATGCTATTCGCGATAGACGTACCTGCAAAATTTTGGACTCTATCGAGATCCATAAGCATAACTAGTGCCTGATCCGGCAATCAGTGCATCTAAGGAAAGTAGCCTAAGGGCCTCAGAACGTCTTTATCGGAGTCTGGTCCATCTCGAAACTGACGTATAGACTCTCCCATCCTGGACGTGCGGCCGAGGAAAATTTCGGACTCCACCTGCATCGGAATCCACACTTACTCTCGATTTCGGAGTTTCGTACCAATCTTGCGAAAGACACCTAAATACTTCAAAAAATATCGGACTTTATCGAGATAAATAAGCACAATATGGCTTCGATACGTCTTTATCGGAGTCTGGTCCATCTCAAAATTGACGTGGAGACTCTCCCGTCCTATACGTGCCGCTGAGGAAATTTCAGACTCCACCTGTGTCGGAACCCATGCTTACTTGCGGTTTCGGAGTTTCGTACCAATCTTCCGAAAGACACCTAAACACTTTAGAATAGGCTCTATTTACGACTGATTATGCTAAAAAATGACATGCACAATATGTTATCCGCGAAAGACGTCCCCGTAAAATTTCAGACTTCATCGAGATCGATAAGCACAACTATGTTCTGATTCGGCAATCAAGGTCTTTCGGTTTTGAAAGTGGCCCGAAGGCTTTGAAACGTCTTTATTGGAGTTTGGTCCATCTCAAAACTGACGTGGAGACTCTCTTGTCCTGTACGTGCCGCTGAGAAAAATTTTAGATTCCACATGCGTCGAAATTCGTGCTTGCTTGTGGTTTCAGAGTTTCGTACCAATCTTCTAAAAGACACCTAAAGACTTCAGAAGAGGCTATATCTGCGACTGATTCCCCTCAAAATTGACGTGGACGGTATGTTGTCTGCGACAGATGTCCCCGTGAAATTTTGGACTCCAACGAGATTCATAAGCACAACTAGTGCCTAATCTGACAATTAGGGCCTCTCGGTAAGAAAAGTGGCCCGAGGGCCTTAGAACGTTTTTATTGGAGTCTGGTCCATCTCGAAACCAACGTAGAGATTCTCTCGTCCTAGACGTGCTACCGAGGGAAATTTTAGAATCCACCTGCGTCGAAATTTTAGAATATCTGCTTGATTGAAAACTTCTGACACCCTTAGAAGTTTTAAATGGTAGGCGTTCAATCTCCACTTTTTTCTGTGGTAGGGTCCACTTTAGATTTGGATTTGGTTCATTATTTAAATGATGCCCTAAAATGATATCTCCAATTGGATGAATGGTGTTGAGACACCACGTTCATATCATGGTGGGGCCACAAACATCAACCTATCAGTAGATAATCCACCTCCCAATGGGCACGGATCGGCTAGACCCGGTGGGACCAGCATAAGGGCTGGTTTCAAATATCTGTGGGCCCCAACATGATAATGTGTTTTATCCACATCGTCCATCCATTTCTCCTTATTATTTTAAGATACTAAACAAAAAATCAGGCAGATCAAAATCTCAGGCGGACCACACCAAAGGAAAACAGTGGGGATTGAACATCCACTCTTGGAAATTTTTTGGGGCCACGGGAAGTTTAGGGTCCACCATGATATTTATTTGAGATCCAACCTGTTCATAAGCTAACACAGACACACTAATGAAGGGAAAAAACAAATATCAGCTTGATCTAAAACTTCTATGGCCCTAGAAGTTTTTAATGGTAGGCGTTCAATCTCCACTGTTTTCTGTAGTGGGGTCCACTGCAGCTTTGGATCTGACTCATTCTTTGGCCCGTGCCCTAAAATTATCTCTCCAAATGGATGGACGGTGTGGATACAATACATACATCATGGTGGGTCCCACAAAACATGGACGGCACTTCAGTAGCCAGTGTCGGTACTCAGCCTGTCAGTACGTAATCCGCGGGATTTTTACTATATTAGCCCCGAGGTGTGGCCATTTTAACTAAAAATTCAATTTCTCATACAATCTTTCCAAAGTGGCCTTTTCACGAGAAATTGAAATATTTGTGGTCGGTTTTGCCCCTCTGACCAGCTGTTGACGTACGGAGCTGCTTTTCGCACGGGCTTTTTTCTCAAGGGGATTGTGGGGCCCACAAAATCATCGATTTTGGCCATCGGATGGCCAATCTGATCCGCTCATATGAAATGGAGCATTTTCAAACCCACGCGAGAGGTTTTTACAAATCCGACAGAGGCTGTATGTGACCCAGAATAGCGTTAAGGATTCTCATTAGTACAAATTATTATTTGCACCGGTGTGGCCCACCGGTATTGACACTTTCCTTGAAATTTTTGACAATGACTCGTAATTAAAAAACTTTTTATATGAATGAATTCGATTTGTCTTCTCACATCCAAATTGCCCCACATAAGATCACGTTTGTAAATGGTGGGGCCATTGACGCAATGCATGGTGAAATGGATCCATAAACCTTCCAGTGAAACACGTTGTATGGGATCCATCACATTCTTCATACGAAGAAAGGAAAAAAAGTTGGGTTTGGAGGTCCCACTAAGGCAATGCATGCTATCCATTCATCAACGGCGTCGATGGACCGTTCTCCTTCCCTCTTCGTCTGACTTGGGTGGTTATCATCCGAGTTTCCATGATGCATGTCCAAGATACTGGTTGTAGTAGATTGTAACAGAGAAGAAAGGTTGGGCCCACAAAAATAGTCCGCTAAATGAAAATAGGTAAACCATCTCTTTAACTGATTCTCTATGTAAATGTTAATGTGGATGGTAATGTGCATGGTGAAATGGAAAAGTGTAATGGGTGGAGGCTCAAATGTGGGTTGGATTTCCACTGAGTACTCAAAACTCCATGTGCTAACTAGATTCCCACTGAGTATTGTGGAATCCCCCCTGGAACTGGGGATTCCCACTGGGCATAGTGGATTCCCACTGAACACTGTGGATTTTCCCTGGCACTGCGGATTCCCACTGGCCACTGTGGATTCCCGCTGAACACCGTTGATTCCCCTGGGCATAGTGGATTCCCACCGAACAACGTGGAATCCCCCATGGCACTGCGATTCCTATTGGCCCCTGTGGATTCCCACTGGGCATTGGGGATTCCCACTGGGCATTGGGGATTCCCATTGAACACTTTGTATTTAACCTGGCACAGCTGATTCCCACTGGCCACTCAGGATTCCCGCTGAGCATTGTAGATTCCCCTGGGCATAGTGGATTTCCACCGAACAATGTGGTTTCCCACTTGGTATTGCGGATTCCTACTGGCCACTGTGGATTCCCACTGAGCACTATGGAATCGTACTGGGCATTGTGGATTCCCCCTGGGCATTAGGGATTCCCACTGGGCATAGTGGTTTCCCCCTGGGCTCAGGGGATTCCCACCGAGTAATGTGGATTCCCACTGAGAAAGGTAAATCCAAACGCACAAGGTCCACCGCCATTTGACTTTATGACATGCTCTTTTAGTTATGACATGCTCTTTTCGAAGCCGTCAAAACAAGGCTCTAATGGGTGCTATAACAAGAATGATATTCTACATTGGGCATCCACATTGGCATTGGGAATCCATTGTTTCAATTGTATAGTTCTTAGTTCGACCACGGAATGCATCTCAACATCTTCATCTCTACAACACTCAATTCATAAAAGTATCTTTTAAGGCTTACAACCAAGCTTTCTCGTATCAGGCACAAGAATCGTTGAATATGACAGTTACGCAGCCCATATGCTGTCATTATGATGGTGAGCTAGTAAACGAACGAGGAAGGTGGAGATACAACGGTGGCGATTCTCAGTTTATCATGGTGAGCAATGAAATAAGATATGAGGATCTTGTATCTAAAATTCACAATGTTATCGGCACGACACATTCGGAATATGAGCTTAGAATAAAGTTCGTCTACCCATCGCTTAACTCCATATCACTTCATCCACAACCGATCAGATATGATGACGATGTGGCGGCATATATGTTTATCTCCGCTCAGAACCCGAAAATTCATATACCTATGTTTGTGGAGAAAGTCAGACATAAACGTGTATTTCATGATCCTGTGGCAGTGCATTTAAATGAGCCTATACCAACAGTTGATACGGCCGTATATAGAGAAGACTGCACTGACATCCATTCAACAGTCCGTGAAGATGTCATTAGTTCATTACGTGGGGCACGTTCAGAACTTCCGCGTACGGGCAGTTTCGAGACACCGGAGCCAACAGCATGTGCAGTTATACGTACTTCACCGAGTGGGGCATATCACGAAGATCCGAGTTTGGACAGTTTCGATGCGCCATCGTTCCGAATCATTCGTAGCCAAGACAACGCGCACATTCCTTCACCGGCTACTACAGATATTCGTCATCGACCATCGACTTATGCAATTCAAGAAGATCCAAGGTTGGACAGTTTCGAAGTGCCATCGTTCCGACTCATTCATAGCCAAGACTACGCACACATTCCTTCAGCAGCTAGTGCAGATGTCCACACTCCATCGAGTGATGCACATCAAGATGATCCTCCTTTCAGCAGTTTCGATGCGACATTGTTCCAACATATTCATAGCCAAGATTACGCGCACGTTCCTTCATCGGCTAGTGCAGATATCCCGAGTCCATCGACTGATGCACTTCGGGAAGATCCGAGTTTAAACAATTTTGATGCGCCATCGTCCCGACTCATTAATAGCGAAGACTATGCGCACGTTCCTTCCAGGGCTCATGCAGACATCCCATGTCCAACCACCAGTGACCGTAATCGCCTTTTAGAGGTTCTTGAGACTCCAATGGATGTCATGTTTGAGCGAGATGAAATAACTCCACAGGAGATACTTGACCTCGATGCGGCATCAATGTATGTGAATTGTCCAGTATATCATGATTTTGTTGATGACCCAAGTGAGTTAGCCGTTGGACAAATGTACAGAGACAAGGCTCGGCTACAGTTCACGCTTTGTAAGTTTGCGATGCGAAATCATTTCCAATATAAGGTATTGAAATCAAACAAACAGAGGTACACGATTAAATGTCTAATTGATAGTTGTGGTTGGAGGTTGCTTGCATCGTTGTTGGACAATGGTGGTGCTTTTAAAATAAAGACATATCGTAAGATATGTACGAAGATTGCTACAGAGCGTATGAGGAAGGGCATAACATGTAGGCCACAAGATGTACAATTTGGAATGGAGAAAGAATTCAATGCTGAGGTCAGTTATATGAAAGCGTATAAAGGTATCGTAGCTGCAAGTAGTGTGATTATGGGGTCATTTGAAGATTCATACAAAGTACTCCCTGCCTATCTCCATGAATTGATGAAGGCAAATCAGGGTACGGCAACGGACTTACAACTAGACAACGAAACGAATTGCTTCGAGAGATGCTTCATTGCGCTAGGACAATGTATTCGAAGCTTCCGGTTGTATTTTCGAAAAGTTTTATGCTTGGATGGGGCTCACTTGAAAGGGAGGTATAAAGGTGTACTGTTCACCACAACAGTGTTGGACGGAAATAATCGCATTCTCACGGTAGCATATGGGGTTGGTGAGTCAGAGAATAACAGTAGTTGGCTTTGGTTCCTTCAAAACTTGAAGCGGACAATTGAGCCTCTCCCAGAGGAGATAGTTATTATATCGGATCGTCATGCAGGTATAATCAACGGGGTGAAATCAGTATTCCCTAACGGAGCTCATGGTTATTATGCACACCATCTCCTCTCAAATATGATGCATCACCACAAGGATGAGTCTTTGAAGAAGTACTTTTGGGCGGCTGCTAAAACGTGCCGAAAAAGCAGTTTTAATGATCTCATGCACATCATATCAAAGGCCAACCCTGCCGCATTTGAATGGCTCAATAGTGTAGATAAAGAAAGATGGGCTTCTGTATTTTTCCTGGGCAAGAGATACAACATGATAACGACAAACATTGCTGAGAGCGAAAATGCACTATGGAAAAAACCAAGAGAATACCCGATCGTGAAAGTTCTCGATAGTGTCAGGAGCAAGATTCAAAAATTCTTCTTGAAAAGGCGAGAAGATGCGAAAGTGTTTTTAGGAAAAGCAACACCCTGGGCGGAAACACATATGAGAGAGTTATCAGACCAGGCGAGGATGACAAGCTGTATAGCGATATCTTTGGATGAATATGAAGTTAATGGGGGTGAGTATACCGACGTGGTGAAACTAAGTGAAGCGAAGTGTGGGTGTGGCGAGTTCAGCGTGCTAATGTTACCTTGTCTACATGCAATCGCCGCATGTGACAAGTATGAGCTCGATCGTTACAATTATTGTTCCCCCTTCTACTCAACAGCAGTTTACAAAGTGATGTATCGCGATTCCATATACTCAGTCCCTGATGTGAGTCAATGGGACACACCTGAAGATGTAAGGGTGATATGCGATAAAATTCGTCACCCGAATGAAAGGAAAATTCTAGGAAGACGAAAGAAAATGAGAATTACAAGCCTAGGTGAGGAGAGACCAACCGTCAAGTGTTCCAGGTGTAGACGAACGGGTTACAATCGGATGACATGCACCTACCTTCCGGCCATTAGCTAAAATTTATTACTACGTGTTGCGCTGGTTACTTTTTGCATACGCAAAGCCTCACTTTGTATTTAATTTTGTACGTATCTTTTTGTAAATCCACACTATGTCATATAAACATTTTGTCTACGTAATTTACTACTTGAATGGAGAAAGGCATGTGGTTGTGTATGTGTATGTATATTTAACGCTTGTCGCTATCATAATTTCCCGTGCCAAAACACATAGGGCCTGTTTGATTTTTTGGCTCAGCTCTAATTATCTTGTAAATGGATAATGATTATTTACCTAGGTAATTACTGCATCTTTCCCAATGAAGACAGTGACACTTACTTTTCTTAACGCTAAAATTGAAAAATTTGTGCAATAAATATGGGGCCCACTGTGATTTATGTGGCTTATCCACACCACCCATTTCTTTATGCCCGTTGAATTTAGGGCGTGAGCCAAAAATTGAAGCAGATCCAAAGCTCAAGTGGGCCACACCACATGAAACAGTGGGAATTGAACGCCAACCATTAAAAACTTCTTGGGGTCCCTAAAAGATTTGGATTAAGCTGATATTTATGTTTTCCCTTTATCCATGTCTGTGTGACCCTATGAACCAGTTAGATGATGACTAAACCTCAATACGGGCCCAATGAAAGAAACAACTTTCAACGGTGGACGAACTAAGGCCACTGTTTCCTTTCGTGCGGGCCATTTGAGTGTTAGATTTGCCTCATTTTTCGGCTCATGCCCCAAAATGTGCTAATAAAACATATGAACGGCGCTGATATATCATATACATTACGATGGGCCCCACGGATTTAAGTCAACACTTTTGGACCGATTCTCGAGGTGGAATTACTCACCTATTTTCAATCAAGGTGAAAAAGTAATAATTACCCATTTACCAAGTATTTACCTGGATCATGAAAAATCAAACAGGCCCATAATGAAACAAATGTATTTACTTGCGTTGAAAGATAAAATTTGCGGGGTCGGATCACGGGATTCACAGAATACATCCGACTGCAGTGACATGTGAAGATGAGATGTGACTGGTGAAAATTAGATTAGTAGGGTACAGGTAAGTACAGTCACAGGTGAAGAAGATGTGTGATCATGTGGGATTCCATGACCCCCTTATCCAGTCCCTACCATTTTTTAATCCTCCAATTGTTTAAAAATGTCACGAAATGGTCATGGCCGGCATCATCCCAACCTACGTCCACCTCCTGGAGACTCCTACCGTATGCAGGAAAGGAGGGCCGAGTGGGATCGTGAAATATGCAAGCTAGAACAATGGACGACTATTTGTAGGAGATACAATCTTCCAGTGCCTAGACGACAGTCAGTGAACATGAGGTGTGATACGTTGGCAGAAATTGATACGGCATTGGGAAGGCTGAGAAGGGAGATCGGAAGGATGGTAAGTCATGTGTCGAGAGTGTGGATGGATGGTGTGACGACGGATCTCCAGAATGCATCCGAATCGGATATTTCAAATGAAAGTGACGGGGATTTATCGGATTTTGAAGATAAATAGTCATCGTTTTCCTTTAGATAGCTTTTTAAACTCGTGCTTGTTCTTCGATACGTTGCTATCATATGTGTATTTGGACAATCATCTGTTCTTGAGTATTTAGACAATCTGGGCTTCTTTTTTTTTTTTCAGAATTTTTTTAAAGTTCGGAGGAAAAACCGCTCCACCAACTTTGACTAACGATTGATGACACCGTTAGCATGTAGAAAAGGTCCGAATTGCCCCTCTTTCGTTGTAATTTCACAGTCATACCCCATTCAAAGGGGTTGGGCGTGCGTAAGATGTGATGGGGCCCACGGACACTACCTATGAGATCGATGCTGTTCATATATTTTGCCATTTCATTTTAGGTCACAAGCAAAAACAAAAGGGGAAGATTTGAATACCAGGTGTACCACACCAGAAGAAATAATGGTGATTGAACGGCTACCATTGAAAACATGTGATGGGGCTACGGACGTTTCTGATCAAGCTGATATTTGTGTTTTCCCTTCAATTAGGTCCGAGTGACCTTATGAGTAAGTTGGATGCCCCTGATAAATATCAGGGTGGGTCCTAGGAAGTTTTCAACGGATTCCAACAGAGTACTATGGATTCCCACAGACCACTTGGATTCCCACAGGGCACTATGGATTCCCACAGGGCAGTATGGATTCCCACAGAGCACTATGAATCCCATAGGGCACTTTGGATTCCCACAGGGCACTTGGATTCCCACAGAGCACTTGGATTCCCACAGGGCACTATGGATTCCCACATGGCACTATGGATTCCCACAGAGCACTATGAATCCCATAGGACACTATGGATTCCCACGGGGCACTATGAATTCCCACAGGGCACTATGGATTCCCACAGGGCACTATGAATCCCATAGGGCACTTTGGATTCCCACAGGGCACTTCGGATTCCCACAGAGCACTTGGATTCCCACAGACCGCTTTGGATTCCCACAGGGCACTATGGATTCCCACAGAGCAGTATGGATTCCCACAGAGCAGTATGGATTCCCACAGGGCACTATGGATCCCATAGGGCACTATGGATTCCCACATGGCACTTTGGATTCCCATAGAGCACTATGGATTCCCACAGGGCACTATGGTCATCAATATCCCCACTGTTTCATCTACTGCGGTCCACGTACGCCATTGATCTGCCTAGTGTTTGAAATATCGGTATCACGTTACGTATCGCACCCTTAGGATACGGACACGTATCGGTTATCGCATGGGATATATCGGTTGTATCGCGTAATGTATCGCTGTTGTTGAAAACATGGAGAACATTGGGAAATAGGTCGGATTTTTCAATGAAACTTCAATGATTGTTAAAAAAGACATCAATACAAACTTAGCATTGAAAACATTATTAAAACAAGTGCATATAATAGGTTTTCTTTATATGGGTTCCCAATCTGTGTGCAATCTAACTGAATTGATGCAAGTATATTCAAAGTCTATTTATATAATTTATAAATGTAAGAAGAAGTGCGGAAACACAAGCATTCAAAAGCAAAAGAAGAATCACTAGACTAGGTTACATACATGTTTGATTTTATGTTTGGACATAGAGATTGTAACTGATTTGCAAGAAATTGAAAATTTTTAATTTTTTCAATTTTCCGCAACTCGGTCCATCTCCTCCAAATCTCGAAATCGAAGCTCCCAATTCATAATTTTTCATGCAAAACATGAAAAGTCATATATTTGTAACAATTTGACATTGATTTAACATGATTTACATTAGAAGAAAAGGATCGAAAATGCTCATTGGATCGAACCTATGGGATATATCGCACTACTTGTGTGTTTCGTATCGCAGAGGTGGGATACAAGATATATCGTGGGATATATCGGCCGATATCGTCGATATTTAAAACACTGGATCTGCCCCATTTCTTGGATCATGGCCAATCTTCCCACTTTTTCATTTGATGTGGTCCACCTACACCTTCGATTTGCCTCATTTCTCGGGTCGTCGCCTAAAATGAGATGGCCTATTCAATGAACGCGAAGATAGAAAGTGGTGAGCCCAAAATGTCAACGAAGATCCCAAAATGGGAAATGCATTGGGAAGAAACTTTCATTTAACAAATGTCAACAAAAAACTTTCATTTCCCTTTCAACGAAGATCTCAAAATGGGAACAATTAATTTAAACATTCCATCCCATGTCGTTAAATTGTTCCCCCAGCTAAAACACATCAGAAAACAAAAGCATTTATCCAACACTTAGAATATAACAAGCCTAGCAAAAAAAAGAAAACTGAACTAGGATTCTAATGATCTAAAGAAGCTGGGGATGGAGGTGGCGCGTTCTCCTTCTCGATGCAGCAAAGGATCTGCTGCATCTTCCTGTAGAGCCGCTTATTCCAACGCTCCTGACGCTCTGCCCCAGCCGCCACCGCTCGCTCTAAGGCTACAATACGTTCTTCTAAGCCGGCAGTGGGCCAGTAGTCTTCATCTTCATCTTCTGCCACATCCTCTTCCTCCTCTGATTCATGTTCTTCTTCGCTCTCTGACTCATCTAAAAGTCTGGCATTCGAAGGTCCTGCCCTAGGACCTTGTGGTACATTATCCTTCAACCGTCCTACATTCTTCGTATTGATCTCATTAAAGTCAACTAGGCGCGAAGTAGCAGTAGCAAGTCCAAACTGCTTCGTAACTCACATGCCAAGCGCCCAAATGGCAAATTCAGGGGTCGTGATGTGGAAATGGGCTTCAGCATTTGGGTCAGAACAATAGAGGGTAGGCATACCATCTCCTGCTTACCCACTCTATACAATACCTCAACCATGTAAGGTGTCAACTCAGTGTGGTTCCCCGCTCGTGGATAAACATTGTGGACAAAAATGTGATGCAGCTTACGGAACACTGGCAACAGATTAGATGACCTCAAACAATTTCCTTTCTCCCACTCCACGTAATTGCCACATAGAAACTTCGTATGTGTGCCTCTCATATTCCGACAGTCCGGGTCACCCTCCTTCACCACGACTCGACAACATGACACCCCGATGGCTTTAGCAATGACATTAACGTCAACTCGGCGTAATATCCCGTTAACCTCTACATCAAATATCGGAGGATCTGATCGTGGATTCCTAGAAGCGGAATAGAATTCCTCCACCGTTATGTCGTTGGCGATCGAGGTGGGATGGAATATGGGGTCCCATCCCAGGGTTGTAAGCCATTCCCCCATCGTTGAATCCTCAAAAATGCCTGGAATGTCAACCCTAGCATCAAATGTTATCTTCCTACGTGAATACTTATTCCAACCTTTTGTATGAGGGCCACGCTCGGAAGTTGCCTCACCTCTTCGAGGCCCATGAGAGGACGACGCACCAGCGTCATCATTCTTCTTCTTGCGTATAGGGCGGCTAGGGCCTGCCCCTCTCGAAGAAGCCTTTCGTTTGGCCATCATAGCAACGAAGGAAGGAAGAAGAACAAAAGATACAACTGAAGAAAGGAAACCGGCCATAGCTTCTTCTCTTCTTTGCAACTCACCAATCTTAATGGGGAACCCAAAACAAGATCTGATTTTACCTAAAATCCGTGCAGAGCTTGAAGAGTTTTAGCCGTCAAGTGCTGTTCAGAGCCAATCTAGTGGAAAAGAACGGTTGGAAGAGGTGTACGTCGTCTAGGGGAGATAGGTATTTTGAGAGGGAGAACGAAAAACCGTTGGAATGTGGGGTCGGATCCTTTCTTAATCTTTTTTAAAAAGGTACTTCGTGTTCGTCGGTGGACCGAAGTCGTGATCGACGAGCCGAAGGAAAGTATATTTTGAACTATGCTACAAACCGAAGACCTTCGGCCGGAACCGAAGTACGCTGGACAATCACTCGGTGGACCGAAAAATTCATCGGCGTGCCGAAAATAAAAGCAGTGAACTTATGAAAAAACCGAAGACCTTCGGTCAGAACCGATGTACACTGGACGAATTGTCGGCGGACCGATGGTCTTCTTCGGTTAGCCGACGAAGTACATGTAATTCAACTTCGGCGCGATCTCGTCTTGTCGGTTGGAACTGATGGCATACTTCGGCGGACCGAAGATCAGTCGTCAGTTGACCGACGACTGCTCCCCTCATTGCGCGAAACGAATGTGGTTGTCATGCATTTTAACACATGTCAAACCCACAAAGCAGCTCTGTGGGAATCCATAGTGCCCTATGGGAAGCGATATTGCTCTGTGGGAATCCATATTGCTCTGTGGAAATCGAAAATGCTCAGTGAGAATCAAAAGTGGCCTGTGAGAATCCACACTGGCCTGTGGGAATCTATTGTGCTCTGTGGGAATCCACAGAGGCCTGTGGGAATCCATAGTGCCCTGTGGGAATCCAAGTTTGGTTTGCTCCAGAAAAATCTGGTTCGAACTGCGATCGGTTTCATTGGAAATTTCGAAGCAGGCCAGGCCAAGTTCAAACAGATGGCGGCTCTTTTTCTGCTTGTTTATTTAAATAGAAAAGAAATAAAAAAAGTCATAAAAAGTACAAACGTATCTTAATATAGCCATTTTAACATCCTCCGAAGGAGTGCAGCTTCAAAATAGACATGTAAGAGCATTTTCCAAAGAAAAGTGCACAAGCATAATTTTACAAGTGTAAGGAAACAATGTGCATTCATATATATGTATTATGTATTATCCATGTAATCTTGTATATGTATTATCCACGTTGTCCATCCATTTTACATATCATTGTGGGAATCCAAAGTGCTTTGTGGGAATCCACAGTGGCCTGTGGGAATCAATACTGCTCTGTGGGAATAAATAGTGCTCTGTGGGAATCCAAAGTGCCCTATGGGAATCCATAGTTCTCTGTGGGAATCCATAGTGCTATGTGGGGACTTGGTCGATCTCCTTTGGTTCCAAAGGACCCTCTCCCCTCTTCATTCGATAAGGCGAGTGCGAAAGCCCTCTCCTTCCCTTGATTCGTTAGTGTCCAACATTGGTTAGTCTCGAATGGATTGAATCGATTGGATGATAAGTATTTCATGAGGTTTTTTTCGTTCCGTGATGCTGTATTGATCGCTTTCTCTCCCTTCCTATTCCCACCCCACCCCGGATCAGTTGCTTTGGTCCGGTATCCCTGCCAGCCATCCTTCTTTGCACGCCCTGCTAAGTACCTTGCCAGCTTAACCGTTTTGGTTGATTGCTCCTCGGCTTTTGGTTAATTGGGCTCGATCGATTACTTTTGGTTAATTGGGTAGGTGTCGATAGCAGCAGAACCCATTCTGTGGTCCATACCACGAAACAAGCAAAGTATGCCCTTTATTTCACTAGATAGCAAAGGTCCTGTTATACCGTACGGACGCGTGCTTGTCCAGTTTTCCAGGGATGGCTTCATCAATCACATCTGTCACCGATAAACGTTTGTACATGGATGTATGGGAACCTTTGGTTCCATTTAAGTAAGTAAGCCCGCAGCATCACTACCAGATCGAAAGTCAGGGTCAGTTTCGGTTCTAGGTAAAGATCCATAACCACCAGTCCCAGCTCCTTAGCCAACATACCCAGATCGAATGTATTCGCTCCCCTAAAGGGAATATGAGCTTATGCGCCTACCTCCGCTACTGGGACTGAACGTCGATCTACTCCATAAATAGGTGAATATGCTCAGTGCTTAAACCAAAACAGCTCCTCAAACTCCTGACTCTGGCTCTCAAAACGTAGGATATGCTTTCTCTATTTCCGTGTCTATCGCCCTTGCTCCAACTCGATTTGTCAGTGGTTACGAAGAGGTTCAACCTTCTTTATGAAAGGTATTTATCAAAGGTTTCGGGTGTTCTTGTCTTGGTTCAACGCGCTATAGATCTGTATATGGGACTGGGCCAGGGGAAGCTACGGGCTATGGAGCTTAATCTGTGCCTAGAGCATCTCAAACGGGAGTGGAAACTGGTACCAGGAAATGGATGGGATCTCAAAAAGGAAGGAACGCTAGCGTCGGCTTCTGCCGGCGAAAATGCTTGCTAGGATAGTTGTTCACTACGTAGGGTGGCTGCTCCGAAGCGTATGATTCACCGGCAGTGTCAGCTTGAGGGAATCCATAGTGCCCTGTGGGAATACGAAGTGCCCTGTGGGAATCCATAGTGCCCTGTGGGAATCCATAGTGCCCTGTGGGATGCATAGTGCCCTGTGGGAATCCATAGTGCCCTGTGGGAATCATAGTGCCCTGTGGGAATCCAAAGTGCCCTGTGGGAATCCAAAGTGCCCTATGGGATTCATAGTGCTCTGTGGGAATCCATAGTGCCCTGTGGAAATCCATAGTGCCCTGTGGGATTCATAGTGCCCTGTGGGAATCCATAGTGCCCTATGGGAATCCATAGTGCCCTATGGGATTCATAGTGCCATGTGGGAATCCAAGTGCTCTGTGGGAATCCATAGTGCCCTATGGGAATCCATAGTGCTCTGTGGGAATCCGACGTGCCCTGTTGGAATTTATAGTGCTATGTGGGAATCCATAGTGCTTTGTGGGAATCCATAGTGCCTTCTGGGATTCATAGTGCTATGTGGGAATCCATAGTGCTCTGTGGGAATCCAAGTGCCCTGTGGGAATCCAAGTGCCCTGTGGGAATCATAGTGCTCTGTGGGAATTCATAGTGGCCTGTGGGAATCCATAGTGCCCTGTGGGAATCCATAGTGCCCTGTGGGAATCCAAGTGCCCTGTGGGAATCCAAAGTGCCCTATGGGATTCATAGTGCTCTGTGGGAATCCATAGTGCCCTGTGGGAATCCATAGTGCTCTGTGGGAATCCAAGCGCACAAAATAACATTAAGCTTAGAACATCTTTCCTGCAATACATTTATTATTGTCAACACAAGGTACTGAAGAAACTAAGAGTATAAGTAATTTAAGGTGCACAGGGGCAACACAGGGTACAGAAGCAACTAAGGGTCTAACATTTAAGGTGCAGATGGGCAAGGTATTCCCAAATGGTAACGGTGGCTGTAACGGCCACCACTGTTGGCATTACAGACTGTTTCGGCCCAATAATGGACCATTATGCGGCCATTGCAGGCCATTCATTCCATAAGCCATTGCAGACCTATAACGTATAACAGTTTACCATTATGTAACAGATGTTACTGTGTAACCATTTTTGAATACCTTGCACATGAGTGCTCAATAGAAATTAATTGCGATTACCCAATGTCAAAAGGAGGAAAGGGGCAATTTGGGCCAGCGGGCTCTATCCCATTCATAATGAGCGTCTAGCCCCCATATTGTCATTAGATCATTTGAAGTCCTACTTGAAACACAAGGACTTGCCATTACATACATCACATACATCACGGTGGAGCTCACACAGCACCGATCAGCAGCTACTTTCCCCCCAACATGTGCCGTAGATAGATGTCTCTATCATATTCACTTCCAACCCAATTTCCAATGCAAAACCTACCTACCCACTAAATCCTCTCTGTCTCTCTTGTTAACTTGGTGGATGACATGTGGACCATTGATAAGTAATTGGTTCATATCCAATGGTCGTAATCGTCCGAATTGTCTAATATCCGTAACTCTTAATCTATTGATCCTTCATGGTAAGGCCCAAAAAATGAATAGTATAGATCTCATTTACATATGACACGTGTGCAAGGACCTTCTGTGTCCGTCAATGACAATTTGAGAAAACTCCACCATCCATATGTTGGGAAAAGCCGGCAGCGAAAGCGGAACGCCGAAACCGTGAAGCAATGCAAAATCAAATGAGTAACAAGATGCAATTAATCACACAAAAGCATTCAACACAAGAGAATTCGAATTTTACGTGGAAAAACTCCAAGTGGTCTGTGGGAATCCATAGTGCTCTGTGGGATTCCGAGTGCTCTGTGGGAATCCATTGTGCCCTGTGGGAATCCATAGTGCTCTGTGGGATTCCATATTGTTTTGTGGGATTCAATATCGGTCTATGGGATTCCACAGTGCTCTATGGGATTCCATATTGGTCTGTGGGATTCCATAGTGCTCTGTGGGAATCCATATTCTTCTGTGGGGATCGATAATGGATGTTGTACGGGAAAAAAATGCATGTGCAGGTTACAAGTAATCCAGTCTTCAATATGTATTTATTCAAAATACAAAGTGAATTACTTTTCTCCTGAAAAAATAAAAATAATTGAATATTTAATAGTGCTGTACAAATTGAATTACATAGTGCTGTACAAATTGAATTACATATGTACTCGTTGAATATTTAATTCTACGCACGCTCTCTTCCATGGTAAGATGTTTTTGTTCGCGGCTTCCTTGGAATATCTTTCACTGCAGGTATACCATTCTTCGTTGTTGATGGACCGCTTTCGATGACTTCTACAATATCTTCATCTAAAGATAATTGTACCGGTCTTGTCATTCCTTTCAACTTGAACTGAAGTAAGTCGAAGGCTATTGTTTGCTTGAAATTAGGGACTTCTTCCTGTGATTGAAAATACAACGCAATGAGTTAATAGCGGTTGAAGGACATGATGATTAGACTTTCGGACAATGTAACCTTACCGGAGTAAACTGTACATCCAACCCACTGCATATGAAGTCCATAGCTTTTATGACGTATACCCCACATTCATCACTATTTCTTTGTTTTGGGGTCCCATCGACTATATCAAAATGCCATTCAACTTCCCAGAAAGGATTCCCGTCATCACATATATGAAATAACCATCGAAGCCCATATGTGAATCCACGTGCATACGATTTGAAAATTTTCTTCCAAGTGGTGGCTATACTGTCGATCAACCAAACCTGTCTCTTCATTAGATAAACTACTATTAAAGTCCAGTGCGATTCGTGAACGTGGACAGGAAAGTAGACCTACAAAGTACATTAGAACTATTATAAGCACATATGTCTACTGTGCGCATTTCATGAAAAGCACATACATAATTGTAGACAAACTGTCTCGTATTGCCACATGGGCTTTGCCGACCGAGCAACGAGGGCCACAACCGATGGATTAAGTCCATTCAGCATCGTCTCCCTAGTACTGTGGTCACCTGCAGCATATTTACATATGCTGTTGACATCTTTCTGGAACAATACCTGTTTAAGTACGATAAGAGAAAACTATAAATTTCAGGCAGAATTATTACTACATATGATCACATCATTCTTCTTCTTATTAGGAATATTTACCCAGAACTAAGTGGACACAAATAAGCAATCCTAGGGGTACGCAGCAGGATAATGTGCTCTGCGATCCGTCAGAAAATCTATGTACGCGTTGATGCACTGTGTAAAGAATTATTCATCAGTAAAAATCGACAGTCAATGAAAGAGTTATCGACAATGAAACCTACATTGAACTGCGGCTTACCCCATCATCAACCCATACATTATCCCATATATAATGCAACCAATAATGGTCACCGAAATCGTAAGCGGCTTTGACAATACTATATTCACCAGGCGATAGCTATCTCTAAGGGTTCATAAATCCTGGTACGTCGGTGAAGCCGAAGTCAGACTCGGTGCCAGGTTCCGTGAATGGGCTACGTTGGAACCTTGAAGGTTGTCGGGCACGAACGGGCTTCATATTATCGTCTCCCGCTACCCCGCACGTGAAATCAGGAGGTGTCACAAAATTTGAATGACCCCCAGAATACAGGACAAGGGAAGTGCAAACCTCTACATCATCCAAGTTATGAAAACCATATGCCTCCGGAGTACGCTGAATTGTATGAGGCTGTACTTCCTCTCCATCTCGTTCATCGGCGGCGCGTTTTCCCTGAAGACACACGATATATACTTGGTTAGTATCTAAATCGCATTGTAAATTACCAGTGTGGCACAATTAGAATTGAAAATACCTTCACCGCCTCCAATTCGGCCTCAAGACGAGAAACTTTTTCACTTAATTTCTGATTTTCCTCCTTCACTTCGGCCACTTCGTTCTCATATTTACTTACCTTATTCAATAATATCTTATACAATTTATTCCATCTAGACTTTTCATCTGATTTAATCTCAATAGCTTCTTGTCGTCTATCCATGTTCTTCTTTGACCTCTTCTCACTTATTAACGTCATGTTTCGAAGAAGTCTTTGAACATCTATAACAGCATCACGTTCCTCCTCATCTGCTGTGGGAATGAGGGGCCCGGTGCTCACAAACTACACGATGAACATGAATGTAATTATTAGAACATAAAAGTAATGTTAAAACGACAAAATTCACCGTCACACTACGTTCTATGCATATTACCGAATCTTTTTCAAAGGTTTTAGAAACGCTCGCAGACCGCGCTATCATGTTCATTTTCCAATTGAGAAATCGCGGAATATGTATAACACTCCTTCTCGAAGCCCAGCGATTTGAGCCGGTTAGAGGTGGGAAGGACTCGTATGCCCAAACCTGTCGAGTCAAGAATACAAAAGGAAATGAATAATATAAGGTAATATATCGTGTATTTGGAATGTACAAATTCATAGAATACAATACTAAAGTTACCTGAAGGGCAAATGTGTTTCCACAAAAAACGTACGTATCTGGATAGTGGGCCTTTATTGCCGTGTTGGCATGGTACTTCAAGATTTCGTAGCCAACTCGACCCCAATGATAGTTATTAAAATCATCGATACTATTTGCTAAACTAATATATTCCTCCACACATTTATTCTTTCCAGGCAATCCAACGATTAAATTCTCCACACATAATAGTAGGGCAAATTTCACGACATGCAAATGTCTTTTCGACCCTACAAGACTTTCAAAAGTTTTCATTAAGTCTTTCTTTGTAATATGATCGTAATTCTGAAAGTACCGGTCTCGTAACTCGTTCTTCTCTTCTTTTGGCTTGTACGGTGGCCACTTCAATCCCATAATTAATGTGTAATCCATCTCACCAAAACGGATGATGGAATCATGGATTTTGAACCGTAGGTCACCGAGATGTCTCTGCATCAACGCATGGATGATTGGTCCATGAAATATGAATTCGCTTTCGTTAAAGTCTAGCAAATATCCAAAGCAAGTCGATCGGAATAAATCTCTGCAATTTTTACACCCATCAAATGCAGCCTTCAGTGGAGTTAAAAATTTAACTGAACATTTTGCTGCCACCTTCTTAGCAAAATAATCTGGGCAAGGACCCGACTTCCTCTCATTCATGCCACCTGTGGATATGTTTTGAAACAATTAGTACAATGAATAATGTATAATAAGTTGAAATACATGAATTAACCATAAACATATAATAAATACACATTCGAGGGTAATTGGTGCATAGAGGTGGGAAACGATCCGAGCCGGGCGGTGTTAGCCCTACTTTGCTTTGGCTTGTTTTTATGCCACCCCGGTTTGTGGATTGGCTTGGTTTGTGTATGTGTATTATATGTATTATGTATTATGTATTATTCATGTTATCCATGTAAGAGGCTGTTCGAAACAAAAGTTCAAGAGCATAATTTTACAACTGCATGGGAACATCAAGTGGCCTTCTATATGTATTATGTATTATGTATTATTCATGTCATCATGTATATGTATTATCCATGCCATCCATCTTTACATATCATTTTAGGACATGATCTTGAAATCATAAACAAAGTTCAAGTGGATCACACCACAGGAAACAATGAACTTATGATCTACGAGCAGAATTAAGCCGAATCAAACTAAGCTGATTTGAACCAAGGTGGATTGAACCGAGCTTCCAGCCATATGGACCCGGTATTACCCTAGTTTGAGCTTGCTTTTGTTTTTTTTGTTTTTTTTTTTAAGGAGCTTCACTATGAGGCTTGGGTTAGTTTTCGAGCTGGCTTGGTTTGTGCCCACCTCTATTGGCGCCATTGAAATGTTTATTTTAGAATCCAACCAAAGGTTATCGGGGCCCTTCAAATGGTGCACCTTGATGGATGTAACACATACTGCTTAGGGGGAATCCACAATGCAAGTCGAATTCCACAATGCTCATTGGGAATCCACTATGCCTGGGGGACTCCACATTGCTCAGTGGGAATCCACAATGCCTAAGGATTCCATAGTGCTTAGTGGGAATCCACAGTGCTCACGGGGGATTCCACAGTGCTAGGGGGATTCCACAGTGATCAGTACGAATCCAGAGTTATTAAGGGGATTCCATAGTGCCAGGGGGATTCCACAGTGCTCAATACGAATCCACAGAACTCATGGGGATTCCATAATGCTCAGTGAGAATCCACAGTGCTCACGGGGGTTCCACAGTACCTGGGGGATTACATGGTGATCAGTGGGAATCCACAGAACTCATGGGGATTCCACACTGCTATGTGGGAATCCACAGTGCTCAGGGGGTTCCACAGTACCTGGGAGATTCCACGGTGGTCAGTGGGAATCCGCAGAACTCATGGGGATTCCACAATGCTCTGTGGGAATCCACAATGCTCAGGGGGATTCCATAGTGCTCAGGGGGATTACACAGTTCCTAAGGGTTTCAAGACTGCTCAGTGGGAATCCACAGTGCTTGGGGGATTCCACACTGCTCAGTGGGAAACCATAGTGCTCAGGGGGATTCCACAGTGATCAGTAGGAATCCACTGTTACAAAGGGAATTCCACAGTGCTCGAGGGATCCAAGGAAGGCTTTCGAATAATACGCAGGAGAAATAATTAAAATAATACGCATTGTTACCTCTACACGCCATATCAGTCGCAGTGAGAGAAGATTTGAGGTGTCGGTGTGGGTCCCACGGAAGAAGGAGCAACGGCCGGAGGTCGTTTTCTTAGAAGCAAAAGGTGGTGGTCCCTTGCGATGACGACGGTGAAGCTTTCTTGTTTTGAGCAAATGGCTACGAGCCAACGGCCCCACCATTTACAAACCAAAAACCGTTCGTATGTGGGGCCCATTGGATGGTGGCAGAAGAAATCCAATCCGTTCGTACAAGAAGGATTTTAAACTACTATATCATCAGAAAATATGAAGATAAAATTTAGTATGGGTGGACCACACCATTAGAAAAGAATTTAGAAAGAAGGAGAAACGTTAAGACTTTTGTTGACCACACATCACCTAAAAATGAATGCAAAAACCTCTCGCGTGGGTTTGAAAATGCTCCATTTCATATGAGCGGATCAGATTGGCCATCCGATGGCCAAAATCGATGATTTTGTGGGCCCCACAATCCCCTTGAGAAAAAAGCCCATGCGAAAAGCAGCTCCGTACGTCAACAGCTGGTCAGAGGGGCAAAACCGACCACAAATATTTCAATTTCTCGTGAAAAGGCCACTTTGGAAAGATTGTATGAGAAATTGAATTTTTAGTTAAAATGGCCACACCTGGGGGCTAATATAGTAAAAATCCCATCCGCGGATTGGGTGGATCACCGGATACACCGAGGTCGGTGGATCCCTAACTATGGGGCCCCACTGTGATGTATGTGCCTTACATCCACACTGTCCATCCATTTTGAAAGCTCATTTTAGGCATGATCCCAAAAATTAAGAAGATCCAAATCTTAAGTGGACCACACTACAAAAAACAGTCATGATTGAATCTCCACTGTTAAAAACTTCATGGGGCCACCGGAATGTTTATTTGCCATCCAACCTGTTGATAAGGTCAAAACGACCTGATGAAGAGACTACAACAATATCAACTTGATCGAAAACTATTTGGCCCACGAGAAGTTTTTAATGGTCAATTCCCACTGTTTTCTGTATTATGGTCTACCTGAGATTTGGATCTGTTTCACTTTTGGTAGGATGTCCTAAAATAAGTTTAAAAAATGGATGGACGGCGTGGATACAAGGAAAATGAATCACAGTGGACCCCACGGTCAGGGATCCAACCACCTGCGTGGATTTGGGGATCACCTAATCCCTGCCCGTCCGCGTGAGAAGCGGATTGCGTACTGAGTAAAGTTTACGGGGTACACGGTGATATATGCATTTTATCCACTCCGTTCATCCATTTTAACATATAATTTTATGGTTTGAGACAAAAGATGAAGCATATAAAAATCTTAAGTGGACCACACCACAGGAAACAATGTGAATTGAACTCGTACCGTTGAAAATTCTTGGGGGCTACAGAAGATTTGGATCAAGCTGATATTTATTTTTTTCCCTTCATCAATGTCTGCGTGATCTTGTGAACAGGTTGGATGATAAATCAACATCACTGCAGGCCCTAAAAAGGTTTCAACGGTGGAAATCATAATACCCACCGTTTCCTATGGTATGGTCCACCTGAGTTTTGAAGATGCTTCAATTTTGGTTTCAACCCCTTAAATGAACTGGAAAAACGGATGGACAGTGTAGATAAATCATATACATTTACAGTGGGCCCAACTGAATTTACTCAATACAATAAGAGCGTACTGTGATCAGGACGCAATCCGATTTCGTCAGCGTGATGGGAGCGGATTAGGTGAGACCCTGGATCCACCGAGGGTGGGACCCTGACTATGGAACCCACCGTATCTGACTACATCTATGACATCCATCCATATTGGAAGCTCATTTTAGAGTGAAGCAAATTCAAATCGCAGATGGACCAGGAAACAGTGGTAATTGACAATTAAAAACTTATCGTGGGTTATAAAAAATTTGGATCAAGATGATATTTGTGTGGTCTCTCCATCTAGGTATTTGTGACCTTATGAATGGGTTGGATGTAAAATGAACATTCCGGTGCAATCCATGAAGTTTTTAATGGTGGGGATTTAATCACGACTGTTTTCTGTAGTGTGGTTCACCTGAGATTTAAGGAAGCTTCATATATTGGATCATGCCTTAAAATGAGCTTGCAAAATGGTTGGACGATATGGATTTAAGGCACATACATCACTGTGATCCCCACAGTCAGGGTCTCACCCACCTCGGTGGATTCGGGGTCTCACCTAATCCGCCTACTGCGTGGGAGGAAATGAGTCGTCAAACAGCACTGCTTAGGTGCAACTCAGATGTATGTGAGTTAAATACTGCTTAGATGTACTTACCTTAAATCCACACTGCCCATAGGTTTTGAAAGATCATTTTAGGGCAGTGTAGAAAAAAAAAACATATCTAAATCTTATGTGGACCACACCATAGGAAATAGTAATGATTGACTATTAAAAGCTTTTTGTGAGCCACAAAAGTTTTGTATCAATCTGATAGTTTTGGATCCACACAGCCCATAGCCTACAAAAACAGACAGACGGTTTAGATATACAGAAAATATGTCATGGACAACCACGCACAGTGAAGGGAACGCCAACTGGGGTGTTTCCCAAGTAACATCGGACTATGCCGTAACTTGCCTTGAATCGTGTATGGCCCACAAGCATTTTTCGAATGATCTGTACTATCCATTCAGCTGTAAGAATAAAAATATGACTTTTACAAAAATTGGAATATATAGAATGATGAGGTGGACCACAACAACATCAATTCATAGCACATTTATTTAATGGTAAAAAAAGAAAAAAGAATTCAGGGACCAATCTACTAGTCATATCAACCTCAATTTTGCTGTCGTGACAAAAAAAGAGGTGAAAATATTAATAGACGGTAAAAATTGTTGAGCTTGATGAAGGTGAGACCCATGAAGGTCGGGTCATGTCTAGGTTTAAATGGCCATTTATAACTGTTTGAAATGGTGTGGTTATATGTATTGACTTAATGTTTGGGACTAAGTTCTAACATGAGATTAAAAAATGGGAGGACGGTTTAGATGTTTAAAAAAAAGACGTGAGCAACTGCACACGGTGACTAGAACACCGACTGAGGCGTTACCAGTGTAACACTGGACTCTATTGTAACCTAGCAACTCTTTGGCCTTGAGGCATGTATGCCATCAAGTGTTTTTCTAATGATCTGTTACATCCAATCAACTGCATAGATTAAACTATGACTAATATAAAAAGATGGAATGTATATAATGATCATGTGGACCACTATAGCATCATTTAATAGTATATTCGTTTAATTTCCAAAAATGATTGAGTGCCATCTCCACCAATCAGAGCAGTTGTATTTTCAAGTAAATGGCCATGGCAGTAAACAGTATTGAGAGTAAACTAACTTCATTTTCAAGGGATATTTGGTAAAGAACTTTCTTGCTTTTGTATTATGTGGATTTTTTTATATGCATGTAGGAACAAGCTGTTGTTTTCAGATCCTTCTAATGCCTCTATTTTTGGAAGTGAAACCAAAGGAATTTAACAAAATCGAGTTCTCTCTGTTCTCTCAGAGGTTGAAACTCCATGGAAATGACTGCCTTAGCAAAAGGAATTTTACCACATTTTGGATGTATTGGAGAATTGAGGAGCATTGGATCCCAAACAAAGGAGAAGATGAGTTTCCCCTTTCGTAGCTCTATAGAGCTCAAGAGAGGTGCAAATTCTTCCCCTTAATCTCTCTTAATGAATTTTATTTATTTTTAGATGTAGATTTTTTTATTTTTTTTTTGGTTTCTTTCTTCATTTTTTTCTCTCTTTGGGAGGTTGGTTTCTACGACACATTGTATAATAACTTGTTCTACAACTCCTCTATGTGTGGGGTTTATCGTGATGAAAGGGAATGCAAGGGTTGCTGAGACTGAGTACACGGGGGAATGACAGTTTCAGCTTTTTTCCTATATTGGGTGCTCTCATTAAACATTGTTGTAATACTGGTACATTTTTTGTGTTTTTCTTGAGGTATTCTCTTTTCTTCACTACAAATGGATGACATATTGACTGATTATGCATTTAGGAATGTATAACAACGTTAGATTGATATGGATATGTAGGTTGATGATTGTTCAAAAACATCAATCAAGATTCATGGTGGCAATTTACTAAAAGTTTCGACATGGACTCAATTGATACAGGTTTTTATTTCTTTTTTAATCTTAATTTGCATTTTTCTGTTTTCAGCTATGGAATTTGGATCTGTACTTCTAACTTTCACTGATTGCTATCCATAACAGTTGAACTTTCTCAAGCGCTTTCTAGGATCTAGCTTTCTCATGCACATTCAGGTGAGATTATTTGATATAGCATGTCATTGGTTGGTTACGTATCTATATTTGTTCACTTATGCGTTATTTACAATTATGTGTTCAATTTAAAATGAACTGCTCCGTGATGTTTTTTATTTCAAGCCAAAGAAAAAGAAACCATTGGGAAGTGAAGAACTATCAGGCAATGAAAAGGTGGGTTTGTGCATTTTTCTTGATTGTATTTTGATTTCTTTTGCACTAAATCTGGTTATACTAGCTTGCATGTGTTTGAAGTTCCCCTTTCATTGATTCAATTTAGTTTTCAAAATGGAAATTGAGTGTTTGGAAATTAATCAGGCATGGCATAGATATCAATTCACTTAAGGGGTGTTTGGGAATGTGGAAAACCATACAAATGAAATTGGTTTCCATGAAAAATTCATTTTTCCTCTGTTCAAAGAAAAAAGTCAGCTTGGAAACCATTGACAACTGTTTGATCATTGACAACTTTCAAGAGAGACTTTAATACCAAAGTTTAATGCAGGCATCCATAATGTCTAAACATCTTGCGAAATCCAAGAAGCCAAGGTACTCCACTGTACTTGTTTTGTTTGGTTTTTTCAGATTCTGACATATATTTACATGATTGCATTCTGTAGGAGAGTGAGTGGCCATCTAGATGCTGACAAGGATTCGGTCCTTTCTGTGTCAGCTGAGGTATCTTTTTGTCTAATTAAACGAAATCTGTTTACAGATCTGTGTTCTTTTGTTTTTTTTTGATAGAACTCCTTTGGATCTGTTTATATGTCCTTTTTTTAATTCTTTGAAATCTTTTTACAAATCTTTGCTTTCATTAGTCACAATTTTTGGTATAGGACATGCACTGAGGGAGCCTTAAGATGAACGTTGTTAGGTCCTTTGTGCCCATCGCAAATTAGCAACAACCGGCATCTAAAAGTAGTTTGCCAAATTCCAATAGTGCCTAATACTCAAGACTCCACAAGGATTAATTTTAGCTAAAACCAACACTGAGAATACACATTAGCCAATAGAAGCATTAAACACAGAACTAAGGATCTAAAAGGTTAATACTTGCAAATCACAACATATAAAGAATCTAAAAAGCTTAAAGTTGGGAATACCCAACACCTAGAATCCAGAATGGTTTTTGTTATCATCCGGAATTCACCATGTTAGCAAAACACACCACCTAGAATCTCCAGAAGCCAATGCAATTAAAACCCAATACAAAGAATCAAATACTTCCATAATTAGCAAAACCCGAGAGCCAGGAACGGGAACAGGTTAATGTTAGCGAAAACCAACTAGCCAGAATTAAGAATGCTCCTTTCAAGCAAAAACCCAACACCCAAATCTAAAACAGTTGCCCACAATGTTGACCATTTTTTGTAGCAAAATAATAAGGTTTGCTTCATCTATTCCCATCTCTAGGTTTTAGAGCTACTAAAAACAGAACTTTTTTTCTTTGACATTACATTCAGTTGTGCACGTTCCTTCATTTCTGTCAACTGAAACAATATTGGTTGAGGTAGAAAACATAAAAATGGTATTCTATGTAATGTGGTTCTGTATGTCCAATAGTGCAACAAAATGAATTGCCATCCGTTCAGCTAAAAATCATTTCCACTTGCAACTTGGGTGTATGTCCAAATGCACCCTTAACTAATGGTAGAACTGCAACATGAGGTGTATTCCAAGCCACATACCCTGTACGAACCATGCACCAGCTATTGAGCAGGCCACTCATCTTTGCTCTTCCTCAAAGCTCTTTTTATATTTTGTTTCATCTTCAGACTGGATTATGCTTCAGCCACAACAAAGCACAAGAATTAGTGAAACTCTGATACACAGTAAATGGTTAAGATGTAATTAATTTTTTTGTTATTTTATTTAGCAGATTGTAAGTAGAGACAGATGAAGGATAGATGGTAGGTTTTTTTTATTTTTTATTATTATGTATTTGGACCATTTTAAACTTATTGCTGTAAATATTATATATTGTGTACTGTAAAGTAATACAATTTTTGTTTACTATTCATTTTAATTATGTTGTATAACTATTAAAAAAATACAGATTCCAATTGAAATATAAAATAATAAAAAAAATTACGTATGGGGATCCTACCTATACAGGCGCATATTTCAGGTTTTTTTTACAAAGTTTGTTTATTATTCATTTATAAAGTTGTATGCAACTATCTAGCATATATTATACTTGTATTATCTTGTTTAATTTTTCCTTTCTCCATTGCTTTGAACATTGTCCTGGGCTTGCTTCAATTGTTTTCATCTTGTCTTCAGCTATGGGCAGTATCTCATATTCAAATCTCCCACATGATATTTACTCACATTAAAGTGTCAATCAAAGGTTCATGCATGCCTCGCTAGAATTCCAGTTCGACTCTATAGTTTTAAATGGCCACACAAAGGCTGTCAATGCCATTCAATGGTCACCTAGTCATGGTGAAAACTTATGGGTTCCTAACTGTTGTTGCTTTAAATTTTTTTTTATAATATTGTTTGTTTCTTCTCTTTCTCATTACTTTTTACTGTTTAGTTTTTGTTGCTACATTTGTTTTCATTGTGTTGCTCACCAAATCCTTAACATGTTTTTATTCAAGTATTTGTGGCAGAGTGATGGTTCTATTTGGTCACCAAATACAGTGGGAATTTCAAGACTATTTCCAGATCCAAAGGATGGAAAGTGATGAAGCAAGCCAATCCCATACTCGAACTGGAGCTTATGGAATCCATTGTGGAAGCATATTTTGTTAGTCAAGAGTCTCTTCTTTGTTTTGAATCTAGAGTGCTCTGTTTTAGTTCCTTTGATGTGTGGATTGTAGCAACCCTTTTGGTGCTCCAAGGCATCTTCTAAAGACCAATTTACAGCTCTTGATTTGGTTTTGAGAAATTTGGGCAACAACAAATAAAGCTAAATTTCAAGTTCATCTATGGAATGCGTGAAGGATTATTAGAGAAGGTTTTGGTTTGGCTTTCTTTGGCCACAGACAATGTGAAATTTGACGAGGCTCGCTGCCTAAAAATATCATTGATTTTTTTTAGTTGAATGAGGTTCCAAATTTTAGTTAAAATGATTCTTTCAGGGATTTTGAAAGAAACGTAATTGGTGGGTAGAAATCGAAGGCTTTGAGCACAAAGTTTCCAATTACTCTGTGTATTTAGAGAAGGAAATAAAGTGGCCTACAACCTAAGGGTTTGTTTGGGTGTTACTTATCTCATTTTAGTTAATTGTAATTATATATTAGAGATTACCTTTAATCCTTGCTAAAAAAAATTATGATCACTAATATGTATTTTAGCATTGACTACAATTATAAGTGGCACTTAAACAGGCCTAGGTTTAGTTCTAATTGATGTACTAAATTAGTTTCTACTATTAGCTATGACTTGAAAATATTGGATGTGTGACTTAGAAATACTTAGTTTCATTATAGTTTTGAGTTGATGTATTGAATTAGTTTCTATTGTTAGCTGTGACTTGGAAATGTTGTATGTATGACTTCGAAACATTTAGTTCCATTTTATTGGTTTAGTTTGTGGTATTGAATTTCTATTGCTAGTTAGACTTATGTTAGATGTGTGACTCAAGAAACGTTTCTATTTTATTGGTTTAGTTTGAGTTGATGAATTGAATTAGTTTCTATTGTTTCAACGGTTTGATATGAATGCCTTTTGATGATATCAGGTGCAAGAAATTCAAAATGCAACAAATGCACGCCAACTTGTTTTTAAAAAAAATTGAACATTAAAGACGAACCAAATCCGTCGCTAATATTCCAATAATCTTTTCCTCAGATTACCGACGGACCTAATTCGTCGTTCTAAACAGAATCCGCCGCTGAATGGGCATTTGTTTTGAGTTTTACGACGGATACGTCCGTCGTTTATTGAACGACGGAATATATCCGTCAAAATTTACCGACAGAGTCCGTCGTTACTATCGTTTAATGATGGACTTGGTCAAGGTAGTAACCAAGGAAGCCATTTGGCTGCCACCGATGGCCAGTGGTCTATGCTTTGTGGGCCGCACCATGATGTATGTGTTTCATCATGTAAGACAATCCCAAAAATGAGGCAGATCTAAATCTTAAGTGGACCACATCACAAGGAAAACAACAGTGATTCAATGTCCACCATTAAAACCTCGTAAAGCCACTGTTTTGACATCCAACCGGTTGATCAACTCATAAAGGCCTACATGAAGCAACCAAAAAAAAAAAAAAAATCAGCTTCATTCAAAACTTTCGTAGTCCTTAGGAAGTTTTTAATGGCGGACATTCAATCAACACTATATTATGTGATATGGTCCACTTAAGATTTAGATCTACCTCATTTTTGGGCTCATATCATAAAATGATCTGGAAAAATAGATGGACAACGTACATGGATGAAACACATACATCATGGTGGAGCCCATGGAGCACCTACCACTAGCCAATGGGTAGTGGCAGGGTCACTAGCTCGTACTTTGTAAGGAATCCCTGTTGAATTGAGACCAATGCGATTGGGCAGTGACGGTGCTTTGTGGGCCTCACCATGATATATGTATTTCATCCATGCCATCCATACATTTTTTCATTTCATTTTAAGTTATTAGCCCAAAACTGAGGCAAATCCAAATATCAGGCGGACCATGTCACAGGAAACAGTGTCAATTGAATGCCCACCATTAAAAAGTGCGAGGGCCACATAATTTTTGTATCAAGCTGATATTTGTTTTTTCCTTCCATCTAAGATTCTAAGTCTGCAGGACTTAATCAACAGATTATCAAAAAAATATTACAATGAGCCCTAAGAAGTTTTTAATAGTGGACATTCAGTTACTACTGTTTTCTGTGGTCCACCTGAGATTTAGATTGCCACATTTTTTGCATCAAGCCCTAAAATGATCTTGGAAAATGGATGGATGGTATGGATAAAACACATACACTGTGGTAGGGCACATAGAGCATTGACCCACCTTGTTATTGGTGATGTGATCACTCCCATTGAGACAACGTAACCAAGAGTGGGCATCTACTGTGGCCTGAAATTGCTTAGTGCAGAACACAACACCAAGGTCAGTACTGTGTTGATGTGGCAAAGTTATGTAAGCCCACCATAATGTATTTGTTATGTCCACATCGTCTATCTATTTTACCAAATCATTTTAGGACATGAACCCAAAATTTAAATTTAGGGACATGAATTGGTACCAAGCTCAAGCTCGGTACAGGTCTATCAATCCAGGTTTGTTTGAACTTATGAACAGGTTGGATGGCAAATAAACATAGTGGTGGCCCCGAGAAGGTTTCACTGTGGACGCTTAATCCCCACTGCTTCCTTTGGTCTGGTCCACTTAAGCTTTGGATCTGACTCATTTTTTAGATCAATACGCTAAAATGGCCTCCCAACATGAATGTGCCGTGTGGATAAAATATATACATCATGTTGGTTCACATAGCATTTCAAGTACCGTCCAGCACCGAGCTCATGGGGTGCAGATGCAGATGCCCTCAAGACAGTATTTCACAGGAAAGCTAGGTGGGACCCATTAAGATGTGTAGACACCCCACCTTCGGCTACACTGTTGGTAGAGATAGCTGGATGAATGGAGGACCATACCCCTAAATCCCATGTCTAAACTCAGTCAAACTCACCCTTGTAAGCCCCAATCCATAGCCCAACTCAAGCCTGAACCCTGTCAACTCGCCCCTAAACATCAGCCTGAAAAAACCTCCATAAGAAAAACCAGTTAAAAAATCCTAAAAAAGTCAAACTCACTGAGACAACCCGCCAAGTCAAATCACCGAGTCAACCCGCTGAGTCAAATCACCGAGTCAACTCACTGAGTCGACCCACCGAGTCAACTCACTGAGTCCCAAGCAGCAGCCCCAAGACATGTCCGTACTGCTCGCGGGATCCCTAGAGCATCCGTACTGGCGGCCCCCTGGGTGCAGCCCAAACATATTTACGGGAACTGCCACTCTCCGCTGCTATAAATACCCCCCTCCCCTTCTCATTCAGGCATCCCTCCGAAGCCATCCAGCCCAAGTGCAATCCGTCTCTCCACCCTTTAGCCCATTCTTCCACCAAGGAGAGCCCGAGTGAGAAGAGTCTAGCCCTGGTCCAGCCCAGCCTGACCCTGGTCTAAGTCTCTCAAGCCATCCAAGTCTTGATCCAGCCACTCGAAGCAAACCTTGCGACACCTCCGTTCATCTAGCTACTCTTTTTTCCAGCATCATCTCATTCGCATCTAGCATAAGTGCAACATTACTTTTCTTCCAACCCCCCTGCTTCACTGCAAGCACTTTGATCATTCAAGCACACAGCATGCATCTCGCATAAAGCACCTGTCAGTTCGAGCTGTATGCTCTGGGCTTGCCTGTTAATGGAAACCTGCCCATCAGAAACTCTTATTGTTCAGACCTGCATTCATGCATCATGTCATCTATGAGAATATACGAGGATTAAAACAGACTTTCAAGTGTTAGTTCGATTCTGTGAAGTAGAGACCTGAACTTCGGTACGGGCAGTGTGTGGGGTGCTTAACCTCTTCCCACCCTGTAATCGTGATCCCTTACCTCGAATCTCTGGCCGCAAATCAAAAGGAGTCATTTTAGAGAAATGATTCTTCGGATCCCCTTCTCTAACGTTTCTACGGGGTCTAGTCGACTGTAGATTCGAAGTAATTGGCTAGTGGCGACTCTGGTCTTATATAAACTTATCTAAACACATCCAGCTTAACACGACAACCAAATAAAGCCCTTGAGAACGAGGCAAGCCAGTGGCACAAATGGCGATTCGCGCACACGCACCCCTTCTTCTTTTTCCGAAAGGAAAGGGAGAACGACGTCGTGGGAGCGCAGAATGGCGAGGGTCCACAGAATGACGACTCCACTGGGGATAAGCTAGTCCCACTAGTCGTGATCCAGCTTGAAAAATGAAATCCCTCCTATACTTGAAAGTCATTAGTCCTCATACAATCTTATCTGCATAGCATTCTACCCAAAACAAAAGAAAAATAGAAAATCCCAAAACCCAAAAAAAAAAAGAGTAGAGCATACTTCCCCACCATTAATCCTCCAAACCAAATCACCCTGCCACGTCCAATACAAAATCGACATGGCTCTCTCCTTCCCTACCCTTGAAATACCTGAGGCTTCGTCTCCACAGTTAAACCCGATAGAATCTATGCCAATTCTTGGCATCCAAGAGCTACAACAAAGCATGAAGGCGATGCAGGAAATGCTTCTCCGATTCACACAAGCCCAGGTTTCAACAGTTAACACCCAGGTTGTTTTAGCGCAACAACAACAACCACCATCTCTTCCAACCTCTAGTTCATCCCAACCACAACCGCCAGGGGTCGCTCAGGACTTTCGATACCCTCCTAACAGGGGCCTTCAATCAGAACAACCCTCAACCTCAGGATATTTCTTCCAGTATCCTCCTGCAAATGAGAGTCCATTTTCAGTCACATCTCACAACCAGAACTTCGAGCCAATTCCAACATCCTCTCCCTGATAGGAGTTCCAACCAATTTCAATATTCTCCTGTGACTGGGATTTCTTTGCAGTCTCCCTTCTCAGCTCCAGTCCAACAAAGTACCTATAATGGGAGTAATTATCAGGCCCAACCTCCTTCAAGCAGAAATTATAGGAGCATCAATGACACCAATTATTATGAAAGGGGGCCATCTCAGTCTTGGCAAGGGGCAAGATCTCCTTCATCTGGTCCCTCCGAAATAGAGCAACTCCGAGAACAGATGCGAGAGATGAAAAGAAAGTTGCAGAAGTAGCAAGGGGTGGATCTTCCATCCACTAAGTTCAGAGATCTTTGTCCATTTCCTGATGCAATGGTACCTCAAGGCTTTCAGGTACCAAAATTTAAAAGATATGATGGGACAGGGTGTCCTATAGACCACTTGAGATCATTTTGTGGTGAGTTAGATGCTATGGCAAGCAATGACGGAGCGTTGATCCGTCTGTTTTAAAAGTCCCTGAAAGACGATGCCCTACACTGGTACACATCATTGGACTGCCATCGCATCAGGACTTGTGATCAGCTCTCCCAGGCTTTCGTCAACAGGTTCGCATACAATCTTAACATGGCACCCAGGAGAGCGGACCTCGCAGCTCTCAGACAAAGAAGTGATGAAACATTGTCAGCTTCCGTTGGACGGTGGCGGCCCATGGCAGCTAGAATGAAGACTCCCCTCGACGACGAGGAACAAATCTCCATGATCGTCCTCTCGACAAATCCAAGTATCTCTGGATACCTTGTCTCACATCCATATGCGAACTTCAGCCAACTCATCTACGCCGGGGAACAAGTCAAAGCCGGAATAAGGGCTGGGATGATCTCCCCTTGGTGGCCTCAACAGGCTTCTCCAGTACAACCGATAGTGGAAGGTGAGCCTACCGGATACGAGAGCGATAATGGTAGTGTTCCCATCTCCCATCCAATGGAAGAGGATGATCTTGTCGCCTCTACCGAAGGTACACTATTCCTCCCTCAGCATGGACAACCACTAGCAACAGCAACAGTCAAGATGGAACTCACAGTTCCCTAATCAAGGTTGGCAAGGGGCACCCCTAACCAGTCCAGTTTCAGAACCCCTCATCCTGCAAGGGGCATCTCCAGTCGATCCAGTCTCCGCAATGCAAGGGGCACCTCTTGCCTATCCAGCTTTCATCAGCCAAGAAAAGCCTCCTCTCCAGTTTATCCGTGCCATAGACTCTAGTTCAGAGTTCGAACCTCTCATCCTGCAAGGGGCACCCTCAACTATTTCGATCCCGGAAGCCCATCATTATGCAAGGGGCGCCTTCAATCGGTTCATTCTCCCCACCCTATTTCTAAGCATGGGTACAATTAGCCCATCTCAGTCAACCAAAGGGACAATCTCCCTGACGCAGCATCAGCAAAGCAGGGGCATGGTCTGCTTAGTTTGACCTAGGGGCAAATCCTACCCATCTCATCATCAATCAACCAGGGGCACAACCTACGCATCTCAACAGTAGTCAGTCAGGGGCACAGCTTGCCCACTCCAGCTTACCAGGGGCAAAGCCTGCCCATCTCTCCATCAAGCAATCAAGGGCACAACTTGCCAGCCGCACCTGTCTATCCGGCTTCTACTTCAGCCATCATCCTCCAAGAAGAGGACCCTTCCTTGGACAGCATGCCACATGCCCTAGTAGAATTGGGGCCCAGCTTCAATTATGTGGCCACTATCGGGAGGTCGAAGGGGAAGATTGATGTCCAGGTTCTGATCGGTCCGAAAACATCAATCATCACTCTTCAGGTCTTGGATATCTCAGCTTCATTCCATCTTCTTTCTGATCGGACCTGATTTCACAGAATCGGTGTCATCTCTTCAAATATTCACCAAAGGGTCAAGCACATCCTCGGAGATAGGGCAATCACCATCATTACCGATCCTGGACAATTTTCCATGATAGAAGCATCCAACCTTCGAGAGCCTACCATCCCAACCATGGACGTACAACGCTCTAATGGGGAGGTCTCATACCATCACAATGTAAATTACTTCCCTCGCGCATGTCCCATCGGATCGAACTACGTCTTCCTTCCTGTCGAGCATCAAACCTTCTACTATCAGCTCGAATATCAAGACTCGACCCGAATCATGGGAGTTTAAGAGAATGTGGATAGAGAAAGACTGCGATATCGGCCTACTCGGATTAGGCACAGAAGTATAAGAAGAAGACGGGGTCATCAAGAAGAAGGGAACCTCTACATCGTCACACCAATCCAGTTTATCAATGAAGGGATTATCTATCCTGATGATGGGCTAGATTCCACCTTCGATGATCAAGCGATCAGATTGAGTCTGATAGAGTTGCTCAAAGAAGACTCAAGCAAGGGGCAGGAATTTCCCCCGATCGATTGGACTGCCGTTCTGGTCCCACCTCAGCCGGATGAACCTGAAGAGCTGCAATTCATCGGGAACGAACCAGGAGAAACCACATCTGACATCGAATCGGAGCCCAATTCCAGATCTATCATGACGTTTGGGCACAACAATGAGGTTTGGCCTATTGATCCCTCTGGCCCTGCCTCCTGAGGGGAAGGAGTGTAGGGCAGTAATAGGTTTGTAGTCCCCATGATAGACAATAAAAGCCGATAATGCTTGGCTCCCTGAGCCGAACCAGGCAATACCTGGTTCACATTGCCGTCTTGCTCGAGACCTTTACAAAAAAAAAAAAAAAAAAAAGCAGAAGATTCAACAACCCAAAAAAACGAATATTTCAAAAAAAAAAAAGTCAAAATTCAAAAAGTTCTAAAAAATCTAGATATTTACAAAATTTCAAAAAATCAGAAAATCTTTGAAAAAAAAATTTAGAAATCTTTTTCAATAAAGTGTCAAGTCTATTTGTCAAAGCACTTGAGTATGAAGTTGACTCATATGATTTCAATCTAGAGTTGGACTTCAAACTCAAGGGTCTGGACAAAGCTAATGATGAGGAAAATGATGAGCTGACTCCCAAACTTAGAGGGTCTCCTCGAAAGTTCGAACCAAAAGCTAATGTCATTTCGAAAAATTTCAAAATTATAACCCTAGGATCTCCTGAGACCCATAAGGAAGTGTGCATTGAGAATCTTTGTCCCCAAAAAATAAGCAAAGAATGATCGAATTTTTGAAGTCATGACTTCCCAATCTAGCGTCCTATGAAGACTTATCCAGACTCGATCAAAAACTCATCAAGCCTATCAAGAAGATGCTGCCAAGACTATGCTTGCATTCCATGCTGGAGTGTGCGACTTGACGAATGATCAAAGAAACCTTACGGCTCGATGAAGACAGATTGTTGCCAACATGTCAGAAAGCACTTCAAGTATCAGCAACATGCACATCGGATCCATGTGTGTGCTTCGAAACTCTACAACCTGATAAAGCTTCAGCTATTCCCTGTACGAGGTATCTACATCAGCAGAAGGATTGACTCGGCATCATTTAGCGGTCATACGCATATACTTAGGGCAGTCGATTACAGCACAAAGTGGATGAAGGTAATATTCTGATCTCGCACGATAAATTCTCATGAAGAATGACATAATTAATTATTTAGGGTTCCCACATGCTATCAACATTGGCAATGGGACGCCCTTCGAAATCTAAGGATGAAAGACTTCCTCAAGAAACTTAAAATCAGAAGACAGACTTACGAGTTCAACTCAAAATCCCGTCAACATGAGTGCTGATGAAGAATGATGCCTAAAGAAAGAAAAGTCACAACCAGGTTTACAACAAGCACTGTCCGCATCTGACAGACTTAAGGGGCAAGCCCCAAGAATCAGAGAAGTTCTTCTGGGAGGCGCTGTTCGACTCACCAACCTGAGGGGCAAGGATCTTCCTGAGCTAATCAACGCCGATAACGTGATAATCTTTCATAGGTAAGTCAATCCAACCTTATCAAGAGTTACATTAATAGAGCTGAAGTTAAGAGGTTAAGGCTTAGACCTCTGAGAATCCCTTCTCGTCCATCAATAAGTGTTCCAAATAAAGGGGTTCAAAAGCCAAAGAAAAAAGAAGAAAAAAAAGAAAAAGAGAATAGAGCAAAAAAAAATAGGGGTTAAAAAAAGGGGGGGGGGGGGGGGGGGGGGGGGGCACACAACCCACAAAAGAAGAAGAAGAAGAAGAAGAAGAATGAAAGAGAGAAAGAAAGAGAAAAAAAATCAACTCAAAAGAAACACATCTATCCATCCATCCACCTCAGAAAGGTCTGTAGCTAAGGCCGACAGCTCTGCCATTGTAACTTAAGATAAGGGCCGAAAGGTTACCATCGGTCGGCAACGACGGATTCCTAACCTCTGGTTGTTGCAGTTATCCAAAAAAAAAAAAAAGAAAAGAAAAAAAAAGAAAAGAAAAGCGATGTGTGCTTAAACAAAGAGGGTGGAGTGAAAACCCAAAAGAGCTGCTCCGAGTAAAAACAGTGGGCACACAGCGGACTTGATGAAAACCCGAAAGGGACGCCGAGGGTAAAAACAGCATAGCTGCAAGGGGCAGGCAAGATCAAATACCCGGGACGTGGTGAAAACCTGAAAGGGCGCCACGGGCAAAAATGACAGGCAAGCCGGACGCAGCGAAAACCCGAAAGGTCGTTGCGGGTAATAATGGTTCAGAAAAAAAAAGAAAAAAAAGAAGAAAAAAAGCAGGTACATGAGAGATCCAAGTGACATGAAGATTCAACGGAAGTAAGGATGACAGTTATGAGTCGAGAATTCTTTTAAGATTTGCCCAAATGCTAGGGACAGGATACCATTGCGTACTATCTTAAGGGGAGCAGGACCCTTGGTGAATAATAAAAAAAATTGAGTATGACATCAGGCTGAGTCCAATATTCTGATTCCTACATCTAAAAGCACAAATCCAAATCACGCATAGACAGACAAGCACTTGGCACAAATTTTCATTTCATGCATGATTTGCATACACATATTTAAAAAAAAAAGTCATTTTTCCTTATTCATATATATGCAAAAAAAAAAAAAAAATCTTATAGCGCTTTCAAAATAAACGTCCTCCAGTCAACTAATGAGGTACCATCCGTGAGTGCCTTTCTCCTAGTCATCTTCCCCAAAAGGTAAGTATCTCTCCCTCGGCTTCCATACTTCAACACTTTTGCTAAAGTATTTTCTCTCCTCACAGGTACCAGAAGGAAGTCTAAGATCAACCCATCAAGGTCCATCATAACCTCATCATCACCATCGATTACATCATTCATGTGGCCTACACTCAAAGGATGCATAGCCTCACCTATGTCTATCTCCTTCATCTCATCCACACCATCCATTTCTCCCATAATCAAGGTCCCATTCAAATATGAAATTCCAGCATGGCTGCCATTAATGGGGTCATTCAAAGCTCCACCAAACACTATCCCTAAATCCCCATCAATGCCCTCATTCAATGCTTCATCTACACCATCAATCAAAGACATCTCACCATCTTTAAAGCCTTCACCAATTGCTGAAGTGTGGGACCCATCAATTCTCCCACAAGGGCCCCCAAGCCATCATCAATGGCTTGCCCAAGAGAGGACCAAAAGAGAAAAAGACAAAAATGAAAAGAAATGTGAAGACAAGAGAAGAATACAGGGCCGGGATCAAAGATTCAGAGACAAAGAATGTTGAGACAGCAACAGGAACCAACCATGGAATGTCCGAACTGGGACCAGCCCAGACCGCACAAGAGAGGAGGTCTGGGCGGCCCCCTGAGGGCTGCCTGTACTGGACGGTCTCCTTCTCTCTCCGCGGGATTGGCTCCACAGTCGCTAGTAGGTGAGATTGACATTCCACTTCAGCAGATGGCACCCTGAGGGCCGCCCAAGGCTCCAATCAACTCCTAGATTTTCATTCGAAGATGATCAGAATCATCTGGAAGGTTCCTCACCTACCCAATCATAAAGTATTACGGCCAGTATGGGTTTGATCAAGTCAAAGAAAAGGAAAATTGATCAAGAGAGGCCCACAAGCAATCTGAGCCACTCAAAGGCTAGATCATCATGATCTAAACCATAAAAGAGCTCACATAAGTCATAAAATTGCAAGATCAAAGGTTTGATCATAAAAAAGAAGGCCAGAACCCAAGATCTGATCATCAAGTGGGCCCACATGCTGAAAAGAGCAATCTGAGCTGTTCAAGCCATCATCCGCACCAGGGAAAGCCTTCTTAGCCTCACAAAACATCAAGAAAAGGTGCTCCAAAGCAAAGCTGAAGTCTGGAAAGGGCCCACAGGGTCAATTCAAGCAATTCGGACCACTCAAATCACAATCAGCCCCGTCAGAAGCCAAACAAAGCAAGGTAAGTATGCCCAACCATAAAAACCGGCATCGGTCTTGATCATTCGAATCAAGATCCGCTGACACCGGACATTTTCCAAAAATAAAAAAATGTGTTTGCTACCTACTGTACATATTTTTGGTCCGAAGACCTTAAACTACGTCGGGATCAAGATCCCGAGGGATTTTTAATAAAAAAGTGGTCATCGATCTCGACCATCAAAATCAGAATCGATGACTCAGGACATTTTTAAAAAATCACAAAAAAATGTACTACCAGTCTCGCTCCATAGTTTTTTGTCCGAATACCTTATACCACGTCGGGATCGACATCCCGAGAGATTTTCAATAAAAACCAGTGTCGGTCTTGTTTGCTCACATCAAGATCAGACGACTCTAGACATTTTTCAAAAAAAAAAAAAAGTGTTTGCCCTGTTTTGTATAGTTTTTAGTCCGAAGACCTTAAACTACGTCGGGATCGACATCCCGAGAGATTTTCAATAAAAACCTGGTGTCAGTCTTGTTTGCTTACATCAAGATCAGACGACTCCGGACATTTTCTAAAAAAAAAAAAATGTGTTTGCCTTGTTTGTACAGTTTTGTGGTCCGAAGACCTTAAGCTACGTCGGGATCGACATCCCGAGAGATTTTCAATAAAAACCGGCGTCGGTCTTGTTTGCTTACATCAGGATCAGACGACTCTGGACATTTTTCAAAAACAAAAAAAATGTGTTGCCCTATTCTGTACAAAGTTATGGTCCGAAGACCTTAAACTACTGTCGGGAAAAAAATCCCGAGAGATTGCCAATAAAAACCAGTGTTAATCTTGATCGTTCAAATTGAGATTTAACAGCCTGGAACATTTTGAAAAATCACAAAAAGAATGTATTTTCAGCATGTACATATTTTTTGTCCGAAGACCTTAAACTACACTGGGAGTGATTTCTCGGGGGACCATTTCCTGCTTTCAACAAAAAACCGGCATCGGCCTCAACCGCTAGGATCAAGGTTCGATAACCCGGAACATTTCCAAAAATACCAAAAAGATTTTGAGCTTTCCATAAAAACTAGTATCAATCTTGATCGCTTGAGTTGAAGACTGGAACTTTCTCAAAACAAAAAATTCACCATCAATTTTAACTGCACAAATTCATCCCCAGCGGTCCGAAGACCTAAACTACACTGGGATTAACTTCTCGGGGGCTTTCTTTCCTAACCTGTTCCGGACATGGCTGACAGTTGATCGTACGGGTGTCCGGAATCTTTTAAATAGGTAAAGGCTGAGGCGGACAGAACCCTGCAATCCTGTTCGTGTTGAACGCATCATGATAGACAACCTTGATTTCGAAGTCGCTGTTGAATCTGACGGATGTTCCCTGTTCCTAAAACTCATGAAGGGGATTAAGGCTGTTGGGAGGTGGAGCGCACCCTCATTGAATTGTGAGCAATGTAAGGCCCCAAACTGGATTAACAAAGGGAAATGTGAGGATGTGGCTCATTTTGTGGCCGAAGGAGTCCGTCGGACAATACATGGTCTATGTGCATTGCACATGAGGAACAAGCAACTTTGTGGGTGTGTTGACTGAAAACCCTCAAAATCTCCTCATCCGAAGATGTAAAACTACGGTACTTAACCGTGTGAGACTCGTCTTGCTCGCTGACGTAAAATGGATTGGGTGCCTTACCAGTAGTAGAAGCTGAAAATGGATGAAAGTTCCATACCTTTCCCCTGCATTTCAGAAATATCCAACAAAATACCAAAACATTGCAAAATATTTTAAAAAATCACAAAATATTTCCCTTGCTTTCAAACCAAATATTTTCAAAACAAAAAAGAAGAAGCATTTCCTTTGTTCTCAATAACCGATCTTTATCCTGACCACTCAGGTAAAGATTCGGACCAAATATTTGCAAAATCACAAAAATTGTCATTATCCCCCGCACTACACCTCAGGAGTCTCGAACTCCGCTCACTTCACAATTTGGGATGACGGATCAGATTGCCCGCAATTAGAATCTTGACCAAAACGGGCGACCAAGCACCGTCTCAATCGCATTTATGCCCAGAAGAACATCTTGAAGTCGGATAACATCCTCGTACATTCTCATTAGCAAAGAAACAGTATCTTGGGACGATGGACCTGATCGATCACGGGTTGGGATCTTGACCAACCCGCTGACCAAACACCCGTATAAAAAAGGAAAACCTCAGGGAAGCACAACCCTGCAAGCAATAAGCTCAAAATTCTCTGCATCTCCAGCAAAAGCAAAATCATCAAACTGAAAGAGAATGAGCCAAGCCATGCATCCTATCATCAAATATGCATCTCCATGCATCAGCATCCATCGCATCAATTATCATGTTTACCTGCTTTCAAAATAAAAGTCGGTTAGCTAAAGACCCCACAGGCATCCCTAGTGGAGGCGCAAGCAAACCAAATTTCCATTTCAAAAAGACAAAAAATATTCCTATTTGCAAATAAAAACCCCACGGAGAATCACTCCCCAGAGTGGGTGTTTTTTCAAAAATTCAAAAATATTTTCCCAGTAGAGCGTTCTGCCTCCAAAACACTAGGAGATCTTCCATATCTCTAGTAGGAGCCGACGCAAAAATCAAATAGGAACCGATGTCTCGTGGTTTCCTCGGAGACCATCGGATCCAATGCACTCAAAGTACGGTCGAACTAAACTCCAGTGTCAGTGTGGTCGTACCACATGCCAAGATACGAAAAGATGAAAGCCAAAAGGCTCGGTTAAAGAAACCATTTGAACAGGTAGAAACGATGAATTGTAACCTAAGTATCAAAATCAGCAGATTGGGTGGAAAGAAGTCACCCGCACATACCTAGGCGTGGATGTCTAAAGTACCTTGACTGAGTCCAAGTCGGCGTAGTAGAATCCCGTAAGACTACATGACGCAGGGCATCTAACCACTTTGACAGTCAAGCGAAACAAGTACTCCTAGAGTGATCCGGGAAAACATCAAACATCACAATCAGTCTCAGGGTCAGCAACCTCAGTAAGACTACGACGCAGAGGCTCTACTGTACCTTTCCGATGTTAGTACCGATCAGAAATGGAAGGGTTGCGATTGGGTACCCAGGTTGCAGCAAACTGCAGGGACAACCGCAACATTTTCTCCAAATTCCCGCGGTATGTGCGAGTTATCAATCTCCAAACAATCAACTGACTCAGATACAAAGGACAACAAAGATTCTAGACCACAATCTAGGAAAGAATGAATTGCAAACCAAGCATCAAAACCAGCAGATCGGGTGGAAAAAGTCCACCTGCACATACCTAGGCGTGGATGCCTGAAGTACCTTGACTGAGTCCAAGTCGGCGTAGTAGAATCTCGTAAGACTACATGACGCAGGGTATCTAACCACTTTGATAGTCAAGCGAAACAAGTACTCTTGAAGTGATCCGGGAAAACATTAAGCATCACAATCAATCTCAGGGTCGGCAACCTCATAAGACTACGACGCAGAGGCTCTGCTGTACTTTCTGATGTTAGTACCGATCGGGAATGGAAGGGTTGCGATTGGGTACCCAGGTTGCAGCAAACTGCAGGGACAATCGCAACGTTTCCTCCAAACTTCCGCGGTATGTGCGAGTGATCGATTTCAGACAATCAACTGGCATAGATGCAAAGGCAAGCAAAGATTTCAGACCATGATCTATGAATGACCGGGTCAGAAGTGAGGTATCCACTCGCTTTGGCATTCGGTTACACGTAACCTCTGCCAAAGAGGGGCATCTGTAGACACCCCACCTTCGGCTACACTGTTGGTAGAGATAACTGGATGAATGGAGGACCATACCCCAAATCCCATGTCTAAACTCAGCCAAACTCACCCTTCTAAGCCCCAATCCATAGCCCAACTCAAGCCTGAACCCTGTCAACTCGCCCCTAAACATCAGCCTGAAAAAACCCCCATAAGAAAAACCAGTCAAAAAATCCTAAAAAAGTCAAACTCACTGAGTCAACCCGCCGAGTCAAACCGCCGAGTTAAACTGCAGAGTCAAAACACCGAGTTAAATCACCGAGTCAACCCACTGAGTAGACCCACCGAGTCAACTCACTGAGTCATAAGTAGCAGCCCCGAGACATGTCCGTACTGCTCGCAGGATCCCGAGAGCGTCCGTACGGGCGGCCCCCTGGGTGCCGCCCAAACATATTTACGGGAACTGCCACTCTCCGCTGCTATAAATACCCCCATCCCCTTCTCATTCAGGCATCCCTCCGAAGCCATCCAGCCCGAGTGCAATCCGTCTCTCCACCCTTTAGCCCATTCCTCCACCAAGGAGAGCCCAAGTGAGAAGAGTCTAGCCCTTGTCCAGTCCAGCCTGACCTTGGTCTAAGTCTCCCAAGCCATCCAAGTCTTAATCCAGCCACTCGAAGCAAACCTTACGACACCTCAGTCCATCTAGCTACTCTTTTTCCAGCATCATCTCATTCGCATCTAGCATAAGTGCAACATTTACTTTTTCTTCCAACCCCCTGCTTCACTACAAGCACTTTGATCATTCAAGCACACAGCATGCATCTCGCATAAAGCATCTGTCAGTTCGAGCGTATGCTCTGGGCTTGCCTGTTAATGGAAACCTGCCCATCAGAAACTCTTACTATTCAGACCTGCATTCATACATTAGTTACTATGAGCACTTTGATTATTCAAACACACAGCATGCATCTCGCATAAAGCACCTGTCAGTTTGAGCGTATGCTCTGGGCTTGCCTGTTAATGGAAACCTGCTCATCAGAAACTCTTATTGTTCAGACCTACATTCATGCATCATGTCATCTATGAGAACATACGAGGATTAAAACAGACTTTCAAGTGTTAGTTTGATTCTGTGAAGTAGAGACCGTACTTCGGTATGGGTAGTGTGTGGGGTGCTTAACCTCTTCCTACCCTGTAACCGTGATCCCTTACCTCGAATCTCTGGCCGCAGATCAAAATGAGTCATTTTAGATAAAGGAATCTTCGGATCCCCTTCTCTAACGTTTCTACGGGGTCTAGCCGACTGTAGATTCGAAGTAACTGGCTAGTGGCGACTCTGGTATTATATAAACTCATCTAAACACATCCAACTTAATACGACAAGCAAACAAAGCCCTCGAGAACGAGGCAAGCCAGTGGCACAAACGGCGATTCGCGCACACGCATCCCTTCTTCTTTTTCCGAAAGGAAAGAGAGAACGACGTCGTGGGAGTGCGGAACGGCGAGGGTCCACAAGATGTTTGTAAGAAATCCATTCCATCTATCCATTTTTTTCCAAATCATGTTAGTACATGGATTTAGGAATGATGAAAATTCAAAAAAGTGAGCCGTACCACTGAGAAACATAAGTAGGTAAATGCCTAGTGTTGAAACCACCCTTGTTCCACTAATGGTTATATGCCATCCACACCATTTCTATTATGATGAACTGAAAACTCAAAAATTAGCCTACCCCAAAATTTCTTTGGCCCTATGAATGTTTCAACGGTAGAGGATTGAGACCATTTCTATTACGATGAACTGAAAACTCAAAAATTAGCCTAACCCAAAATTTCTTTGGCCCCATGAATGTTTGAACGGTAGAAGTTCAATCTTCTGTTATGCAGCCCTTTGAATTTACGCGTGGGGGTGGATTAGCTAGCGAAATTTGCTGCTAAAGTGACGTCACCAGATACTATGAGCCCACCGTGAAATATATATATTGTATCCACACCGTTCATCCCTTCGGAGAGATCATTCTAGCGCATGAGCCAAAGAATGAGGCAGAGCCAAATATCAAGTGGACCCACCGGCCCACCATGATGTTTATTTGAGATCCAACCTGTTCATAAGTTAACAAAGACATGGATGAAGGGAAAACATAAATATCAGCTTGATCGAAAACTTCTGTGGCCCAAGAAGTTTTTAATGGTAGGCACTCAATCCCCACAGTTTCCTGTGGTGAGGTCCACTTGAACTTTGGATCTTCCTCATTCTTTGGATCATGCCCTCACATGATCTTTTCAAATGGATGGACGGTGTGGATACAGCACATACATCATGGTAGGGCCCACAGAATTTGCTGACGTCACTTCAGTAGCGAAATCACTACTGACGCTGTTAGTAGCTAATCCGCGTTGGGTGGATTTCTCACAAGAATCCACGGTCGTAGGAAGCTGCGGCGAAAGGCTTTCGAAGTAAGCTTTCCAAATACAAGAAGGAGCTTTCTATAAATAAAACCCAAAACCTCGACCAACAAAATAACTGTTGCATTCTTTCCTTTTTCATTCTCCTTCCTGCGAGAGAACCTCTATTTCTTTCTTCTGCTGTCCAGAGAGAGAGAGTGAGAGAGAGAGAGAGAGAAATGTCTTCCTCGTTTATTCGTCCCACGAGAATTGAAGCCAATATAGAATTGATAAATACAACATGGAAAGAAGAACAAGATTCTGAAATTGAAGAACCTTCACTCACATTTCAAGTTGAGCTGAAGAGCGAGTGCTTTGTCTTCTTCAATTCTGACACAACCCTACCTCCTCTCATCTTGCCTTCTACTGTCTCCACCAACACCTTTCGCACTAAGATGTCCTACTTCTTATCTCCCCAGACTTCCCACCATCGAGTCCTCCACATGCTTTCCACTATGGGAATTGCCGATCAGGGCGTCGCCGAGGATTTGAGTTCTATCATTTCCACTTACAGCCAGAAGAAAGTCGAAGATGTTATCCGTATGGGCGTTAATGGAATGGAGATTGAAATTCATATAGAGCATCTGTTAATAGGATCTTACAATGACTTGATGGATATTGACGATGGGCAGGCCAAGGTTCATGGGTCGAGATCATTGGCTGAGATTGAGGCTTTGCTGGAGAAATATAAAGTTAACAGGTGGGAAGAGAGGGAGAATTGTGGGATATGTTTGGATGAGTTGGGTGATAGTGAGACAAAGGAAGTTAGTGTTCTGCCCTGTTCACATCCGTTTCATGTGAGTTGCATGAAGAGATGGTTGGAAGAAAGTGATTCCTGCCCGCTGTGTAGAATGCGTCTCTGAAAATACATTGTTATTTTTATTTTTATTTTTATTTTTCTCTTTTGTAATCAAACATTCAATTTGTTTCAATTTAGATTCAAGCAACTTTGTATTGGAGTTCATTGTTTTTTCTTTAATCAAACATTCAATTTATTTCTTATTTGTTTGTTTCAATCTAGATTCAACACTCTTGTGGAGCTTGTCATTTGCACACCATCTCTTACTCGGACTTCGATCCGAATAAGCATGTCGGGCCTGGTCTGTGTTCAGGCTTTAGCCCATGAAAGATCCAGTCCACTGAGGTTCATGAGTGGAGCTTGGACAGACATTAGCCCGGCATTTGCCTTAATATTCCCACTATTCACAGTGGTTTTAAAATCATGGGCTGGCCCTTCAAGAGCTCAGCATGTACATGTCCTGTTCCAACTTCCAAGATAGGTAGTTGGTTCTTTTCTTGTCGACTGTCCATTTTTCACCTTACATGTGTCGTCCGCCTGGTTAGTGGATTGGCCAGATTTATGATAACCTGCATTTCCCGGTGTCTGATTTTTGCGTTTAGGGAAAAAAGAAATTGAATATCAAACAGCATCCCTCAGGCAAAGGTCAATCATTCATACCATTGAATTTGAATGAAAGGTACCACAAGTAGCCTGCAAGGAGGTTTGTTCGACTTACTATTATCTTTTATGGTGTACAGACAACAAATAAAAGCTCTAGATTGAATTATTTCAACCCTTTGATAATCTAGCTGTTTTCCTTTGAATACAAACAGTCACCGATAACCATTGCATAATCAATTGGTTGAAGTATTCAATCAGAGATTTTTTTTTTTTCCAAGCATCACCATCCAAGGGTTTGTGTCATAGAAAAGGCCCAAATCCAACAGCTAGAGCACCTTGGTCTGTACACAGCCCCCCAAATTGTTCAATCCCATCTTCAAATGCTGTCTTCAAAGCATAATGTTTGTATCAATGAGCTTAGCATCGATGGATATGATACAGGTGCTCCATGGATCGCAGTTTGCCTGGCACCTTGCTCTCCGCGATCACCCTTAATTGTTTGCCCCAAGAGTGCTCCATGGATGGCAGTTTGCGCTCCAAGAATTTTCCATGGATGACAATTTGCCTGGCAATTGGCCATCCATGAGACCTCCCTTAATTGCTTGCTTGCCCCAGTAGCCCAGTTTAAGGAAGAATAAAATCTAAAAGGTCTAGAAGAGCAATGAACCCACATCAAACAGGATTACCATCTAGAGCCCATACCAAAGAAGAATAAGAAGCCCCAAGAGCCCACATCAAAGAGGAATACCATCAATAACACCAATAGAAGCCCACATCAAAGAAGAATGGACAAAGAAGAAGAAGAGGACAGAAGTCAAAGAAGAAGATGAAGAAGATGAAGCAGGAGGAGGAGGAGAAAAAGAAGAAGATCAGTCCGTAAATAACTAAGGTAGAAAAAAGAAGACAATGATGATCAATTGGTAAATAACAAAGGCAAAATAAAGAAGAGAAGATGAATAACTACGAACAAAGAAGAAAACGATGAACAGTAGGTAAATAACAAAGGTAGAATAGCTTTACCAATAACCCATTGAATCCCAATCTATCACAGCCAAACATCCCTCAAAAGGAATTTTTTTTATTTATCAACTTCTAATCTCACATGTTCTTAATGTATAAATAAAGGGTAGCAATACAATGCCTATCTCAATTGACAACATGAATTTTATGTTGGCGTTCAAATCATGAACATCTTGCCCCAACTATATATTCTACAGTTAGGTCCAGAGAATCGACAGAACCTTTCTTCACTTCTTCCCCTCAGGCTGTGAAGAGCTCCTCGATGCTCCCTGGCTCTCCAAACCACCCAAGCTGATCAGCAATTAGGTGTAGATTGTTACACCCACCACAACAGACCACCACCACTCCCTTCTCATATGATTCACAACAGACCATCTTCACAGATCTCATTTCGCAGACCTCGCAAGTGAAGACCATGGCCAGATCATGCCATTTGAGTGTTTTCAAGTTGGACATGTCTGTTGCTCAACAGAACCATCCTTACCATTGGACTCAATTGGATCGGAAACCTCCAATGGTTTTGAATCATCAGAGCAAGTCCTGTGGTCAGCAATTCCACTAGCCTTGACTATTAAACATGGTAGTGTCTGGATCCCTCTTCTGGCTGTGTTTACCTAGCAACATCTAGCTGTACCTGTGCCCAAGAGAGTCTGTAGAGGGAAGAAATAACAGCGATGCCAATCCTGCCACAGGAAAAGAAATATATACAAAACTGAATTGGTGATTATGCAACTCACGGAACAAAACAACATCACCACAAAATGGGTAAGGATGCAAACGGGAGATATCCCCCCATAAAAAACAATACATGATAAAGGACAGATCATAAATAAATGTTAAAGAAATCAAGAATCAAACAGGGGCGAGTACAACTCAATAACAGCAGCATAATGTGGGTGGAATGTAGATGACCTACAAGGCTTAGTTCCTGAATTTTACATTTATGAGGCAGGCCTGACTACGGATGGTGACTCTGGAGTCCATGGTACAAAGGTTTTCATCAATGGTGATTCTGGAGTCCATCTGGTGGTTCCCACTACGGATGATAACCCACAGTAGGAAAAGCCTCACAAAACCTGCAACACTAGCTGTTGGATTTGTGGCCTTCGATGAACAATAAAACAATCAAAAGGTGTCAATTGTTTACACTCAAAATGGAAAATTATACTAATTAGAAGCTAGTATCATTCAATAATAGCGGTTTTTGTACCATGGGTCACTCATTGTGGGGCCACTATGTAGCAGCAACAAACCATGACTTGTTCATGGTTTCATGGTTCGACAGACAAGAAAGCTACTCTTCAAATATACATGAATCAAGATGCATTGTGAAGATAGAAGGCTTGTGATGATGTCTTGAAAGAAGGAATTTGAAATTACCCTCCTTTCAGTCCACAATATTTGACGTTACAAAATCAGTCTAATGCCATGAAGGTGAAGCAGTGAACTGATTAATTATCCATGTTCGGTACCATTTATTATCCATCCTATTTACTTTCTCTGCCATGAAGAAAAACTACAGCTGGAATTAGCTTGCGGATCAGTCGACAGACCACTTTGGCAGCAGGAAGCAAATGGGTGCCACAGATGCATTAAATTTAAATGAGAGATATAGATGAACTAAATAAGTGAGAAAGAACATGAATAAAGTATGAACACGCAGATTGCATTACTGACCAAGAGTACAAATTAATTCTTCATCATCGTCGCCATCATCTATGCCTTATAACAATTAATTGGGTTAGGCTACATGAATCCTGTTCTGCCATTCCACTCTATCATTTGGAATGTCATACTTCTCTGCCATTCCAAAAATACGCACCATTTCATATCTGTGTGAGTTTTTTCATAAGGGAAATTTTCCCAATAATCTGCTAATTATTGAATCGTCAACATGGCCTTGATGCAGCATTTGGGATTGGCTTTACCATTCTGCTGTTGCCAATCACAAGATTCAAAACAAGAATTCTCATGATTGATCGGCAGAAGCCAGGCAAGCAGTGCCCACCTGACATCAATCCTCTCCTCTGCCCAGGCTTGGGATTGGATGGTGCATTGCTACCAAGCGGACTTTCTTCAGGATTCTTTTTGTTCATTGATTATTCAGTCAGTTTTATTGAATAATTCAAAATTTCTTGTTGAAACTATTGTAAACTATTCAGTAATTTAAAAAAAAAAAAAGGAGAAATACTGAAGAAAATTTTGATTTGCTTAAATATCATTTTTGGAAATTTTCATAAATCCTGACTAATGGCCTCACAAAGTTCACAAAGTTCTTCCTGAATCCAAACCTGGTAAAAAATGTTAAAAAAATGAGTATGAGATTGAAATTGCCATTGATGGCTCAATCTCTAGTGATTTTCTTGAACCCCACAACAGTGACAAAATGTCTTGCAGCTAACAGCATTTGCCACATTATTCTCCCTGCCTACTCAATAAATGAAAAATGAGCTCCCGAATATAGGCACTCATTTTGTATTCCATGCACTCAACTTCTTCTGAGAGTGCATATATCATAGAACTTTGTGATCAAGATAGATCATGAACTCACCTCAAAGGCCTTGGTCGCCTATTTGATTATCCACTTGAAAGGAGTAGATCTCATACTCTATAATAGGTGCCACAATAGTGATAAAGTTCCTAATGAACCTCCTATAAAGCATCACGATGCCATGAGAATTGAGCACCTAGTGTATGTTTTTGGCTCAAAATCCACCAACAGAATACTGCCTTTTGGGGTGGGCATAGAAGACTGTAAACCTACTTACTCCATCAGCTTCAAATCATGCTTCTAATTGCTCTACCACTCATATATCCTGCCTCCCTTGAATGTTCTTATTCATTCATTAATTGGCCAAATTCTAAGCCAATGATAACCACCCCTCAAATTATTTTTTGAAAAGATTTCAGCATTATACATCATGTCTAGCGTATCCAGTCAGGCTGTCAATAGGGTACCTGAACCCATGTGTACCCTAAGTACCCAACCTGATTTTGACAGTTCTGGGTCGTTTTTTTTTTCTCCAATACCGGTTAAAGATTAGGTCAGCTTTGGGAATAGTGTTATAGACCAGTTTGAAAGCCAAAAAGCAAAAAAGCGACACAAAATTGCCTGGTTTAACGACGGATTCTGTCCATCGCAAACAAAAATTGGTTAACGACAGACTACATCCGTTGTAGATACAGCAACAGTCCGTCGCTACCTGCTACAAGTCCTGCTTTGGCGGGTTTTAATTGGACTTACGATGGGCATGGATAGAGAAAATTATGACGAATTCGATCCGTTGTAAAGTATGAAGAATTCATTGTAAACTTTACAACGGATCTAAATTTTTTGACGGATTTTCATACATCGTAAAATTCTGCATCCGACACCTGCCAGAGATGGGAGTTAGGTAATTATTGTTGAAACTTTCCTGGATTTAGTGACGAATATGGTCCGTCGCAAATTCAAAATTATACTATTTCGATTGCAAATCCAAAAATTTATAAAAATTGATAATGTTTTAGAAAAATTGAGATTTTGAAAATAAGTAGGATTTAAAAAAGAACCGAAATTTTGAAAGAAATTGACATTCTTAAAAAAATGGCATTTTGAAAAATATCGAGAAGTTTGAATAAAATTTATAAGTTTGAAAAAAAATGTGATTTTTTAAAAAGAAATTGAGATTTTTTTATTTTAAAAAATTTGAGAAATTTGATAAAATAAAAAAAAAAAGAGATTTGAAACGAAAGTTGAGAGGTTTAAAAAAAATTGTGCTTTTGGAAAAAAAATGAGGAAGTTTAAAAAAAATTGTAATGAAAATTAACAACGTTTAAAAAAAATTAAGATTTAGGAAAAATTGAGATTTTGAACATAATTGGAATTTAAAAAAGACCTAAAATTTTGAAAGAAAATGACATTCTTTAACAAATGGCATTTTAAAATACAATTGAAAAGTTTGATTAAAATTTATACGTTTGAAAATAATATATTTTGACAAAATTTGTGATTTTTAAAAAGAAATTGAAATTTTGTATTTTGAAAAAAATTGTGAAATTTGATAGAAAAATTGACATTTTGAAAACAAAAATTGAGAAGTTAATCAGGATTTAACAAAGAATTAAAATTTTGAAAAAAAAAATTGAGAAGTTTGAAAATTTGACATTTTTAAAAAACTGGAGAAGTTTGAAAAAAAATTGAAATATTGAAAAAAAAAATGAGATTTAGAAAAAGTTTATTTTTGACAAAAAATTGGCATTTTAAAAATGAAAATTGAGAAGTTGAAAAAAATTGTCATTTTGAAAAAACAAAGGTTCAAACTTTTGATAAAAGAACTTTATCATATTTTAGAAAAATTCACAATTTGAAAAAAATTGGGATTTAAAAAAAATGATATTTTGAAGAGAAAGTTAACATTTAAAACAAAAAATTAGCATTTTGAAACAAATTGAGAAGCTTGAATAAATTGATAAGTTTGAAAAAAGAAGTTGAGATTTTGTATTTTGAAAAATTGGTAAGCTTGATAAAAAAATAATTGAGAAGTTAAAAAAAAAATCAACATTTTGAAAAAAGAAATTGAGAAGTTTGAAAAAAAAATTGTAATTTTGAAAAAAAAATTAATTTTGACAAAAAATAATTTTGACAAAAAATTGACATTTTGAAAAGAAACTTAAGATTGGTTTATGCTGACACACAAGTTTACTGGTACAAAAAATGACGGCCCAAGTATATTGAAGTGTAATTGTAAGAATAACTTATAATGATGAGATTGATCAAATTCTATTATTAGGCCATCCTAAAGTTGATCTGAACGGTCAGATATGTTCAATGCATGCTAATTAGGAAAGAGAACAAAATTCAGCCCAATCTAAATTGAAATAAATCAGATTCATCCAAAACACTCTTTAAATGGGCATGATCATTTTGTCTAGATCTAGACAGTTTTTGGACAATCTAATCTGTCCACATTGAAGAGTAAATGACTTTAGATGTTTAGATTAAATTTCACTCAAATCTAACCGTTGGATTGTAAGATATGACCCATCATATTAGTGTCAATCTTATCTTCCCAATATCTTTCTCATTTGAAACCTGATCAGGGCGAGTGGCTTAAATCGATGCCCTTGATGTGTAGAATAAAGTGATTAGATCATAGTTCAAATTGAGCCAAAATTTTAGGTCAAAATTAAGCTACAATTTGCTAACCTTATGAAAACCCAAGAAATGTGCGGTCATTGGACCCCAAAAGTCTAATTCAGCCGCTGAGATTTGGATCTTCTTAATGTTTGGTGTTGCATCCTAAAATGATATTAAAGAATAGATGAACTGGATAGATATACATAAAACACATGAACTTGGGCTCAGACGGTTAGGGGTTAGGGTAACCAACACGGATTAGCTAGTGACCCTGCTAGTGATTGATGCTTTGTAGGCCCCACCATGATGTATGTGTTTCATCCACACTGTCCGTGCATTTTATGAGCCCAAAATTGAGGTTGATCCAAATCTCAAGTGGACCACATCACACGAAACAATGTTAATTGAAAGCCCACCATTGAAGTCTTCTTGGGGCCCATGGAAGTTTTGGAAGAAGCTGATATTTGTTTAGTCCCTACATCCAGGTCTGTATGACCTAATCAAGAGGTTGGATGTCAAATAAACATTACGGCGGGCGCTAGGAGGATTTTAATGGTGGACAGTCCAATCACCACTGTTTCCTGTGGTGTAGTCCACCTGAGATTTAGATCTGGCTCATTTTTTGGATCAAGCCCTAAAGTGATCTTGAGAAATGGTTGGACAGCATGGATAAAACACATATATCATGGTGGGGCCCACACACCACTGACCACTAGCCACCTGGTTAGTGGCAACGTGGATAGTCAAGCCGCTCCCTTAGGTGTTTCCCGAGTTAGTGTATGGCCCACCCTAATGATGTGTTGTATATCCATGCCTTCCATCCCTTTTTCCAGCTCAATTTTTGATGTGTTACCAAAAGTTAAGCAGATCCAAATCTCATGTGGACCATACCACAGGAAACAGTGGTGATTGAACATCTACAATTAAAAACTTCATAGGCCCACAATAATGCCCACCGTAACGTTTACTTTCCGTCCAACCCTTGGTAATGTCAAGCACACATGGAAGAAGGGAAAAAGATTAAGATCAGCTTGATCCAAAACTTTCGTCGCTCATAAAAAGTATTTAATGATCATTTGCAACTGTTTCCAGTTGTGTTGTCCACCTATGATTTGGACCAGCTTAAGCTTTGGAATGACGTACTAAATTGATATGAGAAAACGGATGGACTGGCATCGATATAAAAAAAAAAACTCATCTGGTTGGACCCCATAAGGTATTGCCGGGGCATGTTGGCCGGGCACAACAAACCATGTGACACACAGTTATGATACAGGAACAGCAAGGCATGGACTGATCACATTGGGACCTACAGAACAATGATACAAATAAAATCAAACAAAGCACATGCATTAAAAAATGGGATCATTGAAATAATGATGAGCAAACAAGATATCGAAGTACAACACATCAGTTGTAATTTCAACTTAATGGCCATGACAGTAACCAATACGGAGAATAAACTAACTTCATTTCCAAAAGGTGCATAGTTAACTGATTGAGTTCCATCTCCAGCAATCAGAGCAGTTGTATTTTCAAGTAAATGGCCATGGCAGTAAACGTATAGAGAGTAAACTAACTTCATTTTCAAGGGATATTTGGTAAAGAACTTTCTTGCTTTTATATCTGGACTTGGATTATGTTGATATATTATACAAAACAATTTTGGTCTAAAATAGTTTTAAAATAATAAGAAAAAACAAGTTTTGTTTTTTTCCCATATTGGATGAGAGAAGGGATTTTTACTTCTTTATAAGTAGGGTGTTGTGCACCTTATTTATGGTGAGAGGGAGGAGTATGGTGGCACGGGCTCGGTGTGAGGGCATGGGCATGTGAGGCAGTGTGGCTATAGAGGCGCTAGTAGCGCACATTGCACGTGAACAGAGGAGGTGTTGTAGGTAAGAGGTCTGACAGAGAGACCTCTCTGCTTTTTATAGAGAGTTGCAGGTAGCTTCTCCCAACAACAAGAAAATGGCTAGTGCCATTATAGCTCTAGAACTGCCAGCCACCCTAGCCTATATAAATTGGACATGGTCTGGTTCATTTTACAACAATCACAACCTATCTCAAGTTTCTACTGAACCAGCACTTTCAGCCAAAGTCATCTAACCTTACGGTTTGGTTCATACGAACCTAGCCACTAAGACCAGAGAATTGGTCTAAGACTTCCTTTCTTTCTTTCTTTTTCCTATTCTGCCAGAGATTGTGTAAAAGAGTTCCAATAGTGGTCTCTTCATTTTTGCTGAACGCAGAATCATATAAGGCTTGTCATATCTTGGAAGCAATCTGCCTGCAACCTGACAGCAGACTCGTATTTTGAGTATGGACGAATTACGCTTTAAGGACAGCGTATTTTTCACGTGCTTCAGTCTATCCTTTAAATTCGATTTTTTTTTAATTTTATTTATTTTTTGTTTTGGAGATCAAATTCTCAACAATCTTAAAGCGTAGTTGATAAGGAAACCGAAGGGGTATCATCAATCAAACTAATGAACCAGGATCTGATTCATCTAGACCGGTTCGATGGAACTAATTTCACTAGATGGCATGATAAAATTAAGTTCTTGCTAACGGCATTGAAGATATATTATATCTTAGACCCGAAATTGAAGCTGCTGCCTCCAGCAACTGATAAAGACACACCCGAGCAGATCACTGCATGTGTCAAAAGAGAAGAAGATAATCTGCTGTATCGAGGACACATCCTAAACATGTTATCTGATCGTCTGTATGACCAACACACCAGAACCGAATCTGCCAAAGAAATTTGGACTCCTCTCGAGTTCAAATACAAGGCCAACGAAGAAGGTACGAATAAATATCTCATAGCTAGCTATTTCGACTACACCATGGTTGACAACAAATAGCTGTTAGCCCAAATTGGAGAACTACAGCTAATTGTTAACAAAATCAGTGCCCTAAAGATTGATATCCTTGAATCTTTCCAAGTCGGGGCTATAATCGCAAAATTGCCCTCGAGTTGGACAGAATACAGGAGAAACTGCTACATAAAACCGAGGACTATACACTGGAATAAATCCAGAAATATTTCAGAATAGAGGAAGAATCCCGAAACCATGAAAAGAAAAATGGAAATGGAAATTCTTTGTCCAAGGTGCAAGCAGTAGAAAGTACCTAAAACAAGAATTCCGAGAAGAACGGTTCCCTAAAACCCAATAAAGAGAAATTCAAGAAACCACAGAAGAAGAACGAAAAGTTCAAGGGCCTTTGCTATGTTTGCAAAAAAACCAGGTATTACACTAGAGTATGCCAACTTTGCAAATCAAAGAATGAGGCAAGTGTAGTTGAAGAAGACATAATAGCCATGATCACTGAGGTAAACATGATTTAAAGCAAAGTAGCCCGATTGGTGGTATGATACAGCTGCCACAGTCCATGTAAGCTATGACTAGGTCAGCCTTTAAAACCTATGAGGCGTGACCAATGGTCAATAGGTCCAAATGGGTAATGATGTCCGACCGAAGGTTATAGGCAAAGGAACCGTGGAACTAGTCTTTACCTCTGGAAAGAAAGTGGTCCTAACTAATGTACTACACGTCCTGGACATAAGATAAAACTTAGTTTCCAGGGATCTTTTTGGAAAACCCAGAATACGGGTAGTATTTGAGTTACGAAAACTGATTCTGTCGAAGAATGGGAACTTCGTTGGTAAGAGATATGCTTGTAACGGAATGATTAAATTTTCCTTGAATGAAAGTAACTCTTCTGTGTATATGATTGAATATGCAGCATTGTGGCATGATAGATTAGCACACATAGGTTATAGTACTTTAAAATTCATATCTAAGAATGGCCTGATCTCATACATAGATAGTTAAAATGATAAATGTGAAGTGTGCAGACGGTCCAAATTAACAAAGAAATATTTTCCTAGTGATTGAGAGATCATCTCAAATATTTGACCTAATATACACTGATATCTGTGAGTTGAATGAAATTCTTACACGTGGAAGAAGAAGATACTTTATAATATTTATCGATGATTGCTCCAGATATGTGTATGTATACATCCTAAAGGATAAAGATAAAGCATTCAGCATATTCAAGGTATATAAAGCAGAAGTAGAAAATCAACTAAATAAGAAAATAAAAGTTATTCGTAGCGACTAAGTAGGAGAGTATTTTTCAATAAGTTCTCCAACTTCTGTGAAGAGCAAGAATAATACACCAACGCACTACACCGTACACACCACAATAAAACGGTATAGCTGAATGAAAGAATAGAATCTTAGTAGAAATGGTCAACTCAATGTTAATACAAGTAAAGTTAGCACTAGGACTATGGGGTGAAGCACTACTAGCGGCGTGCTACATACTAAATAGGGTTCCTTCTAAAAAGTTTAAGACTTCACCATATAAGGTATGTAATGTAGAAAACCTAACCTAGAATATATCAAAGTGTGGGGGTGTCTTGCATATTGTAGAAAGCCTAATCCCAAAAGAACTAAATTAGGATCCAAAGCTATCAAGTACGCTCTTATAGGGTATGCATAAAATAGCAAAGCCTATAGACTTCTAAACTTAGAGTCTAACACCATCATAGAGTGTAGAGATGTGGAATTCATTGCTATCCTTAGAGTCAAAGGATAATTAAATCCAAACTCAAAAGGAAAAACTCATGGTAGAAGCTCAATAAGATGTTGAAGCTCCAATCGAACCATGTAGGAGTTAGAGGGTAAGAGTAGATAAGAGTCTTGATCCTTAACAGATAGACTCTCAGCGTATCTCTTTTCATCTTGTTGAAGGAGATAGAGAGAATGTCATTAGAAAAGTACTTATAGTTATGACTATAGAAGATGATCCAAAAACCTATAGAGAAGCCATAACTTCTAGAGACTCAGCTTTTTAGAAAGAAATCATCAATGATGAGATGAACTCGATTATGTTAAACCAAACCTAGGAACTGGTGGATCTACCTCCAACTTTTAAACTCATAGGGTGTAAGTGGGTATTTACAAAGAAATATCATACTGATGGAACTATTCAAACCTTTAAAGGTAGACTAGTAGCTAAAAGATTTAGACAAATAGAAGAATAGATTATTTTGACACATACTCACCTGTGGCGAGAATAACATCTATTAGGATTATATTTTCTTTAGTATCCATACATCACCTGTATATTTACCAAATGGATATAAAAATTGCTTTCTTAAATGGAGATCACGACGAGGAGGTATACATGGAACAACTTGAAGGGTTTGTTCTGTCATGGAAATGAGAAGATGGTCTGTAAACTAATTAAATCATTGTATGGATTAAAACAGGCACCTAAACAATGGCATGGAAAGTTTCATTCTAAAATACTATCTCATGGTTTCATGCATAATGTAGTAGACAAATGCATATATTCTAAAACAAGTAGTAACTATATAATTGTTATTTATTTATATGTTAATGGCATGTTAATAATAATAACAAAATGGAAGGTGTAACTGAAATAAAGAAGTTTCTGTCTTCCATATTTAAACTGAAGGATCTTAGGACAAGTTGATACAATTCTAAGTATTAAAGTAAAAACTCATAGTGAGGGTTATGCGCTGTGTCAATCTCATTATATTGAGAAAATAATAAACAAATTTAAACACTTGAATATCGAAGAAGCGAAAACTCCATTCGATCAAAATATCAAGTTAAATGAAAATACTGGAAGAACAGTTGGCACAATTAAAGTATGCTAGTAGTTATAGGAAGTCTAATATATGCAATGCAATGCATTAGACCAAACATCGCATACGCTGTGAGTAAATTAAGTAGGTTTACTAGTAATCCTAGTGTGAAACACTGAAAGGTAGTAGGTAGAGTACTTGGTTATTTGAAAGCAACCAAGGACTTAAGGTTATTCTACTTAGAATTTGCAGCTGTACTGGAAGGATATACTGATACAAGTTGGATATTGAGTGCAATGGACAACAAGTCCATTACTGGATGGGTTTTCACCCTAGGAGGTGCAGCTGTATCTTGGGGGTCCAAGAAACAAACTTGCATAACACACTCGACTATGGAGTCTGAGTTCATAGCCCTTTCCGCAATAAGTAAAGAGGCTAAGTGGCTTAGAGATCTTATTTTAGAAATTCCATTCCATGCGAAGCCGATACCGGCTGTTTCGCTACATTGCGATAGTGAAGCCACATTAGTTAGAGCCTATAACGGCACATATAATGAGAAATCCAGACCTATAAGTCTACGACATAACTATGTAAGAAAAATGATTCAAGATGGAATCATTGTAATCTCTTATGTAAAGTCAAGTAATAACTTAGCTGATCCTTTTACTAAACCTTTAACGAGAGAGGTAGTAAAGACAACATCTAGAGGGATGGGGTTGAAACTCTTTTCAAAAGATTTCACAAGTGATGGAAACCCAACCTAAAGTTAGAAATCTCTAAATATGGGTTCAATACTGTAAAAATAAGTCACTAATACGTGAAAAGCTTCAGCACTAAATTATATATATACCTCATCCATGATTAAAGTGCTGGCCTATTACAGATAGAGGGTTGTGTCTTAAAAACTCTTAATGCAGTCTGGTCTTAAGGACAAGTGTCTGGAAGTAACGGTGACACTGGAAGGACTTCACCTATATAAACGTAGAGGTGGTGCCGCCTCTCATAAGAATGAGAGTTTTTTCTTGGGATCATTCATGAAACAGGATAAGCACAATGCCATTAAATGTATTGAGCAAGAATTGTGGGAACTCAAACAACACTAAGAAAATATGTGTGTGATATTTCGGTCCTGTTATCTAAAAATAATTGGTTCAAAGCTGCGACTACCAGTAATTTTGATAGGTCTTTGAAATACTTACACTAAGGAAGGATTCAAATCAAAAGATATCTTTCTTTACACATATGATCAATTTATAGCTCTAGCAGATGTCGTTTTTTCGTTTTAAAATTATTTTCAACCAAGTAAGGGATTGTTGATATATTATACAAAACAATTTTGGTTTAAAATAGTTTTTAAAATAATAAAAAAAAAGTTTTGTTTTTGTCCCATATCGAATGGGAGAAGGGATTTTTACTTCTTTATAAGTAGGGTGTTGTGCACCTTATTTATTGTGAGAGAGAGGAGTATGGTGGCACGGGCTCAGTGTGAGGGCATGGGCATGTGAGGCAGTGTGGCTGTAGACGCTAGTGGCACACTTTGCACATGAACAGAGGAGGTGCTGTGGGTAAGAGGTCTAACGGAGAGACCTCTCTGCTTTTTATAGGGAGCTGTAGGGCTATTTAGAGGGACTTATGTAACTGCTCATACAGTAACAGTCCAAACCATGCATTAACAGCTGCATGTGCCTAGCCGAACAGTCAGAAAATGGCTAGCCACTAAGTCTAAACAGCCAGCATGCAGGTGTAACTCCCACATGCACAAAGGTCAGAAACTGCCAGAAAATGGCTAGTTTCTCCTAACAGCAAGAAAACGGCTAGTGCCATTATGGCTCTGGACCAAAACTACCAGCCACCCGAGCCTATATAAACAGGACATGGGCTAGTTCATTTCACAACCATCTCAAGTCTTCTACTTGAACCAGCACCTCCAGCCAAAGTTATCTAGCCTCACGGTTTGGTTCATACGAACCTAGCCACTAAGACCAGAGAATTTTCCTAAGATTCCTTTCTTTCATTCTTTTTCCTATTCTGCCAGAGATTATGTAAAAGAGTTGTAATAGTGGTCTCTTCGTTTTTGCCGAACGCAGAACCACATAAGGCGCGTCCTATCTTGGAAGCAATCCGCCTGCAACCTGACAGCAGACTCAAAGTATTTTGAGTGGGGGCGAATTACGCTTTAAGGACAGCATGCATGTTTTTCATGTGCTTTAGCCTGTCCTTTAAATTTGGTTTTTCCAATTTCATATATTTTTTATTTTGGAGATCAAATTCTCAACAGATTACGTGGATTTTTTTTATATGCATGTAGGAACAATCTGTTGCTTTCCTGTATTTGTTCACTTATGCGTTATTTACAATTATGTGTGTTCGATTTAAACAGGAAAATGAACTGCTCCGTGATGTTTTTTATTTCAAGCCAAAGAAAAAGAATCCATTGGGAAGTGAAGAACTATCGGGCAATGAAAAGGTGGGTTTGTGCATTTTTCTTGATTGTATTTTGATTTCTTTTGCACTAAATCTGGTTATACTAGCTTGCATGTGTTTGAAGTTCCCCTTTTATTGATTCAATTTAGTTTCAAATATGGAAATTGAGTGTTTGGAAATTAATCAGGCATGGCATAGATATCAATTCACTTAAGGGGTGTTTGGGAACGTGGAAAACCATACAAATGAAATTGGTTTCCATGAAAAATTCATTTTTCCTCTGTTCAAAGACAAAAGTCAGCTTAGGAAACCATTGACAACTGTTTGATCATTGACAACTTTCAAGAGAGACTTTAATACCAAAGTTTAATGCAGGCATCCATAATGTCTAAACATCTCGCGAAGTCCGAGAAGCCAATGTACTCCACTGTATTTGTTTTGTTTGGTTTTTTCAGATTCTGGCATATAATTACATGATTGCATTCTGTAGGAGAGTGAGTGGCCATCCAGATGCTGACAAGGATTCGGTCCTTTCTGTGTCAGCTTGAGGTATCTTTTTGTCTAATTACACGAAATCTGTTTACAGATCTGTGTTCTTTTGTTGTATTTTTTTTTTTTTTTTTCAATAGAATTCCTTTGGATATGTTTACATGTCCTTTTTTTAGTTCTTTGAAATCTTTTTACAAATCTTTGCTTTCATTAGTCACAATTTTTGGTATAGGACATGCACTGAGGGAGCCTTAAGATGAACATCGTTAGGTCCTTCGTGCCTCATCGCAAATTAGCAACAACTGGCATCTAAAAGTAGTCTGCCAAATTCCAACATTGTGCCCAACACTCGAGACTCCACAAGGATTAATTTTAGAAAATACCAACACTGAGACTAAACATTAGCCAATTGAAGCATTAAACACAAAACTAAGGATCTAAAAGGTTAATACTTGCAAATCACAGCAAACAAAGAATCTAAAAAGCTTAGAGTTGGGAATACCCAACACCTAGAATCCAGAATGGTTTTTGTTATCATCCGGAATTCACCATGTTACCAAAACGCACCACCTAGAATCTCTAGAAGCCAATGCAATTAAAACCCAATACGAAGAATCCAATACTTCCATAATTAGGCAAAACCCGAGAGCCAGGAATGGGAACAGGTTAATGTTAGCGAAAACCAACTAGCCAGAATTAAGAATGCTCCTTCCAAGCAAAAACCCAACACCCAAATCTAAAACAGTTGCCCACAATGTTGACCATTTTTTGTAGCAAAATAATAAGGTTTGCTTCATCTATTCCCACCTCTAGGTTTGCATCTAGAGCTACTAAAAACAGAACTTTTTTCTTTGAAATTACATTCAGTTGTGCACATTCCTTCATTTCTGTCAAATTTATTGTCTATGAGTACTCTTAACCAAAGAACTGAAACAATATTGGTTGAGGTAGAAAACATAAAAATGGTATTCTACATAATGTGGTTCTGTATGTCCAATAGTGCAACAAAATGAATTGCCATCCGTTCAGCTAAAAATCATTTACACTTGCAACTTAGGGTGTACGTCCAAATGCACCCTTAAGTAATGGTAGAACTGCAACTTGGGGTGTATTCCATGCCACATACCCTGTACGAACCATGCACCAGCTGTTGAGCAGGCCACTCATCTTTGCTCTTCCTCAAAGCTCTTTTTATATTTTGTTTCATCTGCAGACTGGATTATGCTACAGCCACAACAAAGCACAAGAATCAGTGAAACTCTGATACACGGTAAATGGTTTAGATGTAATTAATCTTTTTTGTTATTTTATTTAGCAGGTTGTAGGTAGAGATAGATGAAGGCTAGATGGCAGGGTTTTTTTTTATTATTATGTATTTGGACCATTTTAAACTTATTGCTGTAAATATTATATATTGTGTGCTGTAAATATTATATATTGTGTACTGTAAAGTAATACAATTTTTGTTTACTATTCATTTTAATTGTGATCTACAACTATTAAAAAAATACGGGTTCCAATTGAAATAAAAATTCAAAAAAAAAAATTACGTGTAGGGATCCTACCTATACAGGCGCATATGTCAGTTTTTTTTAGAAAGTTTGTTTACTATTCATTTATAAAGTTGTATGTAACTATCTAGTATATATTATACTTGTATTATCTTGTTTAATTTTTCCTTTCTCCATTACTTGGTGTTGGAAAACCGGTCAGCGGAAGCACCGAAGAAGATCAAACAATCACCACAAAGCCACACAAGCAATCAACGCAAAAGCAAACGAATTTTACGTGGAAAACCCTTGCGGGAAAAAACCACGGCACAAAGCGACAAATTCCACTATGAATTCAGATGATTACAGAGCTAGAACTACCCGAGTAGATCCCAAAGATGAACAAAGCACACAACCTTCTCAAATCCCTCACTCCCAATAACCCTAATTCCGTTTAGAACAACTAGGTATTGCTTAGCATGAGATCTAGTACGATTATGAAACAAATATATAAGAGAAACCCAAAAATAGAAACAAGTAGCGCAAAAACCGCGCAACACTACAATCTCCGCAGACCGCAGACCGGTCGCACGACCGGTCGTGACCAGTCCAGAGAGTTGGGCCAGCCTCCTGTTTCACCTCAGACCTGTCTTCAGACCGGTCTGAGCACTCTGCCACCGGTCTGGCGACCGGTCTTAGCATCCAGCGACCGGTCTGACGACTGGTCTCAAAACGGAAAAAAATGTCCAGTGGGTTTTTGGCTTTTAAAACAATATTCTGTCCACTAGCCGACCGGTCGGACGACCGGTCGGTGGACTCTGTACATGTGATTTTGAGGCCTTCACAACAAACTCCACCAAGGCATCAAAACAGCATCGAAACATCTTTTCTACTCTTCATATCAGCTCCTCATCAATCATAGTTGTCGCTTCTCATGTATCACTGCGTCTTCGTCAAGCCTTCGTCAATCCTAGAGAAGTTACAGCAGAACTTGAACTTCTCTGTAGGGACCATCTTGGTCAGCATATCCGCCGGATTCATGCTGGTGTGAATCTTGTCCAGAGTCACATCTCCTTCCTCAAGCACCTAGTCGAATAAAATGGTGACGCACATCAATGTGTTTAGTACGTGAGTGATAAACAGAATTTTTAGCCAAATTTATAGCACTTGAGCTATCACAATTAACAGGCACTGGCTTCCTGCTGAAGCCCCAACTGATTTATCATCCATTTCAACCAAACAGCTTCCTTGAAAGCTTCTGTCACTGCCATATACTCGACTTCAGTAGTGGAAAGAGCCACCACCGACTGAAGCTTAGACATCCAACTAATCACTCCACCTGCTAATACAAACGAGTACCCTGAAGTCGATCTCCTATTGTCCACACTACCTGCTGTAGTCAGAATCGACGTACCCAACCAACTTGTCCTTAGACGTTTCAAACATCAAGACGTAGTCCTGCGTACCTCGAATGTATCGAAGTAGCCATTTCACAGCTTCTCAATGTTGTTTGCTCGGGTTAAACATGAATCGGCTTACAACACCCATAGCTTGTGAAATATCTGGTCTTGTACAGACCATGACATACATTAAACTGCCCACAGCACTTGAATAGGGCACATGAGACATAACATGCTTTTCTTCATCCGTTTTGGGACAATGTTCAGAGGAAAGCTTGAAGTGAGCCGCGTGGGGAACGCTAACCGGTTTGGACTTGTCCATCTCGTACTTTTTTAATACCTTCTCAAGGTATTCTTCCTGAGATAACCATAACCTGCTCCTCTTCCTGTCTCTATGAATGTCTATGCCAAGAACCCTCTTTGCAACCCTCCAGATCCTTCATCTCGAATGTCCCTGAAAGTTGAGTCTTCAACACATCGATGTCAGACATGCTATGACTGGCAATAAGCATGTCATCGACGTACAATACCAGTATGAGAAACTTCTCATAATTCAGTGTCTTGTAATAGACACAATGATCGTACTCGCTCCTGGCAAAGCCCTGACTCATCATGAAGGAATCAAATTTCTTGTACCACTGCCTAGGCAACTATTTAAGATCATACAACGATCTCCTCAACCTGCTAACCTTGTTCTTGGCCCCTTGCACTATATAACCTTCTGGTTGCATCATGTATATTTGCTCTTCCAATTCCCCATGCAGGAAAGCAGTCTTCACATCCATCTGTTCCAGCTCGAGGTCGTATTGGGAAACCAACGCCAACACGAACCTGATAGATACTTGCTTCACAATCGGTGCAAAAATCTCACTGAAGTCTACGCCTTCACGCTGAGCATAACCTTTCGCTACCAACCTTACCTTGTATCTATCTTGTTTCTTTCGAAAAATCCACTTACAAGCTCCACAAGCTCCCAAGTCTCATTCTTGTACAAGGATTCCATCTCGTCTTGCATTGCCGTCTTCCACTTCTCAGCATCTACATCATGTAGTGCTTCCTCAAAGTTAGATGGATCCCTCTCATTACAGGAATGCAACATTCGAGTCATACCTATACCTTGTCGGTAACCTGCGATCCCTGGGTGGATTTCTTCGTATAGGTGGCTGCTCCACCTAATCATGTACCTCTGTCTGCGCCTCAGTGTCGGCCCGTGTCTCATCTTTGTGCTCATGAGTATCAACCTATTCTGGTGTTTCTGGTTCCTTTTTAGCATCCTTACGGAACAAAGACCCCTCATCAAACTTGACATCACGGCTCAAGGTGATCTTCCATGTGACAGGGTCATATATTCGATATCCATTCACACCGTCACCATAGCCAACAAAGATCCCTTTTCTGGCCCTATGGTCTAGCTTATCTCTTTCAACTGACGGTACATGAGAGTAAGCCTCACAACCAAATACTCGCAGACTTGAGTAGTCTAGCGTACGACCACTCCACACTTCCTCAGGGATTTTACATTCAATTGCCATAGAGGGTGACCGATTTATCAAGTAACAAGCCGTGTTAACGGCCTCAGTCCATAGCTCTTTGCCCAACCCAGCATTACTAATCATGGATCGAGCTCTCTCCAAGAGAGTCCGATTCATCCGCTCTGCCACACCATTCTGCTCTGGCGTGTGGCGCACTGTGTTGTGCCTCACAATCCCCTCCTCTTTACAATACGTGTTAAATTCCCTGGAAGTGAACTCACCACCATTATCGGTTCTCAAAATTTTCAATTTCTGCCCTGACTGATTCTCCACCATCGCCTTCAATACTTGAAGGTCGTGAAAACATCGGATTTATTTTTTAGAAAATAAATCCAAAACTTCCTGCTATAGTCATCGATAAACGACACGAACCACAATGACCCACCAACAGAAATAACGGGCGACTGGCCCCCATACATCGGAATGGACATAATCAAGCACCCTTTTGCATACATGTTTCCCTCCTTTAAAAGACAATCTAAACTGTTTCCTATACATGCAGTGTTCACATATACTAAAGTCTACAGATTTAAAGGAAGGAATCAAAGATCGTTCAGAGAGTACCTTCATGCCCCGCTCGCTCATGTGGCCTAAGCGTGCATGCCACATACGTGCAGACGTGGAGTCCGCTACAGTCACTGCAGCTCCACCTATTGAAGTGCTCCCAATTAGCCTGTAAATGTTTCCATGCCTCTGTCCCTTCATAATTACAAGGGCCCCCTTTGAAACTTTGCAGAACCTGGTCAAAACCGGTGAACTTGCACCCCAATGCTTCGAGTGCACCAAGGGAGATCAGATTCTTCCTCAACCTTGGAACGTGCCTTACTTCCTGTCAAGGTCCCTTCGATCCCATCGAACATCTTGATGCGCACTGTACCAATCCCCACAACCTTGCAGGCGTAGTCATCGCCCTAGAAATACCGAGCCTCCCTCATACTCCCTGTAGGAAGTAAAGACGCTCCTATCTGGACACATGTGATATGAGGCCCCAAAGTCCATGATCCACTCATTACAGAGAGGTCCAGCCTTTGACACCGTCAAGACTTCACACACATCACTACCGCCTTCCTCGGCTTCAGCAGTATTGGCTTCCCTAGAAGAATCACCTGACTTCTCCTTCTTATATTTAGGACTCTTACAGTCCTTTTTCATGTGCCCAACTTGGCCACATCCCAATACTTTAACTTACCTTTACCCTTACCCTTCGATTTGGATCGAGAACGTGACGATCTTTCACCTTGCTCAGAATTCCTTCCTCTCATAAACAATGCTTCGGAGGAGGAATTAGTATCACCGCTCTTCTGTCTCATGGCCTTTGATTGAAGGGCTGAGACAACGGTCTCGACACTAATAGTGTCCCTACCCGCGCACAACGAGTCCCTGAGTGACTCATATGAACTACGAAGCGAGTTTAACAAGATCAATGCTTGATACTCGTCCTTCATCTGCTCACCAAAATCGAGCCACTTGCAAATCAGCTTGTTGAATGTGCTAATGTGGTCCTCCACATCTGTCCCCTCCGCCATCTTCAAAGTGAAGAGTTGCATCATTAGATACATGTGATTTTCTAGAGACTTTTTCACATAGATGTTCTCTAGCTTGGTCCATGTTTCTACAGCTGTCTTCTCCTTCATGACGTTATAGAGGACGTCATCAACAAGGCACAATTGGATTGAGGCTATTGCCTTCTCATCCATCTTCGTCCACTCATCATCTTTCATCTCGGCAGGGCGCTTTCCAAGGGCGTTCACGACCCCTTACTGACTTAGGACGGCACACATCTTCACCTTCCATAACTCGAAGTTATTTTTGCCCGAGAACTTCTCAACATCGAACTTGGTACTTGAAGGCATGAGATCGTTTCAGAAAACTTCTTCTTCAACCCTCCAACAATTTCTCTGATACCACTTGTTGGAAAACCAGGTCAGCGGAAGCACCGAAGAAGATCAAACAATCACCATAAAGCCACACAAGCAATCAACGCAAAAGCAAACGAATTTTACATGGAAAACCCTTGTGGGAAAAAAACCACGGTACAAAGCGACAAATTCCACTATGAATTCAGATGATTACAGAGCTAGAATTACCCGAGTAGATCCTAAAGATGAACAAAGTACACAACCTCTCAAATCCCTCACTCCCAATAACCCTAATCCCGTTTAGAACAACTAGGTATTGCTTAGCATGAGATCTAGTACGATTAGGAAACATATATATAAGAGGAAATCCGAAAATAGAAACAAGTAGCGCGAAAACCGCGCAACACTACATCTCCGCAGACCGCAGACCGGTCGCACGACCGGTCGTGACCAGTCCAGAGAGTTGGGCCAACCTGCTGTTTTACCTCAGACCTGTCTTCAGACCGGTCTGAGCACTCTGCGATCGGTCTGGCGACCGGTCTTAGCATCCAGCGATCGGTCTGACGACCGGTCTCAAAACAGAAAAAAAACGTCCAGTGGGTTTTTGGCCTTTAAAACAATATTCTGTCCACTAGCCGACCGGTCGAACGACCTGGTCGGTGGACTCTGTACATGTGATTTTGAGGCCTTCACAACACTTGGAACCTTGTCATGGGCTTGCCTCAATTGTTTTCATCTTCTCTTCAGCTATGGGCAGTATCTCAGATTCAAATCTCCCACATGATATTTACTCACATTAAAGTGTCAATCAAAGGTCCATGCATGCCTTGGTAGAATTCCAGTTTCATTCTGTAGTTTTAAATGGCCACACAAAGGCTGTCGATACCATACAATGGTCACATAGTCATGGTGAGAACTTATGGGTTCATAACTTTTGTTGCTTTAATTTTTTTTTTTTTTTTATATATAATATTGTTTGTTTCTTCTCTTTCTCATTACTTTTTACTGTTTAGTTTTTGTTGCTACATTTGTTTTCATTATGTTGTTCACCAAATCCTTAACATGTTTTTATCCAAGTATTTGTGGTAGAGTGATGGCTCTATTTGGTCACCAAATACAGTGGGAATTTCAAGACTGTTTCCAGATCCAAAGGATGGAAAGTGATGAAGCAAGCCAATCCCATACTCGAACAGGAGCTTCTCGAATCCATTGTGGAAGCATATTTGGTGAGTCAAGAGTCTCTTCTTTGTTTCGAATCTAGAGTGCTCTGTTTTAGTTCCTTCGATATGTGGAAGGTAGCAACCCTTTGGTGCTCCAAGGCCTCTTCTAAAGACCAATTTACAGATCTTGATATGGTTTTGAGAAATTTGGGCAACAATAAACAAAGCTAAATTTCAAGTTCATCTATGGAATGCGTGAAGGATTATTAGAGAAGGTTTTGGTTCGGCTTTCTTTGGCCACAGACAATGCAAAATTTGACGAGGCTCGTTGTTTAAAAATATGATTTATTTATTTTTAGTTGAATAAGGTTCCAAGTTTTAGTTGAAATGATTCTTTCAAGGGATTTTGAAAGAAACGTAATTGGTGGTAGAAATCGAAGGCTTTGAGCACAAAGTTTCCAATTACTCTATGTACATTTAGAGAAGGGAATAAAGTGGCCTACAACCTTAGGGTTTGTTTGGGTGTTACTTATCTCATTTTAGCTAATTGTAATTATATATTAGAGATTAACTTTAATCCTTGCTAAAAAAATTGTAATCACTAATATGTATTTTAGCATTGACTACAATTAGAAGTGGCACCTAAACAGGCCCAGGTTTAGTTCAAATTGATGTACTGAATTAGTTTCTACTATTAGTTTGTGACTTGAAAATGTTGAATGTGTGACATAGAAATAGTTAGTTTCATTTTACTGGTTTAGTTTTGAGTTGATGTATTGAATTAGTTTCTATTGTTATCTGTGACTAGGAAATATTGTATGTATGACTTTGAAACATTTAGTTCCATTTTATTGGTTTATTTTGTGGTATTGAATTTCTATTGTTAGTTAGACTTATGTTGGACATATGACTTAAGAAACATTTCTATTTTATTGGTTTTGTTTGACTTAATGAATTGAATTAGTTTCTATTATTTCAGCGGTTTGATATGAATGCCTTTTGATGATATCAGGTGCAAGAAATTCAAGATGCAACAAATGCACGCCAAATTATTTTTAAATAAAAATGAACGTTAACGATGAACCAAAGCCGTCGCTTACATCTACAGCGGTGACGATTGTAAGTTCGTCGTTTTTCCTAATATTAATGACGGACCTAACTCGTCGTTATTATTTTAGACTAACCGTATTCCGCCAGAATGGGCATTTTTTTTACGGATAAGATCCATCGTCTATGGAACGATGGAATATATCCGTCGAAGTTTACCAACGGATTTCGGCTGTCGTTTATAATGAACTGGACGAGTGACCATGCGATTGTCAGTCGATATTAACGACGGACTTGGTCTGGTTAGTAACAAAGGAAGCCATTTGGCTGCCACTAGCGACCAGTGGTCTGTGCTCTATGGGTCCCACCATGATGTATATGTTTTATGCATGCCGTCCATCATCATGTAAGACCTAATCCCAAAAATGAGGCAGATCTAAATCTTAGGTGGACCACATCACAAGGAAAATAGAAGTGATTGAATGTCCACCATTAAAACCTCCTAAAGCCACTGTTTTGACATCCAACTGGTTGATCCTAGATGAAGGAAGAAAGAAAAACAAATATCAGCTTGATTCAAAACTTGCGTAGCCCCTAGGAAGTTTTTAATGGCAGACATTCAATCAACACTATATCATGTGATTGGTCCACTTAAGATTTGGATCTATCTCATTTTTGGGTTCATATCATAAAATGATATGGAAAAATAGATGGACAACGTACACGGATGAAACACATACATCATGGTGGAGCCCACATAGCACCTACCACTAGCCTAGCCCGCCCTTTGTAAGGAATTGCCGTTGGATTGAGATCAATGCGATGGGCAGTGACTGGTGCTTTGTGGGCCTCACCATGCTATATGTATTTTATCCATTTTTTCATATCATTTTAAGTTATTAGCCCAAAATTGAGGTAGATCCAAATATCAGGCGGACCACATCATAGGAAATAGTGTCGATTGAATGCCCACTATTAAAAACTATGAGGGCCACAGAATTTTTGGATCAAGCTGATATTTGTTTTTTTCTGTCCATCAAGGTCTACAGGACTTGATCAATAGGTTATCAAAAAAAAAAAAATTACAATGAGCCCTACGAGGTTTTTAATAGTGGACATTCAATCACTATTGTTTTCTGTGGTCCAGTTGAAATTTGGATTGCCACATTTTTTGCATCAAGCCTTAAAATGATCTTGGAAAATGGATGGATGGTATAGATAAAACACATACACTGTTGTAGGGCATATAGAGCATTGACCCACCTAGCTATTGGTCCTCTTAAGCTTTAGATCTTACTCATTTTTGAGATCTTACCCTCAAATGAGCTCGCAAAATAAATGTATCGTGTGGATAAAATATATACATTATGTTGGGCCACAAAGCATTTCAAGTACTGACTAGCACCGAGCTCATGGGGAACAGACACAAATGCCCTCCCATGGCCCTTCGCAGGAACTGTCTGCCAGGGAAGCTAGGTGGGACCCACTATGATGTTTGTAAGAAATCCACTCTGTCCATCCATTTTTCCAGATCATGTTAGGACATGGATCCAAGAATGATGCAAATCCAAGAATGGTATTTATATGCCATCCACACCGTTGTGATGAACTGAAAACACAAAAATTAGCCTGACCCAAAACTTCTTGGCCTCATGAATGTTTCAACGGTTGAAGTTCAAACCATTTGAATTTGCAGGTAGGCCCAGATTATAACTTATGGATTAGCTACTAGCGAAATTTGCTACTAAAGTGACGTCACCAGATTCTGTCAGCCCATCATGATGTATATGTTGTATCCACACCGTTCATTCCTTTGGAGAGGTCATTCTAGCGCATGAGACAAAGAATGAGGCAGAGCCAAATCTCAAGTAGACCCACCACAGAAAGCAGTGAACGTTGAAACCTTCTTGAGGCTCACCATGATGTTTATTTGAGATTCAACCTATTCATAAGTTAAAAAAGACATGGATGAAGGGAAAGCATAAATATCAGCTTAATCGAAAACTTATGTGGCCCAAGAAGTTTTTAATGGTAGGCGTTCAATCCCCACTGTTTTCTGTGGTGAGGTCCACTTGAGCTTTGGATCTTCCTCATTCTTCGGCTCATGCCCTCACATGATCTTTTCAAATAGATGGAGGGTGTGGATACAGCACATACATCATGGTGGGGCCCACAGAACTTGCTGACGTCACTTCAGTTGAGCTAATCCGTGTTGGGTGGATTTCTCACAAGAATCCATGGTCGCAGGAAGCTGCAGCGAAAGGCTTTCGCAGTAAGCTTTCCAAATACGAGGAGCTTTCTATAAATAAAACCCAAATCCTCAACCAACAAAAGAACTGTTGCTTTCTTTCCCTTTTCATTCTCCTTCCTGAGAGAGAACCTCTATTTCATTCTTCCTTCTGCTGTCTAGAGAGAGAGAGAGAGAGAGAGAGAGAGAGAGAGAGAGAAATGTCTTCCTTGTTTATTCGTCCCACGAGAATTCAAGCCAATATAGAATTGATAAATACAACATGGAAAGAAGAACAAGATTCTGAAATTGAAGAACCTTAACTCACATTTCAAGTTGAACTGAAGAACGAGTGCTTTGTCTTCTTCAATTTTGACATAACCCGACCTCCCTTCATCATGCCTTCTACGGTCTCCACCAACACCTTTCGCACTAAGATGTCCTCCTTCTTATGTCCCCAGACTTCCCACTGTCGAGTTCTCCACATGCTCTCCACTATGGGAATTAACGATCCGGGCGTCGCCGAGGATTTGAGTTCTATCATTTCCACTTACAGCCAGAAGAAAGTCGAAGAGGTTATCCGTATGGGGGTTAATGGAATGGAGATTGAAATTCATATAGAGCATCTGTTAATCGGATCTTACAATGACTTGATGGATATTGACGATGGGCGGGCCAAGGTTCATGGGTCGAGATCATTGGCTGAGATTGAGGCTTTGCTGGAGAAATATAAAGTTAACAGTTGGGATGAGAGGGAGAATTGTGGGATATGTTTGGATGAGTTGGGTGATAGTGAGACAAAGGAAGTGAGTGTTCTGCCCTGTTCACATCCGTTTCATGTGAGTTGCATGAAGAGATGGTTGGAAGAAAGTGATTCCTGCCCACTGTGTAGAATGCGTCTCTGAAAAGTGATTCCTGCCCACTGTGTAGAATGCGTCTCTGAAAATAAATTGTTATTTTTATTTTTTATTTCTCTCTTTTGTAATCAAACATTCAATTTGTTTCAATTTAGATTCAAGCAAATTTTGTATTGGAGTTCATTGTTTTTTCTTTAATCAAACATTCAATTTATTTCTTATTTGTTTCAATCTAGATTCAACACTCTTGTGGAGCTTGTCATATGCACACCATCTCTTACTCGGACTTGGATCCGAAAAGCATGTCGGGCCTGGTCTGTGTTCAGGCTTTAGCCCATGAAAGGTCCAGTCCGCTGAGGTTCTAGTTCATGGGTGGAGCTTGGACAGACATTAGCCTGGCATTTGCCTTAATATTCCCACTATTCCCATTGGTTTTAAAATCATGGGCCGGCCCTTCAAGAGCTCAGCATGAACTTGTCCTGTTCCAAGATAAGTAGTTGGTTCTTTTCTTGTCGACTGTCCATTTTTCACCTTACATGTGTGGTCCGCCTGGTTAGTGGATTGGCCTGATTTATGGTAACCCATGTGCCCCGCAATTCATCTTTTTAATCATTGCATGAATAAACATGGGGTCTGATTTTTGAGTTTAGGAAAAAAAACCAAACCATTGAATTTGAATGCAAGGTACCACAAGTAGCCTGCAAGGAGGTCTGTTCGACTTATTATTATCTTTTATGGTGTACAGACAACAAATAAAAGCTCTAGATTGAATTATTTAAACCCTTTGATAATCTAGCTGTTTTCCTTTGAATATGAAGTCACCATAATCATTGCATAATCAATGGGTTGAAGTATTCAATCAGAGATTATTTTTTTTCCAAGCAGCACCATCCAAGGGTTTGTGTCATTGAAAAGGCCCAAATCCAACATCTAGAGCACCTTGGTCTGTACACAGCCCCCCAAATTGTTCAATCCCATCTTCAAATGCTGTCTTCAAAGCATAATGTTTGTATCGATGAGCTTAGCATCGACAGATATGATACAGGTGCTCCATAGATCGCAGTTTGCCGGGCACCTTGCTCTCTATGATCACCCTTAATTGTTTGCCCCAAGAGTGCTCCATGGATGGCAGTTTGTGCTCCAAGAGTTCTCCATGGATGACAATTTTCCTGGCAATTGGCCATCCATGAGACCTCCCTTAATTGCTTGCTTGCCCCTGTAGCCCACATTAAGGAAGAATACAATCTAAAAGGACTAGAAGAGCAATGAACCCACATCAAACAGGATTACCATCTAGAGCCCATACGAAAGAAGAAGAAGAAGAAGCCCCAAGAGCCCTCATCAAAGAGGAATACCATCAATAACACCAATAGAAGCCCACATCACAGAAGAAGAGTAGACAACGAAGAAGAAGAGGACAAAGAAGTTAAACAAAAAGATGATGAAGACGAAGCAGGAGGAGGAGGAGGACGAGAAAAAGAAGAAGATCAGTCCGTAAATAACTAAGGCAGAAAAAAGACAATGATGATCAATTGATAAATAACAAAGGAAAAATAAAGAAGAGAAGATGAAAAACTACGAACAAAGAAGAAAATGATGAACAGTTGGTAAATAACAAAGGTAGAATCCCTATCTATCACAGCCAAACATCCCTTAAAAGGATTTTTTTTTAATTTTTTTTTATCAACTTCTAATCTCACATGTTCTTAATGTATAAATAAAGGGTAGCAATACAATGCCTATCTCAATTGACAATATGAATTTTATGTTGGCGTTCAATTCATGAACATCTTGCTCCAACTAAATCTTCTACAGTTAGGTCCAGAGAATCTACAGAACCTTTCTTCATTTCTTCCCCTCAGGCTGTGAAGAGCTCCTCGATGCTCCCTGGCTCTCCAAACCACCCAAGCCGATCAGCAATTAGGTGTAGATTGTTACACCCACCGCAACAGACCACCACCACCCCATTCTCATATGATTCAAGACAGACCATCTTCACAGATCTCGTTTCGCAGACCTTGCAAGTGAGACCATGGCCAGATCATGCCACTTGAGTGTTTTCAAGTTGGACATGTCTGTTGCTCAACAGAACCATCCTTACCATTGGACTCAATTGGATCGGAAACATTCAATGGTTTTGAATCATCAGAGCAAGTCCTGTGGTCAGCAATTCCACTAGACTTGCCTATCAAACATGGTAGTGTCTGGATCCCACTTGTGGCTGTGTTTACCTAGCAATATCTAGCTGTACCTCTGCCCAAGAGAGTCTGTAGAGGGAAAAAATAACAGCGATGCCAATCCTGCCACAAGAAAAGAAATTTATACAAAACTGAATTGGTGATTATGCAACTCACGGAACAAAACAACACCACAAAATGGATAAGGATGCAAATGGGAGATATTCCCCCATAAAAAAACAATACATGATAAAGGACAGGTCGTAAAGAAATGTTAAGGAAATCAAGAATCAAACAGGGGCAAGTACAGCTCAAGAACAGCAGCATAATGCTGGTGGAATATAGATGACCTTCAAGGCTTAGTTCCCGAATTTTACATTTATGAGGCAGGCCCTGACTCCATGCAATGTACCAACCATGATACATTGCCAGTCCAAGGTACAAAGGTTTTCATCAATGGTGATTCTGGAGTCCATCTGGTGGTTCCCACTACAGATGATGACCCCCAGTAGGAAAAGCCTCACAAAACCTGCAACACTAGCTGTTGGTTTGTGGCCTTCGATAAACAATGAAACAATCAAAAGGTGTCAGTTGTTTACACTCAAAATGGAAAATTATACTAATTAGATGCTAATATCATTCAATAATAGCGGTTTTGTACCATGGGTCACTCATTGTGGGGCCCACCAACTGGATGATCAGGATTCACATGCTGTACAGCCACGCGAACTATGGAGCAGCAACAAACCATGACTTGTTAATGGTTTCATGGTTTGACAGACAAGAAAGCTACTCTTCAAATATACATGAATCAAGATGCATTGTGAAGAAAGAAGGCTTGTGATGATGTCTTGAAAGAAGGAATTTGAAATTACCGTCCTTTCAGTCCACAATATTTAACGTAACAAAATCAGTCTAATGCCATGAAGGTGAAGCAGTAAACTGATTAATTATCCATGTTCGGTACCATTTATTATCCATCCTATTTACTATCTCTGCCATGAAGGAAAACTACAGCTGGAATTAGCTTGCGGATCAGTCGACAAACCACTTTGGCAGCAGGAAGCAAATGGATGCCACACATGCATTAAATGTGAATGAGAAATATTTATGAACTAAATAAGGGAGAAAGAACGTGAATAAAGTATGAACACACAGATTGCATTACTGACCAAGAGTACAAATTAATTCTTCATCATCGTCACCATCATCTATGCCTTATAACAATTAATTGGGGTCGGCTACATGAATCGTGTTCTTCCATTCCACTCTATCATTTGGAATGTCATACTTCTCTCCCATTCCACAAATACGCACCATTTCGTTCTGTGTGAGTTTTTTCATAAGGGAAATTTTCCCAATAATCCGCTAATTATTGAATTGTCAACATGGCCTTGATGCAACATTTGGGATTGGCTTTACCCTTCTGCTGTTGCCAATCACAAGATTCAGAATAGAAATTCTCATGATTGATCGGCAGAAGCTAGGCAAGCAGTGCCCGCCTGACATCAATCCTCTTCTCTGCCCAGGCTTGGGATTGAATGGCGCATTGCTACCAGGCGGACTTTCTTCAAGATTCTTTTTGTTCATTGATTATTCAGTCAGTTTTATTGAATAATTCAAAATTTCTTGTTGAAACTGTTTGTGAACTATTCAGTACTTTGAAAAAAAAAAAAATGGAGCAATACTCAAGAAAATTTTGATTTTCTTTTTTTTGGAAAGAATATCATTTTTGGAAATTTTCATAAATCCTGACTAATGGCCTCACAAAGTTCACAAAGTTCTTCCTGAATCCAAACTTGGTAAAAAAATGGTTAAAAATGAGTATGAGACTGAAATTGCCATCGATGATTCAATCTCTAGTGATTTTCTTGAACCCCGCTATAGAAAGAGAAAATATGTCTTGCAGCTAACAGCATTTGCCACTTTATTCTCACTACTTGCTCAATAAATGAAAAATGAGCTCCCAAATATAGGCGCTCATTTAGTATTCCATTAGCTCAACTTCTTATGGGAGTTCATATATCATGGAACTTTCTGACCAAGATAGATCATTAACTCTCCTCAAAGGTCTTGATCGCCTATTTGATTATCCACTTTAAAGGAGTAGATCTCATACTCTATAATAGGCGCCACAATAGTGATGAAGTTCCTAATGAACCTCCTGTAAAGCATCATGATACCATGAGACCTGAGCACCTAGTGTATGTTTTTGGCTCAAAATCAACCAATAGAATACTGCCTTTGGGGTTGGGCATAGAAGACAGTAAACCTACTTACTGCACCAGCTTCAAATCATGCTTCTAGTTGCTCTACCGCTCATATAACCTGCCTCTCTTGAATGTTCTTATCCATTCATTAACTGGCCAAATTCTAATCCGATGATAACCACCCCTCAAATTAATTTTCAAAAAGATTGCAGCATTATACATCATGTCTAGTATATCTGGTCAGGCTGTAAACAGGGTACCCAAACCCATGTTTACCCTTAGTACCCAACCTGATTTTGACAATTCCGAAGCAAAATGAGGACACAAAATTGCCTGCTTTAACGACGGATTCTGTTAACGACGGACTACATTCGTCGTAGATAAAGCAACAGTCCGTCGCTACCTGCTACAAGTCCTGCCTTGGCGGGTTTTAATCGTACGGACATGGATAGAGAAAATTAACAACGAATTCAATCGGTCGTAAAGTACGACTAATTCGATCCATTGTAAACTTTATGACGGATCTCAATTAAAATTTTCTGACAGATTTCCATGCGTCGTAAAATTCTGCATCCAACACCTGCCAGAGACGGTTCGGTAATTGTTGTTGAACTTTCCTGGATTTAGCGAAGAATATGGTCCGTCGCAAATCCAAAATTATACTATTTTGATGCCAGTGATTTTTAGTAGAATTTCAGTTTTAAAAAATTAATTTTTGAAAAACAAAATAGAGAAGTTTAAAAAAAATTAATTTTGAGAAAAAACTTGAGAATTTAATAAAAATTGAGATTTTGAAAATAAGCAGGATTTAAAAACGAACTGAAATTTTGAAAGAAATTGACATTCTTAAAAAATGGCTTTTTGAAAAAATCGAGAAGTTTGAATAAAATTTATAAGTTTGAAAAAATAAATTTTGAAACAAAATGTGATTTTTTAAAAGAAATCGAAATTTTTAAAAAAATTGAGATTTTTATAATTTTTAAAAATATTGAGAAATTTGAAAATTAAAAAAATGAGATTTGAAAACAAAAGTTGAGCAGTTGAAAAAAAATTGTGATTTTGAAAAAAAAAATGTGGAAGTTCGAAAAAATTTGTAATAAAAATTAACAATGTTAAAATTAAGATTTAGGAAAAATTGAGATTTTGAAAATAATCGGAATTTAAAAAAAGACCTGAAATTTTGAAAGAAATTGACACTCTTAAACAAATGGCATTTTTAAAAAAATATTGGAAGTTTGAATAAAATTTATAAGTTTGAAGAAAAGCATATTTTGAAAAAAATTCGCGATTTTTAAAAAGAAATTGAGATTTTGTATTTTGAAAAAAATTGAGAACTTTGATAGAAAAATTGACATTTTGAAAATAGAAATTGAGAAGTTAATCAGGATTTAAAAAAGAACCGAAATCTTGAAAGAATTTAAAAAAGAAATTTAGAAGTTTGAAAAATTGATATTTAAAAAAAAAATGGAGAAGTTTGAAAAAAATGTAAATATTGAAAAAATTGAGATTTACAAAAAACTTTGGTTTTGACAAAAAATTGACATTTTAAAAAAGAAAAATTGAGAAGTTAAAAAAAATTGTGATTTTGAAAAAATAAAGGTTTAAAAGTTTGAAACAAGAAATTTATCATATTTGAGAAAAATTCAAATTTGAAAACAATTGGGATTTTAAAATTGAGATTTTGAAGAGAAAATTGACATTTAAAACAAAAAAATTAGCATTTTGAAACAAATTGAGAAGCTTGAATAAATTGATAAGTTTGAAAAAAAAATCGAGATTTTGTATTTTGAAAAATTGGTAAGTTTTATAGAAAACGAAAATTTGAAAAAATAATTCAGAAGTATAAAAAAATTGACATTTTGAAAAAAGAAACTGAGAAGTTTGAAAAAAAAAAATTGTAATTTTGAAAAAAAAATTATTTTCACAAAAATTTGACATTTTGAAAAGAAACTTATGATTGGTTTATGCTAACACACAAGTTCACTGGTACAGAAAATGATGGCCCAAGTATAATGAAGTGTAATTGTAAGAATAACTTGTAATGATGAGATTGATTAAATTCTATGATCAAGCCATCCTAAAGTTGATTTGAACGGTCAGATATGTTCAATGCATGCTAATTAAGAAAGAGAACAAAATTCAGCCCAATCTAATCTGAAATGAATCCAATTCATCCAAAACACTTTTTAAATGGGCACGATCATTTTGTCTAGATCTAGACAGATTTTGGACAATCTAATCGGTCCATATGGAAGAGTAAATGACTTTAGATGCTTAGATTAAATTTAACTCAAATCTAACCGTTGGATCGTAAGATATGACCCATCATATTAGTGATCAATCTTATCTTCCCAATATCTTTCTCATTTGAAACCCAATCAAGGCGAGTGACCAGTCAAATAGATGCCCTTGATGTGTAGAATAAAGTGATTTGATCATAGTTCAAATTGATCCAAATTTTTAGGTCAAAATTATGCTGCAATTTGCTAACCTTTTGAAAACCCAAGAAATGTGCAATCATTGGACCCCAAAGTCTAATTCAGCCGTTGAGATTTGGATCTTCTTAATTTTACATCCTAAAATGATATTAAAGAATAGATGAACGGGGTAGATATATATAAAATACATCAACTTGGGCTCACACGATTAGAGTAACCAACATGGATTTGCTAGTGACCCTGCTAGTGATCGGTGCTCTGTGGGCCCCACCATTATGTTTGTGTTTCATCCACGTTGTCCATGTATTTTACCAGATCATTTTATGGTATGAGCCCAAAATTGAGGTTGATCCATCTCAAGTGGACCACATCACACGAAATAGTGTTAATTGAATTCCCACCATTAAAGTCTTCTTGGGGCCCATGGAAGTTTTGGAAGAAGCTGATATTTGTTTTTTCCCTACATTCAGGTCTGTATGACCTAATCAAGAGGTTGGATGTCAAATAAACATTACAGCGGGCGCTAGGAGGATTTTAATGGTGGAGATTCAATCACTACTATTTCCTGTGGTGTGATCCACCTGAGATTTAAATTTGGCTTATTTTTTGGATCAAGCCCTAAAGTGATCTTGAGAAATGGTCGGACAGCATGGATAAAAAACATATATCTTGGTGGGGCCCACACACCACCGACCACTAGCCACTTGGTTAGTGGCAACGTGGATATCAAGCCGCTCCCTTAGGTGTTTCTCAGGTTACTGTATGGCCCACCCTAATGATGTGTTGTATGTCCATGCCTTCCATCCATTTTTCCAACTCAATTTTAGATGTGTTCCCAAAAGTTAAGTAGATGCAAATCTCACGTGGACCATACCATAGGAAACAGTGGTGATTGAAGGTCTACAATTAAAAACTTCCTAGGCCCACAATAATGTCCCACCATAACATTTACTTTCCATCCAACCCGTTGGTAATGTCAAACAAACGTGGATGAAGGGAAAAAGATTAAGACCAGCTTGATCCAAAACTTTCGTGGCTCAAAAAAGTTTTTAATGGTCATTTGCAATTGTTTCCAATTGTGTTGTCCACTTGAGATTTGGACTAGCTTAAGTTTGGGGATGACGTACTAAACTGATATGGGAAAACGGATGGACGGCATGGATATAAAAAAACTCATCCGGTAAGGTAAGAGTAACAGCACTAAGTTGTTACCGGGGTAACACTTACTTGGCTCCCGTCCCCCAATCGAGAGAGGGAAATGAAATCCCTTCTCCCTCCCTCTCTTTCATTCCCTCTCTTGCTCCACCGTCGAAATCCCCCCTCTTTATCTTGTTTTTTTACTTTTTTTAAGAATTATAGCAATGGGTTTTATTTATGAGAAAAAGAAAAGTTGTCCTTGTTAGAGTCGAGGTAGAAAGAAAGAGAAAAACTGACATAAAGATAGGCTTAAGGCATGTTACGATGTTGCTATATTTAAGGCGATATTCGCACCCTACTGGTGATTAGACTAGTTTACAAGAGGGTTACAATAAATCCACCTCCAGGATATAATAAGCATCTTCTCCTAGATCGGAGAAATGTGGGCTTCGGCTTGCAAAATCGAAAAACCACACACTAAACACAATTATGCAGCGTACACCCCTGAGTTCTATGTTGTTATAATTTACTCCTTGAAAATTGTTTGCAGTTTATTGCCTAAAAAACTATTTGCAGTTTACCGCCTGAAAAACTGCAACTTTACAGAAAACACCTAAAATGAAAATGGAAAGGAAGAAGAAGATGAAATTTTGGATTTGTTGTTGTAATTAAGATTGACCCAAAGATGGGTTTATATAGACTCTCAAGGGTTGCTTCAAGATCTTTTTCATGAAAAGACATCTTCTTCCATGATGTCTTTTCAACAAAGGCATCCCTCCACCTTTAATGGCATCCTTTCATCACCATTTTGAATTCAAAGGTTGTTCCATTTACCAAGAGACACCACCATTCACAAACGAATGGTCATCAACAACCATCAAAAGGCACAACCCATACTTCTACATTCCATTTATAAATTTGAAAAAACCCAACAATCCCCCACTAAGTTTCAAAATAAAGAAGTCAGGGTATGTAAGAAAAATATGTGTATAGGAGAAGATATCTTATGGACTTGAACTTTCGCTTAGTGTAGACATAGTAAAGTTGCATCAGAATTCTTAGTGACCATGGTCTTGAACAAAGTATTCTATATGACACAACAAGACATGTCGCACACACATATTTTCAATTTTCATGTGTTCTAAAATTGTAGCACATTAACAGCCTTATGCTCAGTCTTGGATTCATGAGTTCATGAGAGTAGCCAAAGCTCTCGAACGTCAGGAAGCAGCCCCACTTCCAATACTCATATATGTGAGTCCTTATGAATGCCCCTATAATAATATCACCCTTGAAAAGACTCATTAAGAGCAAAAGCTCATCCTCCTTTTAATCATTACAGGTACCCAATACTGTACATACATCCAGGAATGAGATTGATTAGAAAACGTATAGTGCTGCTTCAGCCACTTCCCATGAGGTACTTTGCACATTGAACCTATTAACATAGGTTGGGTTTTCCTCATTTAGTGTCAGTAGAATTGGCTTAAGTCACATTCCTCTTGATGTTCTACTGACAACATCCATTGCCAGTCCCTTGGTGAACAGGTCCGCTAGGTTTTGGATAGACCACACATATTGTATTGTTATAACGTCATCACTAAGTAGTTGTCGCACAAAACTATTCCATAGACTGATATGTCTAAATTTTTCATTATAAGTCTTGTTATATGCCTTCGACGATGTTACTTCACTGTCACAGTAAATAAAACTGGTGGCGAAGGCCATGCCAGTAATGGTATCTCCAACAAGAGATTTCGCAACCACTCCGCCTCTTTACTACTAGCTGTTAAAGCTATGAATTCAGATTCCATAGTAGAATGAGATATGCAAGTTTACTTCTTGGATCCCTAAAAAATGGCGGCTCCTCCAAGTATGAAAATCCATTCACTGGTAGACTTGGATTCATCAGATCAGTGACTCAACTTGCATGACTATACCCTTCAAGCACACTAGGGTAATAAGAAAAATACAGACTATAGTTAATTGTTTTCTTTAAGTATCTGAGTATTAAAAAAAAAACTCATCAAGTTGGGCCCCATAAGGTATGACCAGGGCATGTTCACCAAGCACAACAAACCACGTGACACACAATTATGATATACGAAGAAAAAGGCATGGACTGATCACATTGGGACCTACAAAATAATGAAACAAATAAAATCAAACAAAACACATGCATTAAAAAAATGGGATCATTGAAATAATGATGAGCAAACAAGATATCGAAGTACCACACCTCAGTTATAATTTCAAAATAATGGCCATGACAGTAACCAATACGTTGAATAAACTAACTTCATTTCCAAAAGGTGCATAGTTAACTGCTTGAGCGCCATCTCCACCAATCAGTTTTGATTGGTCTTCAGGCTTGAAGACAGGGAGGTGGTGCACTCCGGATGTAGAAGACGAAGGACTATGGTGATGTGTTTTCAAGTGGGAGATTAGTGAGGTGTGGAGCCAATCACACCAGGAGGTGGTCGGACCCCCGACGGTCAGTGGACCAGGCATCCGGTGCACAGGGCAGGCACCCGACCAGGTTTGGTCAGACGCCCAAAATTTGAGCTTTTCCCTCATTAGTCGCTGGACATATTTTGTAATGGGTGGGTGCCTGACCAAGCCTAACCGGGTGCCCGAATGGACGCGAAGTGACTCATGGGGTTTCCTATTTTAAGTCCTATTTTCGGGTTTTACTATATAAAGGGGTGTAATCCGGGATCAGGGTACGGGATTAGGTTTTCTATACGTCCAAGGTGAGAAAGAGGGAAGAGGTTAGCAAAAAGGGCCATCTCTGTGCATGGGAGCATCGGAGAAGGTGAGTATATTGCTTGCAACTTTGTCTTTTTCATAGTGGAGCTTTGCACCATGGTTTTTTACCCATGTTGGGGTTTTTCCACGTAAATTCTATCTTGTGGATTGTTGGTTGGTTTGAATTCCTCTTCTAGTTATTATTTCTTCTTGTTTATCGTTTGTGGGTGAGACCGGGGATTGGATCTTGGTTCACCGGCATTGTTGGCGTGGTGCACAATAGGACATGCACTGAGGGAGCCTTAAGATGAACGTCGTTAGGTCCTTTGTGCCCCATCGCAAATTAGCAACAACTGGCATCTAAAAGTAGTTTGCCAAATTCCAACATTGTGCCTAATACTCAGACTCCACAAGGATTAATTTTAGCAAAAACCAACACTGAGAATACACATTAGCCAATCGAAGCATTAAACACAAAACTAAGGATCTAAAAGGTTAATACTTGCAAATCACAACATATAAAGAATCTAAAAAATTTAAAGTTGGGAATACCCAACACCTAGAATCCAGAATGGTTTTTGTTATCATCCGGAATTCACCATGTTAGCAAAACGCACCACCTAGAATCTCCAGAAGCCAATGCAATTAAAACCCAATACAAAGAATCCAATACTTCCATAATTAGCAAAATCCAAGAGCTAGGAACAGGAACAGGTTAATGTCAGCGAAAACCAACTAGCCAGAATTAAGAATGCTCCTTTCAAGCAAAAACCCAACACCCAAATCTAAAACAGTTGCCCACAATGTTGACCATTTTTTGTAGCAAAATAATAAGGTTTGCTTCATCTATTCCCATCTCTAGGTTTGCTTCTAGAGCTACTAAAAACATTACTTTTTTTCTTTCACATTACATTCAGTTGTGCACATTCCTTCATTTCTTCAAATTTATTGTCTACAAGTACTCTTAACCAAAGAATTGAAACAATATTGGTTGAGGTGGAAAACATAAAAATGGTATTCTACATAATGTGGTTATGCATGTCCAATAGTGCAACAAAATGAATTGCCATCCGTTCAGCTAAAAATCATTTCCACTTGCAACTTGGGGTGTGTGTCCAAATGCACCCTTAACTAATCGTAGAACTGCAACTTGGGGTGTATTCCAAGCCACATACCCTGTACGAACCATACACCAGCTGTTGAGCAGGCCACTCATCTTTGCTCTTCCTCAAAGCTCTTTTTATATTTTGTTTCATCTTCAAACTGGATTATGCTTCAGCCACAACAAAGCACAAGAATTAGTGAAACTCTGATACACAGTAAATGGTTGAGATGTAATTAATTTTTTTGCTATTTTATTTAGCAGGTTGTAGGTACAGACAAATGAAGGCTAGATGGTAGTTTTTTTTTCGTTTTTTTATTTATGTATTTGGACCATTTTAAACTTATTGCTGTAAATATTATATATTGTGTACTATAAAGTAATACAATTTTTGTTTACCTATTCATTTTAATTGTGTTGTACAACTATTAATAAAATACAATTTCCAATTGAAATATAAAGTCAAAAAAAAAAAAAAAAATTACGTGCTGGGATCCTACCTATACAGCAGCATATTTCAGGTTTTCTATAAAGTTTGTTTATTATTCATTTATAAAGTTGTATGCAACTATCTAGCGTATATTATACTTGTATTATCTTGTTTAATTTTTCCTTTCTCCATTGCTTGGAACATTGTTATGCGCTTGCTTCAATTGTTTTCATCTTCTCTTCAGCTATGGGCAGTATCTCATATTCAAATCTCCCACATGATATTTACTCACATTAAAGTGTCAATCAAAGGTTCATGCATGCCTTGGTAGAATTTCAGTTCGACTCTGTAGTTTTAAATGGCCACACAAAGGCAGTCAATGTCATACAATGGTCACCTAGTCATGGTGAGAACTTATGGGTTCCTAACTTTTGCTGCTTAAATTTTTTTTATAATATTGTTTGTATCTTCTCTTTCTCATTACTTTTTACTATCTAGTTTTTGTTGCTACATTTGTTTCAATTGTGTTGGTCACCAAATCCTCAACATGTTTTTATCCAAGTATTTGTGGCAAAGTGATGGTTCTATTTGGTCACCAAATACAGTGGGAATTTCAAGACTATTTCCAGATCCAAAGGATGGAAAGTGATGAAGCAAGCCAATCCCATACTCGAACACGAGCTTCTCGAATCCATTGTGGAAGTATATTTTGCTAGTCAATAGTCTCTTCTTTGTTTTGAATCTAGAGTGCTCCGTTTTAGTTCCTTTGATGTGTGGATGGTAGCAACCCTTTGGTGCTCCAAGGCATCTTCTAAAGACCAATTCACAGCTCTCGATATGGTTTTGAGAAATTTGGGCAACAATAAATAAAGCTAAATTTCAAGTTCATCTCTCTATGGAATGCGTGAAGGATTATTAGAGAAAGTTTTGGTTCAGCTTTCCTTGGCCACAAACAATGCGAAATTTGACGAGGCTCGCTACCTAAAAATATCATTGATTTTTTTTAGTTGAATGAGGTTCTAAGTTTCAGTTGAAATGATTCTTTTAGGGATTTTGAAAGAAACATAATTGGTGAGTAGAAATTGAAGGCTTCAAATACAAAGTTTCCAATTACTATGTATATTTAGAGAAGGGAATAAAGTGGCCTACAACCTAAGGGTTTGTTTGGGTGTTACTTATCTCATTTTAGTTAATTGTAATTATATATTAGAGATTACCTTTAATCCTTACTAAAAAAAATTATGATCACTAATACGTATTTTAGCATTTAGTACAATTATAAGTGGCACCTAAGCTGGCCCAGGTTTAGTTCAAATTTATGTACTGAATTACTTTCTACTATTAGCTGTGACTTGACAATGTTGAATGTGTGACTTAGAAATAGTTAGTTTCATTTTACTGGTTTAGTTTTGAGTTGATGTATTGAATTAGTTTTTATTATTAGCTGTGACTTGGAAATGTTGTATGTATGACTACGAAACATTTAGTACCATTTTATTGGTTTAGTTTGTGGTATTGAATTTCTATTGTTAGTTAGACTTACGTTGGATGTATGAATCAGAAACATTTCCATTTTATTGGTTTAGTTTGAGTTGATGAATTGAATTAGTTTCTATTGTTTCAGTAGTTTCATATGAATGCTTTTTGATGATATCAGGTGCAAGAAATTCAAAGTGCAACAAATGCACGCCAATTTATTTTTTTATTTTTTAAATCAAACATTAACGACGGACTAAATTCGTCACTAATATTCTAGTAATTTCTTTTCCTAAGATTACCGACGGACCTAATTCATCATTCTAAACAGAAAATGCCGCTGATTGGGTATTGTTTGACTTTTGCGACGAATATGATCCGTCGATTATTGAACGACGGAATAAATCGTTAAAATTCACCTACAGACGAACGAGTGACCATGTGACGGACGAAGTTCGTCGTTAATATCGTTTAACGACGGACTTGGTTAGGGTAGTAACCAAGGAAGCCATTCGGCCGCCACTAGCTGCCAGTGGTCTATGCTCTATGGGTCCCACCATGATGTATGTGTTTTATACATGCTGTCCATCATCATGTAAGACTTAATCCCAACAATGAGGCAGATCTAAATCTCAAGTGGACCACATCACAAGGAAAATAGTAGTGATTGAATGCCCACCATTAAAACCTCCTAAAGCCACTGTTTTGACATCCAACCGGTTGATCAAGTCATTAAGACCTAGATGAAGCAAAAATAAATAAATATCAGCTTGATTCAAAACTTTCGTAGCCCTTAGGAAGTTTTTAATGGCGGACATTCAATCAACACTATATTATGTGATATGGTTCACTTAATGATTTGGACATACCTCATTTTTGGGCTCATATCATAAAATGATCTGGAAAAATAGATGGACAGTGTATATGGATGAAACACATACATCATGGTGAAGCCCACAGAGCATCTACCACAAGCCATTGGGTAGTGGCAGGGTCACTAGCCCGCCCTTTGTTAGGAATCCTTGTTGGATTGAGACCAACGCGATGGGGCAATGACAGTGCTTTGTGGGCCTCACCATGATATATATATTTCATCCATTCCATCCATCCATTTTTTTCATTTCATTTTAAGCTATTAGCCCAAAACAAAGGCAAATCCAAATATCAGGCGGACCACATCACAGGAAACAATGTCGATTGAATGCCCACCATTAAAAACTGCAAGGGCCACATAATTTTTGCATCAAGCCGATATTTGCTTTTTCCTTCCATCTAAAGTCTACAAGACTTAATCAACAGATTATCAAAAAAAAATATTACAATGGGCCTTATGAAGTTTTTAATAGTGGACATTCAAATCACTACTGTTTTCTGTGGTCCACCTGAGATTTAGATTGCCACATTTTTTACATCAAGCCTTAAAATGATCTTGGAAAATTGATGGATGGTATGGATAAAACACATACACTATGGTAGGACACATAGAGCATTGACCCACCTTGCTATTGGTGATGTGATCACTCCCATTGAGACAACGTAACCAAGAGTGGGCATCTACTGTGGCCTTAAATTGCTTAGTGCAGAACACAACACTAAGGTTGGTACTGTGTTGATGTGGCAAAGTTATGTGGGCCCATCATAATGTATGTGTTATGTCCACACTGTCAATCCATTTTACCAAATCATTTCACAGGAAAGCTAGGTGGGACCCACTATGATGTTTGTAAGAAATCCACTCCATCTATCCATTTTTCCAAATCATGTTAGGACATGGATCTAAGAATGATGAAAATCCAAAACTCAAGTGAGCCGTACCATAGAGAAACATGAGTATTGTTGAAACCACCCTTGTTCCACCGTGATGTTTATATGCCATCCACACCATTTCTATTGTGATGAACAGAAAACACAAAAATTAGCCTAATCCAAAATTTCTTTGGCCCATGAATGTTTCAACGGTAGAAGTTCAATCCTCTATTGTGCGTGGGGGCGGATTAGCTACTAGCAAAATTTGTTATGAAAGTGACGTCACCAGATTCTGTGGGCCCCACCATGATGTATATATTGTATCCACACCGTTCATCCCTTTGAAGAGATCATTCTAGTGCATGAGCCAAAGAATGATGTTTATTTGAGATCTAACCTGTTCATAAGTTAACAAAGACATGGACGAAGGGAAACCATAAATGTTAGCTTGATCGAAAACTACTATAGCCCAAGAAGACTTGAGCTTTGGATCTTCTTCATTCTTTTGCTCATGCCCTCCCATGATCTTTTCAAATGGATGGACGGTGTGGATACAACACATACATCATGGTGGGGCCACAGAACTTGCTGATGTCACTTCAGTAGCAAAATCACTGCTGACCCGGTTAGTAGCTAATCCGCGTTGGGTGGATTTCTCACAAGAATCCACGGTCGCAGGAAGTTGCGGCGAAAGGCCTTCTCAGAAGACTTTCCAAATACGAGAAGGAGCTTTCTATAAATAAAACCCAAATCCTCAACCAACAAAATAACTGTTGCATTCTTTCCTTTCTCTCCTTCCTGAGAGAGGACCTCTATTTCTTTCTTCCTTCTGCTGTCCAGAGAGAGAGAGAGAGAGAGAGAGAGAGAGAGAGAGAAATGTCTTCCTCGTTTATTCGTCCCACGAGAATTCAAGCCAATATAGAATTGATAAATACAACATGGAAAGAAGAACAAGATTCTGAAATTGAAGATCCTTCAATCACATTTCAAGTTGAGCTAAAGAACAAGTGCTTTGTCTTCTTCAATTCTGACACAACCCGACCTCCTCTCATCATGCCTTCTACTGTCTCCACCAACACCTTTCGCACTAAGATGTCCTCCTTCTTATGTCCCCAGACTTCCCACCGTCGAGTCCTCCGCATGCTTTCCACTATGGGAATTGACGATCAGGGCGTTGCCGAGGATTTGAGTTCTATCATTTCCACTTACAGCCAGAAGAAAGTCGAAGAGGTTATCCTTATGGGGGTTAATGGAATGGAGATTGAAATTCATATTGAGCATCTGTTAATATGATCTTACAATAACTTCATGGATATAGACGATGGGCGGGCCAAGGTTCATGGGTCAAAGTTAACAGCTGGGATGAAAGGGAGAATTGTGGGATATGTTTGGATGAGTTGGGTGATAGTGAGACAAAGGAAGTTAGTGTTCTGCCCTATTTGCATCCGTTTCATGTGAGTTGCATGAAGAGATGGTTGGAAGAAAGTGATTCCTGCCCGCTGTGTAGAATGCGTCTCTGAAAATACATTGTTATTTTTATTTTTTATTTTTCTCTTTTGTAATCAAACATTCAATTTGTTTCAAATTTAGGTTCAAGCAACTTTTGTATTGGAGTTCATTGTTTTTTCTTTAATCAAACATTCAATTTATTTCTTATTTGTTTCAATCTAGATTCAACTCTCTTGTGGAGCTTGTCATGTGCACACCATCTTTTACTCGGACTTGGATCCGAATAAGCATGTCGGGCCTGGTCTGTGTTCAGGCTTTAGCCCATGAAAGGTCCAGTCCACTGAGGTTCTAGTTCATGGGTGGAGCTTGGACAGACATTAGCCCGGCATTTCCCTTAATATTCCCACTATTTCCATTGGTTTTAAAATCATGGGCGAGCCCTTCAAGAGCTCAGCATGAACTTGTCCTGTTCCAAGATAGGTAGTTGGTTCTTTTCTTGTCGACTCTCCATTTTTCACCATACATGTGTGGTCCGCCTGGTTAGTGGATTGGCCTGATTTATGGTAACCCAAGTGCCCGGCAATTCATCTTTTTAATCATTGCATGAATAAACATGGTGCCACTTCTTTCCAGGTGTCTGATTTTTGAGTATAGGAAAAAAAAAATTGAATATCAAACAGCATCCCTCAGGCAAAGGTCAATCATCCAAACCATTGAATTTGAATGAAAGGCACCACAAGTAGCCTGCAAGGAGGTCTGTTTGACTTATTATTATCTTTTATGGTGTACAGACAACAAATAAAAGCTCTAGATTGAATTATTTAAACCTTTGATAATCTAGCTGTTTTCCTTTGAATATGAACAGTCACCATAACCATTGCATAATCAATGGGTTGAAGTATTCAATCAGAGATTTTTTTTTTCCCAAGCATCACCATCCAAGGGTTTGTGTCATTGAAAGGGCCCAAATCCAACAGCTAGAGCACCTTGGTCTGTACACAGCGTCCCAAATTGTTCAATCCCATCATCAAATGCTGTCTTCAAAGCATAATGTTTGTATCAATGAGCTTAGCATCGACGGATATGATACAGGTGCTCCATGGATCACAGTTTGCCAGGCACCTTGCTCTCCATGATCACCCTTAATTGCTTGCCCCAAGACTGCTCTATGGATGGTAGTTTGTGCTCCAAGAGTTCTCCATGGATGACAATTTGCCTGGCAATTGGCCATCCATGAGACCGCCCTTAATTGCTTGCTTGCCCCAGTAGCCCACATTAAGGAAGAATACCATCTAAAAGGTCTAGAAGAGCAATGAACCCACATCAAACAGGATTACCATCTAGAGTCCATACCAAAGAAGAAGAAGAAGCCCCAAGAGCCCACATCAAAGAGGAATACCATCAATAACGCCAATAGAAGCCCACATCAAAGAAGAGGAGGAGACAAGAAGAAAAGGAGAAAGAATTCAAAGAAGAAGATGATGAAGACAGAAGCAGGAGGAGGAGAAAAAGAAGAATATAGGTCCATAAATAACTTAGGTAGAAAAAAGAAGATAATGATGATCAGTTGGTAAATAACGAAGGCAAAATAAAGAAGAGAAGAAGAATAACTACAAACAAAGAAGAAAATGATGAACATTTGGTAAATAACAAAGGTAGAATAGCTTTACCCATAACCCTTCGAATCCCAATCTATCATAGCCAAACATCCCTTCAAAGGAATTTTTTTTTTTTATCGACTTCTAATCTCACGTGTTCCTAATGTATAAATAAAGGGTAGAAATACAATGCCTATCTCAATTGAAAACATGAATTTTATGTCGGCGTTCAAATCATGATGATCTTGCCCCAACTAAATCTTCTACAGTTAGGTTCAGAGAATTGACAGAACCTTTCTTCACTTCTTCACCTCGGGCTGTCAAGAGCTCCTCAATGCTCCCTGGCTCTCCAAACCACCCAAGTCGATCAGCAATTAGGTGTAGATTGTTACACCCACCGCAACGGCACCACCACTCCCATTCTCATATGATTCATGACAGACCATCTTCACAGATCTCGTTTCACAGACCTTGCAAGTGAAGACCATGGCCAGATCATGCCACTTGAGTTTTTACAAGTTGGACATGTCTGTTGCCCAGCAGAACCATCCTTACCATTGGACCCAATTGGATCGGAAACCTCCAATGGTTTTGAATCATCAGAGAATGTCATGTGGTCAGCAATTCCATTAGCCTTGCCTATCAAACATGGTAGCATCTGGATCCCTCTTCTGGCTGTGTTTACCTAGCAATATCTAGCTGTACCTCTGCCCAAGAGAGTATCCTTAGAGGGAAGAAATAACAGCAGTGCCAATCCTTCCACAAGAAAAGAAATTTATACAAAACTGAATTGGTGATTACGCAATTCACGGAACAAAACAACATGACCTCAAACTGGTTAAAGATGCAAACAGGAGATATCCCCCCATCAGAAACAATACATGATAAAGGGCAGGTCATAAACAGATGCTAGAGAAATCAAGAATCAAACAGGAGCCAGTACAACTCAAGAACAGCAGAATAATGTGGGTAGAATATAGACGACCTACAAGGCTTAGTTCCTGAATTTTACATTTATGAGGCAGGCCCTGACTCCATGCAATGTACCAACCATGATCCATTGCCAGTCCAGGGTAGCAAATGTTTTTTTTATTATTATTATTTTTTTTATCAATGGTGATTCTGGAGTCCATCTGGTGGCTCCCACCACGGATGATGACCCACAGTAGGAAAAGCCTCACAAAACCTGCAACACTACTAGCTGTTGGTTTGTGGCCTTTGATAAACAATAAAGCAATTGAATGGTGTCAGTTGTTTACACTCAAAATGGAAAAATTATATTAATCAGATGCTAGTATCATTGAATAATAGTGGTTTTGGTACCATGGGTCACTCATTGTAGGACCCACCAACTGGATGATCAGGATTCACATGCTGTACAGCCACGTGAACTATGGAGCAGCAACAAACCATGGTTTGACAGACAAGAAAGCTACACTTCAAATATACATGAATCAAGATGCATTGTGAAGATAGACGGCTTGTGATGATGGCTTGAAAGAAGGAATTTGAAATTACCCTCCTTTCATTCCACAATATTTGACGTTACAAAATCAGTCTAATGCCATGAAGATGAAGCAGTAAACTGATTAATTATCCATGTTCGCTACCATCTATTGTCCATCCTATTTACTATCTCTGCCATGAAGGAAAACTACAGCTGGAATTAGCTTGCGGATTAGTCGACAAACCACTTTGGCAGCAGGAAGCAAATGGATGCCACACATGCAATAAATGTAAATGAGAAATATAGGTGAACTAATATAAGTGAGAAAGAACGTGAATAAAGCTTGACCACGCAGATTGCATTTCTGACCAAGAGTACAATTTAATTCTTCATCATCGTCCTAATCATCTATGCCTTATACCAATTAATTGGGGTCGGCAACATGAATCCTGTTCCGCCATTCCACTCTACCATTTGGAATGTCATACTGTTCTGACATTCCACAAATATGCACCATTTCATTTCTTTTTATTTGAAAAGAATATCATTTTTGAAAATTTTCATAAATCCTGACTAACGGCCTCACAAAGTTCTTCCTGAATCCAAACCTTGTAAACAATGGTAAAAAATGGTAAAAATTGAGTATGAGACTGATAACAGTTATTACAAGGACACCTTTGAGTGACCACTTTTAGGGGAAGTACAAAAACAGATGCCACAACTCTCGAAGGAAGAAAGGAAAAAAAGGGACTGAAGAATAAGTTGAGAAGGATTGGGGTTATCAATGGGAAACCATGGGGGTGAGCTTGAGTCTGGCCCACTAGGTTTTTTTAGACTGAAGCTCATCCCCAAGCTAACAAGCTTTTCACTGTTGAATAATGGTCCCAACATCTTTCTTCAAGCTAGGCCAATAGGGATGATCCTCAACAAGCTTGATCATATTGTTTCACACAAAGTGACAACGAAGTCCTAAATGCAACTTTCCAAATAGTTCCTGCAAGGAACTCTTAGAAAGAGAATCATGCACCATAGAATATATAATCACCATGTAAGAAAATCTTGCTGAAATTGCCATCGATGGCTCAATCTCTAGTGATTTTCTTGAACCCCACAATAGAAACAGACAAAATATGTCTTGCAGCTAACAACATTTGCCACTTTATTCTCCCTGCCTGCTCAATAAATGAAAAATGAGCTCCCTGAATATAGGCGCTCATTTACTATTCCATGCGCTCAACTTCTTATGAGAGTTCATATATCATAGAGCTTTATGATCAAGATAGATCACAAACTCTCCTCAAAGGCCTTGGTCGCCTATTTGATTATCCACTTGAAAGGAGTAGATCTCATACTCTATAATAGGTGCCACAATAGTGGTGAAGTTCCTAATGAAACTTCTGTAAAGCATCATGATGCCATGAGACCTGAGCACCTAGTGTATGTTTTTAGCTCAAAATCGACCAATAGAATACTCCCTTTGGGGTTGGGCGTAGAAGACAGTAAACCTACTTACTGCACCAGCTTCAAATCATGCTTCTAATTGCTATACCATTCATATAACCTGCCTCTCTTGAATGTTCTTATTCATTCATTAACTGGCCAAATTCTAATCCGATGATAACCACCCCTCAAATTATTTTGAAAAGATTGCAGCATTATACATCATGTCTACCATATCCGGGCAGGTTGTCAATAGGGTACCCAAACCCATGTGTACCCTTAGTACCCAACCTGATTTTGACAGTTCCGGCCCTCTTTTTTTTTTTTTTTTTTCCTATACCCGTTAAAGATCAGGTCAGCTTTGGGAATAGTGTTATAGACCAGCTTGAATGCCAAACAGCAACAAAGTGGCACAAAATTGCCTGTTATAACGACGGATTCCGTCTGTCGCAAAAAAAAAAAAGGGTTCCTAGTCCGCCAAAAAATTTAACCAACATCGTTGCCTACTACAAGTCCTGCTTTGGCGGGTTTTAATTGACAGGACTTTTACGATGGACATGGATAAGAGAAAATTGACGAATTCGATCCATCGTAAACTTTTTGACGAATCTAAATTAAAATTTTCTAACGGATTTTCATATGTGGTAAAATTCTGCATCCGACACCTGGCAAAGACAAGAATTTGGTAATTATTGTCGGACTTTCCTGGATTTAGCGACGAATATGGTCCATCGCAAATCCAAAATTATACTACTTTGATCCCAATGATTTTTAGTAGAATTTCAGTTTTAAAAAATTTAATTTTGAAAACAAAAATTGAGCAGTTCAAATATAATTATATTTGATAAAAAAAAAGTTGAGAAGTTTAATAAAAATTGACAATGTTTTAGAAAAATTGAGATTTTTGAAATAAACAGGATTTAAAAAAGAATTGAAATTTTGAAAGAATTGACATTATTAAAAAAATGGCATTTTGAAAAAAATTGAGAAGTTTGAATAAAATTTAAAAGTTTGAAAAAATAGATTTTGAAAGAAAAAATGTGATTTTTTAAAAACAAATTGAGATTTTTTTATTTTTAAGAAAATTGAGAAATTTGATTAAAAAAAATGAGATTGAAAAAAAGTTGAGAAGTTTAAAAAAAATTGTGACTTTGAAAAAAAAAAAAAAAAGAGGAAGTTTGAATAATATTTATAAGTTTGAAAAAAATTATAATAAAAATTAACAATGTATAAGAAAAATTAAGATTTAGGAAAAATCGAGATTTTGAAAATAATCAGAATTTAAAAATGAACTAAAAATTTGAAAGAAATTAACATTCTTAAACAAATGGCATTTTCAAGAAAATTGAGAAGTTTGAATAAAATATATAAGTTTGAAAGAAAAAATATTTCGAAAAAAATTGTGATTTTAAAAAGAAATTGAGATTTTGTATTTTGAAAAAAAATTGAGGAATTTGATAGAAAATTTGACATTTTGAAAATGAAAATTGAGAAGTTAATCAAGATTTAACAAAGAACTGAAAGTTTGAAAGAAATTCAAAAAAAAATTGAGGAGTTCGAAAAATTAACATTTTTTAAAAAATGGAGAAGTTTGAAAAAAATTGAGACTTAGAAAAAACTTTGTTTTTGACAAAAAAAATTGGCATTCTAAAAAGGAAATTTGAGAAGTTAAAAAAAAATTGTGATTTTGAAAGAAAAAAGGTCCAAAAGTTTCAAAAAAGAAATTTATCATATTTGAGAACAATTCAGAATATAAAAAAATAGGGATTTAAAAAAATAGATTTTGAAAAGAAAATTGACATTTAAAACAAAAAATTAGCATTTTGAGAAAAAATTGAGAAGCTTGAATAAATTGATAAGTTTGAAAAAAAAATTGAGATTTTGTATTTTGAAAAATTGGTAAGTTTGATAAAAATAAAAAAAAAATTTAAAAAAAAAAAAAAGAAATTTCAAAAAAATAAATGAGAAGTTTAAAAAAAATCAACATTTCGAACAAAGAAATAGAGAAGTTTGAAAAAAAAAAAATTAGATTTTGACAAAAAATTGACATTTTGAAAAGAAACTTAAGATTCGTTTATGCAAACGCACAAGTTCATTGTTACGAAAAATGATGGCCCAAGTATAATGAAGCGTAATTGTAAGAATAACTTATAATGATGAGATTGATCAAATTCTATAATCAGGTCATCCTAAAGTTGATCTGAACGGTCAGATATGTTCAGTGCGTGCTAATTAGGAAGGAGGGACAAAATTCAGCCCAATCAGAATCATCCAAAACACTCTTTAAATGGGCACGATCATTTTGTCTATATCTAGATAGATTTTGACAATCTAATCAGTCCATATTGAAAAGTAAATGACTTCAGATGTTTATATTAAATTTCACTCAAATCTAATTGTTGGATCATAAGATATGACCCATCATATTAGTGATCAATCTTATCTTTCCAATATCTTTCTCATTGGAAAATTGATCAGGGTGAGTGACTAGTCAAATCGACGCCCTTGATGAGTAAAATAAAGTGATTGGATCATAGTCCAAATTGAGCCAAATTTTTAGGTTAAAATTGCACTGCAACTTGCTAACCTAATGAAAACCCAAGAAATGTCTAGTCATTGGACCCCAAAGTCTAATTCAGCCATTGAGATTTGGATCTTCTTAATGTTTGGTGTTGCGTCCTAAAATCATAATAAAGAACATATGAACGTGATAAATATACATAAAATACATCAACTTGGGCTCACACGATTAGGGTAACCAACATGGATTGGCTAGTGACCCTGCTAGTGATCGGTGCTCTGTGGGCCCCACCATGATGTATGTGTTTCATCCACGTCGTCCATGCATTTTACCAGATCATTTTATAGTATGAGCCCAAAATAGAGGTTGATCCAAATCTCAAGTGGACCACATCACACAAAACAGTGTTAATGGAATGCTCACCATTAAAGTCTTCTTGGGGCCCATGGAAGTTTTGGAAGAAGCTGATAGTTGTTTTTCCGCTACATCCAGGTTGGTATGACCTGACGCTAGGAGGATTTTAATGGTGGACATTCAATCACTACTATTTCCTATGGTGTGGTCCACCTGAGATGTAGATTTGACTCATTTTTAGGATCAAGCCCTAAAATGATCTTGAGAAATGGTTGGACAGCGTGGATAAAACACATATATCATGGTGCAGCCCACACACCACCTGACCACTAGCCACCTGGCTAGTGGCAACATCGATAGCCAAGCCGCTCCCTTAGGTGTTACCTGGGTAACACCTTAATGGGTGTTACCCTTACTGTATGGCCCACCCTAATGATGTGTTGTATATCCATGTTGTCCATCCGTTTTTCCAGCTCAGTTTTTGACATGTTCCCAAAAGTTAAGCAAATCCAAATCTCATGTGGAGCATACCACAGAAATAGTGGTGATTGAACGTCTACAATTAAAAACTTCCTAAGCCCACAATATGCCCACCATAACGTTTACTTTCCATCCAACCCATTGGTAATGTCAAACAAATGTGGATGAAAGGAAAAAGATTAAGATCAACTTGATCCAAAACTTTTGTGGCTCAAAAAAAGTTTTAATGGTCATTTGCAACAGTTTCCAGTTGTGTTGTCCACCTGAGATTTGGACTAGCTTAAGTTTTGGCATGACGTACTATTGATATGGGAAAATGGATGGTCAGCATGGATATAAAAAAACTCATCAGGTTGGTTGGGCCCCATAAGATGGAGTTGGATTGCGTCCTTCCTCAGTATGGACACAAAGCATCCAAATCGAGCTGTGGAGGGGCCCACCAGTGATGTATCTATTTATCCACTCCACAAGCTGACTGCATGAGACCAAGAATGAGGCAGGTCCAATGGTCAGGTCGACCACACCATAAATGACTCTTGCATTTAATGCTTTGTGCATTTAGTGCAACCCAAGCTCAATATTTGGTGTGGTCAACCTAACCGTTGGACCGCTTCCCCATAAGGTAAGAGTAACACCACTAAGTTGTTGCCGGGGTAACACCTAATTCGCTCCTGTCCCCAAATTGAGAGAGGGAAATGAAATCCCTTCCCCCCCTCCCCCCCCCTTGTTATCTTCTTTTTTAAGAATTATAGCAATGGGTTTTATTTGTGAGAAAAAGAAAAGTTATCCCAGCATTCATTGCACTCTTAAGCATGTGTTGCATGATCTCTGTATTACTATATCTTCGTTTTAGCATGTCCTGCTTGATTGTTTTGAGTTGATGTATTGAATTAGTTTCTATTGTTAACTATGATTTGGAAATGTTGTATGTATGACTTCGAAACATTTAGTTCCATTTTATTGGTTTAGCTTGTGGTATTGAATTTCTATTGTTAGTTGACTTATGTTGGATGTGTGACTTAGAAACATTTCTATTTTATTGGATTAGTTTGAGTTGATGAATTGAATTAGTTTCTATTGTTTCTCCAGTTTGATATGAATGCCTTTTGATGATATCAGGTTTAAGAAATTCAAAATGCAACAAATGCACGCCAATTTATTTTTTAAAAAAAATTGAACATTAACGACGGACCAAATTTGTCGCCACTATTCCAACAATTAAAACGACTATTGAACTTCGTCGTTTTTCCTAAGATTACCGACGGACCTAATCCATTGTTATTATTTCAGAGCGACGAACAATCCGCGGCTGAATGGGCGTTTTTTGCGATAAAGATCCGTCGTTTATGGAACGACAAACTATATCCGTCGAAATTTACCGACGGATTTGGTCTGTCATTTAAAATTAATGACTGCAAAAAAAATGTGACCATGCGACGGACTTGGCTAGGGTAGTAACCAAGGAAGCCATTCGGCTGCCACTAGTGGTCAATGGTTTGTGCTCTGTGGGCTCCACCATGATGTATGTGTTTTATGCATGCCGTCCATCATAATGCAAGACAATACCAAAAATGAGGCATATCTAAATCTTAAGTGGACCACATCACAAAGAAAACAGTAGTGATTGATTGTCCACCATTAAAACCTCCTAAAGTCACTGTTTTGACATCCAACCGGTTGATCAGGTCAGTATGACCTGGATGAAGGAAAAAAAAAAAAAAAAACAAATATCAGCTTGATTCAAAACTTTCGCAGTCTTTAGGAAGCTTTTAATAGCGGATGTTTAATCAACACTATATTATGTGATACGGTCTACTTAAGATTTGGATCTACCTCATTTTAGACTCATATCATAAAATGACCTAGAAAAAAATAGATGGACAACGTACATGGATGAAACACATACATCATGGTGGAGCCCACAACACCTACCACTAGCCATTGGGTAGTGGCAGCGTCACTAGCCCACCCTTTGTAAGGAATCCCGGTTGGATTGAGACCAACTTGATTGGGCAGTGATGGTGCTTTGTGGGCCTCACCATGATATATATGTATTTCATCCATGCCATCCATCCATTTTTTCATATCATTTTAAGTTATTAGCCCAAAATTGAGGCAGATCCAAATATCAGGCGGACCACATCACAGGAAACAATGCCGATTAAATGTCCACCGTTAAAAATTGTGAGGGCCACAAAATTTTTGGATCAAGCTGATTTTTTTTCCCTCTATCTGGGTCTACATAACTTAATCAACAGGTTATCAAAAAAAAACAAAAAATTACAATGAGCCCTATGAAGTTTTTAAAAGTGGACATTCAAGCACCACTGTTTTCTATGGTCCACATGAGATTTAGATTGCCACATTCTTGCATCAAGCCTTAAAATGATCTTGGAAAGTGGATGGATGGTATGGACAAAACACATACACAATGGGAGGGCACATAGAGCATTGACCCACCTGGCTATTGGTGATGTGATCACTTCGGTTGAGATAGCTTGACCAAGAGTGGGCATCTCTTGTGAGCTCAAATTGCTTAGTGCAGAACACAACACCAAGGTTGGTACTATGTTGATGTGGCAAAGTTTTGTGGGGCCATCATAATGTATGTGTTGGATGCGGATTAGGTACTACCAGAGCCTATGTAGAGCTTGGGACAGGCTATTACGTGGCACATGGGTATGGTTGGTGGAGAGCAGACCTGACAGGCTTGCTGATGTTGCAGGTCTCTTCTGACAACATGCTCTCCACCAATACAGGCATGACACGTACATGCCATGTCAAGCCTGTCCCAAGCTCTGTCACATGCTCCGTAGTACCTAATCAGCTCCCAAATGTGTTATGTCCATACCATTCATCCATTTTACCAAATCATTTTAGGACATGAACCCAAAATTTAGGGACATGGATTGATACCAAGCTCGGTACTGGTCTATCAATCCAGGTCTGTTTGACCTTATGAACAGGTTCGATAGCAAATAAACATAGCCGTGGGCCCTGAGAAGGTTTCACTGAGGATGTTTAGTCCCCACTGCTTCTTTTGGTGTGGTCCACTTAAGCTTTAGATCTTACCCTCAAACTCGCAACATAAATGTATACATTATGTTGGGCCACAAAGCATTTCAAGTACCGACCAGAGCAGATTAGGTGAGACAACAGCATCACAGGGTGCGGCCCTTACCATGGGTTGCCGTGGGGCCCACCTTAATATAATATTATGTATCCACACCGTCCATCCATTTCTCCATATCAGTTTATCACATTATCTTGAAACAGATCTAATTATCAGGTGGACCATACCAAAGGAAATAGTGTTTATTGGCCATTAATGAACCACAAAAGTATTGGGTGAAGCTGATATTTATTTTGATCCCTTCATCTAGGCTTATGTGACCTTATCAACAGATTGGATGGTAAATAAACACTACCAAAACGTTAAGTTGCGCCTTGATAAGTTTTTAATGGTAGGTTGGTCCATCACCACTCTTTCTTATGCTACGATCCACCTGATAATTGGATCTGCTTCATTTTTGGGATAATACCCTAAAATGATCGGTTAAAACAGATGGACAGAGTAGATAGATAATACATACATCAAGATGAGCCCCACGGTAACCCCACGGTAAGGGCCGCACCATCTTGGGTGAGGCCGGGGTATCACCTAATTTGCTCTTCTGGCAAACGGTGTGGATATAAGACACATACATCCGGTGGGCCCCACAGTCAGGGATCCACCGAAGCAACCGTAGTGCTAGTACCTAGTGCATACATCAAGAGCCACGAAAGCCATGACATCCAGAACAGGTAGGCCATACCCAAACGGTGCCTACCTTTGTGGTCCATTAATGGCCAATAGGATCAACCAACTTCACCCTCTTCACATAAGGTTGATCCTGGATGAAGGAAGAAAAAAAAAAAAAAACAAATATCAGCTTGATTCAAAACTTTCCGTAGCCCTTAGGAAGGTTTTTAATGGCGGACATTCAATCAACACTAGACATTCAATCAACACTATATTATGTGATATGGTCCACTTAAGATTTGGATCTACTTCATTTTTGGGTTCATATCATAAAATGATATGAAAAATAGATGGACAATGTATATGGATGAAACACATCCATCATGGTGGAGCCCACATAGCACCTACCACTAGCCATTGGGTAGTGACAGGGTCACTAGCCCGCCCTTTGTAAGGAACTGCCATTGTGCCATTGGATTGAGATCAATGCAATTGGGCAGTGACGGTGTTTTGTGGGCCTCACCATGATATATGTATTTCATCCATGCCATCCATCCATTTTTCATATCATTTTAAGTTATTAGCCCAAAACTGAGGCAGATCCAAATATCAGGCGGACCCATCATAGGAAATAGTGTCAATTGAATGCCCACCATTAAAAACTGTGAGGGCCACAGAATTTTTGGATCAAGCTGATATTTGTTTTTTTCCCTCCATCTAGGTCTACAGGACTTAATCAACAGGTTATCAAAAAAATTACAATGAGCCCTATGAGGTTTTTAATAGTGGACATTAAATCACTACTGTTTTCTATGGTCCACCTGAAATTTAGATTGCCACTTTTTTTGCATCAAGCCTTAAAATGATCTTGGAAAATGGATGGATGGTATAGATAAAACACATACACCATTGTAGGGCATATAGAGCATTGACCCACCTGGCTATTGGTGATGTGATCACTACGGTTGAGACAGTGTGACCAAGAGTGGGCATCTCCTGTGGGCTCAAATTGCTTAGTGAAGAACACAGCACCAAGGTTGGTATTGTGTTGATGTGGCAAATTTCTGTGGACCCATCATAATGCATGTGTTGGACATGGATAAGGTACTACCAGAGCCTCTGCAGAGTTTAGAACGGGCTAGTACCAGGCCGTGGGTATTGGTGGAGAGCAGACATGACAGGCTTGCTGACGTGGCAGATCTCTTCTGACAACATGCTCTCCACCAATACAGACGAGACACATATGTGCCACATACATCAAGCCTGTCCCGAGCTCTGTACATGCTCGGTAGTACCTAATTGGGCTCCCAATTGTGTTATGTCCATACCGTCCATCCATTTTACAAAATCATTTTAGGACATGAACCCAAAATTTAGGGACATGGATTGATACCAAGCTCGGTATTGGTCTATCAATCGAGGACTGTTTGACCCTATGAGCCGGTTGGATGGCAAATAAACATAGCCGTGGGCCCAGAGAAGGTTTCCCTGTGGACATTTAGTCCCCACTGCTTCCTTTGGTGTGGTCCACTTAAGCTTTAGATCTTACCCTCAAATAAGCTGGCAACATAAATGTACTGTGGATAAAATATATACATTATGTTGGGCCACAAAGCATTTCAAGTACCGACTACCACCGATCTCATGGGGAACAGACGCGGACGCCCTCCCATGGCCCTTCGCAGGAAATGTCTGCGAGGGAAGTTAGGTGGGACCCACAATGATGTTTGTAAGAAATCCACTCAGTCCATCCATTTTTCCAGATCATGTCTGCGAGGTAAGCTAGGTGGGACCCACTATGATGTTTGTAAGAAATCCACTCCGTCCATCCATTTTTCCAGATCATGTGTGCGAGGGAAGCTAGGTGGGATCCAAGAATGATGCAAATCCAAAACTGGAAGTGGGCTGTACCACAGAAAAACGTGAGTAGGTAAATGCCTATTGTTGAAACCACCCTGGTTCCACCGTGGTATTTATATGCCATCCACACCGTTGCGATGAACTGAAAACACAACAATTAGCCTGACCCAAAACTTCTTGGCCTCATGAATGTTTCAACGGTTGAAGTTCAAACCATTTGAATTTGCGGGTAGGCGCGGATAAGCTACTAACGAAATTTGCTACTAAAGTGACGTCACCAGATTCTGTGGGCCCCATCATGATGTATATGTTGTATCCACACCGTTCATCCCAGGTCATTCTAGCGCATGAGCCAAAGAATGAGGCAGAGCCAAAGAATGAGGGAGCGCCAAATCTCAAGTGGACCCACCAGAGAAAGCAGTGACCGTTGAAACCTTCCTGAGGCTAATTTGAGATCCAACCTGTTCATAAGTTAACAAAGACATGGATGATGGGAAAGCATAAATATCAGCTTGATCGAAAACTTCTGTGGCCCAAGAAGTTTTTAATGGTAGGCGTTCAATCCCCATTGTTTTCTGTTGTGAGGTCCACTTGAGCTTTGGATCTTCCTCATTCTTTGGCTCATGCCCTCACATGATCTTTTCAAATGGATGGACGGTGTGGATACAACACATACATCATGGTGGGCCCGCAGAACTTGCTGACGTCACTTCAGTAGCCAAATCACTACTGACGCTGTTAGTAGCTAATCCGCGTTGGGTGGATTTCTCACAAGAATCCATGGTCGCAGGAAGCTGCGACGAAAGGCTTTCGCAGTAAGCTTTCCAAATACGAGAAGGAGCTTTCTATAAATAAAACCCAAATCCTCAACCAACAAAATAACTGTTGCTTTCTTTCCTTTTTCATCTCCTTCCTGAGAGAGAAGCTCTATTTCTTTCTTCCTTCTGCTGTCCAGAGAGAGAGAGAGAGAGAGACAGAGAGAGAAATGTCTTCCTCGTTTATTCGTCCCACGAGAATTGAAGCCAATATAGAATTGATAAATACAACATGGAAAGAAGAACAAGATTCTGAAATTGAAGAACCTTCAATCACATTTCAAGTTGAGCTGAAGAATGAGTGCTTTGTCTTCTTCAATTCCGACATAACCCGACCTCCTCTCATCATGCCTTCTACTGTCTCCACCAACACCTTTCGTACTAAGATGTCCTCCTTCTTATGTCCCCAGACTTCCCACCGTCGAGTCCTCCGCATGCTTTCCACTATGGGAATTGACGATCAGGGCGTCGCCGAGGATTTGAGTTCTATCATTTCCACTTACAGCCAGAAGAAAGTCGAAGAGGTTATCCGTATGGGGGTTAATGGAATGGAGATTGAAATTCATATAGAGCATCTGTTAATAGGATCTTACAATGACTTGATGGATATTGACAATGGGCGGGCCAAGGTTCATGGGTCGAGATCATTGGCTGAGATTGAGGCTTTGCTGGAGAAATATAAAGTTAACAGCTGGGATGAGAGGGAGAATTGTGGGATATGTTTGGATGAGTTGGGTGACAGTGAGACAAAGGAAGTTAGTGTTCTGCCCTGTTCACATCCGTTTCATGTGAGTTGCATGAAGAGATGGTTGGAAGAAAGTGATTCCTGCCCGCTGTGTAGAATGCGTCTCTGAAAATAAATTGTTATTTTTATTTTTTATTTCTCTTTTGAAATCAAACATTCAATTTGTTTCAATTTAGATTCATGCAACTTTGGTATTGGAGTTCATTGTTTTTTCTTTAATCAAACATTCAATTTATTTCTTATTTGTTTCAATCTAGATTCAACACTCTTGTGGAGCTAGTCATATGCACACCATCTCTTACTCGGACTAGGATCCGAATAAGCATGTGGGGCCTGGTCTGTGTTCAGGCTTTAGCCCATGAAAGGTCCAGTCCACTGAGGTTCTAGTTCATGGGTGGAGCTTGGACAGACATTAGCCCTGCATTTCCCTTAATATTCCCACTATTTCCATTGGTTTTAAAATCATGGGCCGGCCCTTCAAGAGCTCAGCATGAACTTGTCCTGTTCCAAGATAGGTAGTTGGTTCTTTTCTTGTCGACTCTCCATTTTTCACCATACATGTGTGGTCCGCCTGGTTAGTGGATTGGCCTGATTTATGGTAACCCAAGTGCCCGGCAATTCATCTTTTTAATCATTGCATGAATAAACATGGTGCCACTTCTTTCCAGGTGTCTGATTTTTGAGTATAGGAAAAAAAAAATTTGAATATCAAACAGCATCCCTCAGGCAAAGGTCAATCATCCAAACCATTGAATTTGAATGAAAGGTACCACAAGTAGCCTGCAAGGAGGTCTGTTTGACTTATTATTATCTTTTATGGTGTACAGACAACAAATAAAAGCTCTAGATTGAATTATTTAAACCCTTTGATAATCTAGCTGTTTTCCTTTGAAGATGAACAGTCACCATAACCATTGCATGATCAATGGGTTGAAGTATTCAATCAGAGATTTTTTTTTCCCCCAAGAATCACCATCCAAGGGTTTGTGTCATTGAAAGGGCCCAAATCCAACAGCTAGAGCACCTTGGTCTGTACACAGCCCCCCAAATTGTTCAATCCCATCATCAAATGCTATCTTCAAAGCATAATGTTTGTATCAATAAGCTTAGCATCGACGGATATGATACAGGTGCTCCATGGATCACAGTTTGCCTGGCACCTTGCTCTCCATGATCACCCTTAATTGCTTGCCCCAAGAGTGCTCCATGGATGGTAGTTTGTGCTCCAAGAGTTCTCCATGGATGACAATATGCCTGGCAATTGGCCATCCATGAGACTGCCCTTAATTGCTTGCTTGCCCCAGTAGCCCACATTAAGGAGGAATACCATCTAAAAGGTCTATAAGAGCAATGAACCCACATCAAACAGGATTACCATCTAGAGCCCATTCCAAAGAAGAAGAAGAAGCCCCAAGAGCCCACATCAATGAGGAATACCATCAATAATGCCAATAGAAGCCCACATCAAAGAAGAGGAGGAGACAAAGAAGAAGAAAAGGACAAAGAATTCAAAGAAGAAGATGATGAAGACAGAAGCAGGAGGAGGGGAAAAAGAAGAATATAGGTCCATAAATAACTAAGGTAGAAAAAACAAGACAATGATGATCAGTTGGTAAATAACAAAGGCAAAATAAAGAAGAGAGGATGAATAACAACAAACAAAGAAGAAAATGATGAACATTTGGTAAATAACAAAGGTAGAATAGCTTTACCCATAACCCTTCGAATCCCAATCTATCATAGCCAAACATCCCTTCAAAGGAAAAAAAAAAAAATTATCAACTTCTAATCTCACGTGTTCTTAATGTATAAATAAAGGGTAGAAATACAATGCCTATCTCAATTGACAACACGAATTTTATGTTGGCGTTCAAATCATGAAGATCTTGCCCCAACTAAATCTTCTACAGTTAGGTTCAGAGAATGGACAGAACCTTTCTTCACTTCTTCACCTCGGGCTGTCAAGAGCTCCTCAATGCTCCCTGGCTCTCCAAACCACCCACGTCGATCAGCAATTAGGTGTAGATTGTTACACCCACCGCAAAGACCACCACCACTCCCATTCTCATATGATTCACGACAGACCATCCTCACAGATCTTGTTTCGCAGACCTTGCAAGTGAAGACCAAGGCCAGATCATGCCACTTGAGTTTTTACAAGTTGGACATATCTGTTGCCCAACAGAACCATCCTTACCATTGGACTCAATTGGATTGGAAACCTCCAATGGTTTTGAATCATCAGAGCAAGTCAATATCTATCTGTATTAGCCTTGCCTATCAAACATGGTAGCGTCTGGATCCCTCTTCTGGCTGTGTTTACCCAGCAATATCTAGCTGTACCTCTGCCCAAGAGAGTATCCGTAGAGGGAAGAAATAACAGCGATGCCAATCCTTCCACAAGAAAAGAAATTTATACAAAACTGAATTGGTGATTACGCAACTCACGGAACAAAACAACATCACCTAAAAATGGTTAAAGATGCAAACGGGAGATATCCCCCCATCAGAAACAATACATGACAAAGGGCAGGTCATAAAGAGATGCTAAAGAAATCAAGAATCAAACGGGCAAGTACAACTCAAGAACAGCAGAATAATGTGGGTGGAATATAGACGACCTACAAGGCTTAGTTCCTGAATTTTACATTTATGAGGCAGGCCCTGACTCCATGCAATGTACCAACCATGATCCATTCCCAGTCCATGGTACAATTTTTTTTTTTATTATTATTTTTATCAATGGTGATTCTGGAGTCCATCTGGTGGTTCCCACTATGGATGATGACCCACAGTAGGAAAAGCCTCACAAAACCTGCAACACTACTAGCTGTTGGTTTGTGGCCTTTGATAAACAATAAAATAATCAAAAGGTGTCAGTTGTTTACACTCAAAATGGAAACATTATATTAATCAGATGCTAGTATCATTCAATAATAGTGGTTTTTGTACCATGGGTCACTCATTGTGGGGCCCACCAACTGGATGATCAGGATTCACATGCTGTACAGCCACGCGAACTATGGAGCAGCAACAAACCATGACTTGTTAATGGTTTCATGGTTTGACAGACAAGAAAGCTACTCTTCAAATATACATGAATCAAGATGCATTGTCAAGATAGAAGGCTTGTGATGATGGCTTGAAAGAAGGAATTTGAAATTACCCTTCTTTCAGTCCACAGTATTTAACGTTACAAAATCAGTCTAATGCCATGAAGGTGAAGCAGTAAACTGATTAATTATCCATGTTCAGTACCATTTATTATCCATCCTATTTACTATCTCTGCCATGAAAGAAAACTAAAGCTGGAATTAGCTTGCGGATCAGTCGACAAACCACTTTGGCAGCAGGAAGCAAATGGATGCCACACATGCATTAAATGTAAATGAGAAATATAGGTGAACTAAATAAGTGAGAAAGAACGTGAATAAAGTTTGTACGCACAGATTGCATTGCCGACCAAGAGTACAAATTAATTCTTCATTACCGTCATCATCATCTATGCCTTACACCAATTAATTGGGGTCGGCTACATGAATCCCGTTCCGCCAATCCACTCTATCATTTGGAATGTCACTGTTCTGACATTCCACAAATATGCACCATTTCGTATCTGTGTGATTTTTTTCATAAGGAAATTTTCCCAATAATCCTCTAATTATTGAATCGTCCACATGGCCTTGATAGAGTATTTGGGATTGGATTTACCATTCTTCTATTGCCAATCTCAAGATTCAGAATAGGAATTCTCATGATTGATCGGCAGAAGCTAGGCAAGCAGTGCATTGCTAGCAGGCGTACTTTCTTCAGGATTCTATTTGTTCATTGATTATTCAGTCAGTTTTATTGAAAAATTCAAATTTTCTTGTTGAAACTGTTTGTGAACTATTCAGTAATTTGAAAACAAAATATGGAGAAATATTTAAGAAAATTTTGATTTCTTTTTATTTAAAAAGAGTATCATTTTTGAAAATTTTCATAAATCCTTACTAACGGCCTCACAAAGTTCTTCCTGAATCCAAACCTTGTAAACAATGGTAAAAAAATGGTGAAAAATGAGTATGAGACTGATAACAGTTATTAGAAGGACACCTTTGAGTAAGGACCACTTATCAATGGGAAACCATGGGGGTCAGCTTGAGTCTGGCCCACTAGGTTTTTTGAGACTGAAGCTCATCCCTAAGCTAACAAGCTTTTCACTATTGAATAATGGTCCCAACATCTTTCTTCAAGCTAGGCCAATAGGGATGATCCTCAACAAGCTTGATCATATTGTTTCACACAGAGTGGCAACTAAGTCCTAAATGCAACTTTCCAAATAGTTCCTGCAAGGAACTCTTAGAAAGACAATCATGCACCATAGAATATATAATCACCATGGAAGAAAATCTTGCTGAAATTGCCATTAATGGCTCAATCTCTAGTGATTTTTTTGAACCCCACAACAGAAACAGACAAAATATGTCTTGCAGCTAACAGCATTTGCCACTTTATTCTCCCTGCCTGCTCAATAAATGAAAAATGAGCTCCCGAATATAGGCGCTCATTTAGTATTCTATGCGCTCAACTTCTCATGAGAGTTCATATATCATAGAACTTTATGATCAAGATAGATCACGAACTATCCTCAAAGGCCTTGGTCGCCTTTTTGATTATCCACTTGAAAGGAGTAGATCTCATGCTCTATAATAGGCGCCACAATAGTGGTGAAGTTCCTAAAGAACCTTCTGTAAAGGAGTAGATCTCATACTCTATAACAGGTGCCTTGGTTGCCTATTTGATTAATTATCCACTTGAAAGGAGTAGATCTCATACTCTATAATAGGCGCCACAGTAGTGGTGAAGTTCCTAAAGAACCTTCTGTAAAGGAGTAGATCTCATACTCTATAACAGGTGCCTTGGTTGCCTATTTGATTAATTATCTCATACTCTGTAAAGCAGTTCCTGATGAACCTTCTGTAAAGCATCATGATGCCATGAGACCTGAGCACCTAGTGTATGTTTTTGGCTCAAAATCAACCAATAGAATACTGCCTTTGGGGTTGGGTGTAGAAGATTGTAAACCTACTTAGTGCACCAGCTTCAAATCATGCTTCTAATTGCTCTACCACTCATATAACCTGCCTCTCTTGAATGTTCTTATTCATTCATTAACCGGCCAAATTCTAATCCGATGATAACCAACCCTCACATTATTTTGAAAAGATTGCAGCATTATACATCATGCTACCATATCTGGTCAGGTTGTCAACAGGCTACCCAAACCCATGTGTACCCTTAGTACCCAACCGGACATGGATAGAGAAAATTGACGAATTCGATCCGTCGTAAACTTTACGATGGATCTAAATTAAAATTTTCTAACGGATTTTCATACGTCGCAAAATTCTGCATCCAACACCTGGCAAAGACAGGAGTTTGGTAATTATTGTCGGACTTTCCTGGATTTAGAGACGGATATGTTCCATTGCAAATCCAAAATTATACTACTTTGATCCAAGTGATTTTTAGTAGAATTTCAGTTTTAAAACATTTAATTTTGAAAACGAAAATTGAGCAGTTCGAAAATAATTAATTTTGATAAAAAAGTTGAGAAGTTTAATAAAAATTGACAACGTTTTAGAAAAATTGAGATTTTTAAAATAAGCAGGATTTAAAAAAGAACCGAAATTTTGAAAGAAATTGGCATTATTAAAAAATGGCATTTTGAAAAGAAAAATTTGAGAAGTTCGAATAAAATTTAAAAGTTTGAAAAAATAGATTTTGAAAGGAAAAAAATTGATTTTTTAAAAAGAAATTGAGATTTTTTATTTTTAAAAAGAAATTGAGATTTTTTTTTTTTTTAAAAAATTGAGAAATTTGATATATAAAAAAAAGAATAGAAAATACAAGTTGAGAAGTTTAAAAAAAATTGTGATTTTGAAAAAAAAAATGAGGAAGTTTGAATAATATTTATAAGTTTGAAAAAATTTGTAATAAAAATTAACAATGTATAAGAAAAATTAAGATTTAGGAAAAAATGAGATTTTGAAAATAATCAGAATTTAAAAATGACCCGAAATTTCGAAAGAAATTGACATTCTTAAACAAATGGCATTTTCAAGAAAATTGAGAAGTTTGAATAAAATATATAAGTTTGAAAGAAAAACTATTTTGAAAAAAATTGTGATTTTTAAAAAGAAATTGAGATGTTGTATTTTGAAAAAAAATTGAGAAATTTGATAGAAAATTTGACATTTTGAAAACGAAAATTGAGAAGTTAATCAGGATTTAACAAAGAACCGAAATTTGAAAGAAATTTGAAAAAATATTGAGAAGTTTGAAAAATTGACATTTTAAAAAAAATGGAGATGTTTGAAAAAAAATTGAGACTTAGAAAAAACTTTGTTTTTGACAAAAAAATTGGCATTTTAAAAAAGAAAATTGAGAAGTTTAAAAAAAATTGTGATTTTGAAAGGAAAAAGGTCCAAAAGTTTCAAAAAAGAAATTTATCATATTTGAGAAAAATTCAGAATATGAAAAAAGATTGGGATTTAAACAAAATGAGATTTTGAAAAGAAAATTGAAATTGAAAACAAAAAATTAGCATTTTGAAAAAAATTGAGAAGCTTGAATAAATTGATAAGTTTGAAATTTTTTTTTGAGATTTTGCATTTTGAAAAATTGGTAAGTTTGATAAAAAAAAATGTAAAATTGAAAAAATAAATGAGTAGTTTAGAAAAATCAACATTTTGAACAAAGAAATAGAAAAGTTTGAAAAAAAAAAAAAGATTTTGACAAAAAATTGACATTTTGAAAAGAAACTTAAGATTGGTTTATGCAGACACACAAGTTCACTGTTACAAAAAATGATGGATGGCCCAAGTATAATGAAGCGTAATTGTAAGAATAACTTATAATGATGAGATTGATCAAATTCTATAATCAGGTCATCCTAAAGTTGATCTAAACGGTCAGATATGTTCAGTGCATGCTAATTAGGAAGGAGGACAAAATTCAGCCCAATCAGAATCATCCAAAACACTCTTTAAATGGGCACGATCATTTTGTCTAGATCTAGATAGATTTTGGATCTTCCTCATTCTTTTGCTCATGCCCTCCCATGATCTTTTCAAATGGATGGACGGTGTGGATACAACACATACATCATGGTGGGGCCACAGAACTTGCTGACGTCACTTCAGTAGCAAAATCACTGCTGACGCGGTTAATAGCTGATCCGCGTTGGGTGGATTTCTCACAAGAATCCACGGTCGCACAGGAAGCTGCGGCGAAAGGCTTTCTCAGAAGACTTTCCAAATACGAGAAGCTTTCTATAAATAAAACCCAAATCCTCAACCAACAAAATAACTGTTGCATTCTTTCCTTTCTCTCCTTTCTCTCCTTCCTGAGAGAGAAGCTCTATTTCTTTCTTCCTTCTGCTGTCCAGAGAGAGAGAGAGAGAGAGACAGAGAGAGAAATGTCTTCCTCGTTTATTCGTCCCACGAGAATTGAAGCCAATATAGAATTGATAAATACAACATGGAAAGAAGAACAAGATTCTGAAATTGAAGAACCTTCAATCACATTTCAAGTTGAGCTGAAGAACGAGTGCTTTGTCTTCTTCAATTCTGACACAACCCGACCTCCTTTCATCATGCCTTCTACTGTCTCCACCAACACCTTTCGCACTAAGATGTCCTACTTCTTATGTCCCCAGACTTCCCACCATCAAGTCCTCCGCATACTTTCCACTATGGGAATTGATGATCAGGGCGTCGCCGAGGATTTGAGTTCTATCATTTCCACTTACAGCCAGAAGAAAGTCGAAGAGGTTATCCGTATGGGGGTTAATGGATTGGAGATTGAAATTCATATAGAGTATCTGTTAATAGGATCTTACAATGACTTGATGGATATTGACGATGGGCAGGCCAAGGTTCATGGGTTGAGATCATTGGCTGAGATTGAGGCTTTGCTGGAGGAATATAAAGTTAACAGCTGGGATGAGAGGGAGAATTGTGGGATATGTTTGGATGAGTTGGGTGATAGTGAGACAAAGGAAGTTAGTGTTCTTCCCTGTTCACATCCGTTTCATGTGAGTTGCATGAAGAGATGGTTGGAAGAAAGTGATTCCTGCCCGCTGTGTAGAATGCGTTTCTGAAAATAAGTTGTTGTTTTATTTTTTATTTCTCACTTTTGTAATCAAACATTCAATTTATTTCTTATTTGTTTCAATCTAGATTCAGCACTCTTGTGGAGCTTGTCATATGCACACCATCTCTTACTCGGACTTGGATCCGAGTAAGCATGTCGGGCCTGGTCTGTGTTCAGGCTCTAGCCCATGAAAGGTCCAGTCCACTGAGGTTCTAGTTCATGGGTGGAGCTTGGACAGACATTAGCCCGGCATCTGCCTTAATATTCCCACCCACTATTCCCATTGGTTTTAAAATCAAGAGCTCAGCATGAACTTGTCCTGTTCCAAGATAGGTAGTTGGTTCTTTTCTTGTCGACTGTCCATTTTTCACCTTACATGTGTGGTCCGCCCGGTTAGTGGATTGGCCTGATTTATGGTAACCCACATGCCCCGCAATTCATCTTTTTAATCATTGCATGAATAAACATGGTGCCTCTTCTTTCCAGTTGTCTGATTTTTGAGTTTAGGGGGAAAAAAAAAAATTTGAATATCAAACAGCATCCCTCAGGCAAAGGTCAATCATCCAAACCATTGAATTTGAATGAAAGGTACCACAAGTAGCCTGCAAGGAGGTCTGTTCGACTTATTATTATCTTTTATGGTGTACAGACAACAAATAAAAGTTGTGGATTGAATTATTTAAACCCTTTGATAATCTACTTGTTTTCCTTTGAATATGAACAGTCACCATAACCATTGCATAATCAATGGGTTGAAGTATTCAATCAGAGATTTTTTTTTTCCCAAGCATCACCATCCAAGGGTTTGTGTCATTGAAAGGGCCCAAATCCAACAGCTAGAGCACCTTGGTCTGTACACAGCCCCCCAAATTGTTCAATCCCATCATCAAATGCTGTCTTCAAAGCATAATGTTTGTATACATAAGCTTAGCATCGATGGATATGATACAGGTGCTCCATGGATCACAGTTTGCCTGGCACCTTGCTCTCCATGATCACCCTTAATTGCTTGCCCCAAGAATGCTCCATGTATGGCAGTTTGTGCTCCAAGAGTTCTCCGTGGATGACAATTTGCCCGGCAATTGGCCATCCACGACCGCTCTTAATTGCTGGCTTGCCCAAGTACCCCACATTAAGGAAGAGTACCATCTAAAAGGTCTAGAAGAGCAATGAACCCACATCAAACAGGATTACCATCTGGAGGCCATACCAAAGAAGAAGAAACCCCAAGAGCCCACATCAAAGAGGAATACCATCAATAACACCAATAGAAGCCCACATCAAAGAAGAAAAGGAGAAGAAGAAGAAAATGACAAAGAATTCAAAGAAGAAGATGATGAAGACAAAGCAGGACGAGGAGGAGGAGAAAAAGAAGAAGATCGGTCCGTAAATAATTAAGGTAGAAAAAAGAAGACAATGATAATCAGTTGGTAAATAACAAAGACAAAATAAAGAAGAGAAGATGAATAACTACAAACAAAGAAGAAAATGACGAACAGTTGGTAAATAACAAAGGTAGAATAGCTTTACCCATAACACTTCGAATCCCAATCTATCATAGCCAAACATCCCTTCAAAGGAAGAAAAAAATTTATCGACTTCTAATCTTATGTGTTCTTAATGTATAAATAAAGGGTAGCAATACAATGCCTATCTCAATTGACAACATGAATTTTATGTCGGTGTTCAAATTATGAAGATCTTGCCCCAACTAAATCTTCTACAGTTAGGTTCAGAGAATCGACAGAACCTTTCTTCACTTTTTCCCCTCGGGCTGTCAAGAGCTCCTCGATGCTCCATTGCTCTCCAAACCACCCAAGCCGATCAGCAATTAGGTGTAGATTGTTACACCCACTGCAACAGACCACCACCACTCCCTTCTCATATGATTCACGACAGACCATCTTCACAGATATCGTTTTGCAGACCTTGCAAGTGAAGACCATGGCCAGATCATGCCACTCAGGTGTTTTCAAGTTGGACATGGCTGTTTCTCAACAGAACCATCCTTACCATTGGACTCAATTGGATCAGAAACCTCCAATGGTTTTGAATCATCAGAGCAAGTCCTGTGGTCAGCAATTCCATTAGCCTTGCCTATCAAACATGGTAGATTCTGGATCCCTCTTCTGGCTCTGTTTACCTAGCAATATCTAGCTGTACCTGTGCCCAAGAGAGTATCTGTAGAGGGAAGAAATCACAGTGATGCCAATCCTGCCACAAGAAAAGAAATTTATACGAAACTAAATTGGTGATTACGCAACTCACGGAACAAAATTACATCACCTCAAAATGGTTAAAGATGCAAACAGTAGATATCCCCCCATCAGAAACAATACATGATAAAGACAGGTCATAAAGAGATGCTAAAGAAATCACAAATCAAACAGGGGCAAGTACAACTCAAGAACAGCAGCATAATGCAGGTGGAATATAGATGACCTACAAGGCTTAGTTCCTGAATTTTACATTTATGAGGCAGGCCCTGACTCCATGCAATGTACCAACCATGATCCATTGCCAGTCCATGGTGCAAAGGTTTTTTTTTTTTTTTTTATTATCTATCAATGGTGATTCTGGAGTCCTGCAACACTAGCTGTTGGTTTGTGGGCTTTGATAAACAATAAAACAATCAAAAGGTGTCAGTTGTTTACACTCAAAATGGAAAAATTATATTAATCAGAAGCCAGTATCATTCAATAATAGTGGTTTTTGTACCGTGGGTCACTCATTGTAGGGCCCACCAACTGGATGATCAGCATGACTTGTTCATGTTGGAGGCGTCAGCAAACCCCCTGATATACATTGTTCTGTCGTTCCCTAACAGCTCGAGCTTTTAGCGCAACCGGTCAGTAACATGGTATCAGAGCCAGGACGTCTGGGGTTCAAGTCCTGGGGTTTGCAAAATTCGGTATTATGGGCATCCGGTATTATCTAAGCCCAGAGTATCACGTGCTGGGCCAGTATACCACCCGCACATGAGGGAAGGTGTTGGAGGCGTCAGCAAACCCCCTGATATACAGTTCCCTAACAGCTCGAGCTTTTAGCGCAACCGGTTCAAATATACATGAATCAAGATGCATTGTGAAGATAGAAGGCTTGTGATGATGGTTTGAAAGAAGGAATTTGAAATTACCCTCCTTTCAGTCCACAGTATTTAACGTTACAAAATCAATCTAATGCCATGAAGGTGAACCAGTAAACTGATTAATTATCCATGTTCGGTACCATTTATTATCCATCCTATTTCCTATCTCTGCCATGAAGGAAAACTACAGCTGGAATAAGCTTGCGGATCAGTCGACAAACCACTTTGGCAGCTGGAAGCAAATGGATGCCACACATGCGTTAAATGTAAATGAGAAATATAGATGAACTAAACAAGTGAGAAAGAACATGAATAAAGTATGAACACGCAGATTGCATCACTGACCAAGAGTACAAATTAATTCTTCATCATCGTCGTCATCATCTATGCCTTATACCAATTAATTGGGGTCGGCTACATGAATCATGTTCCGCCATTCCACTCTATCATTTGGAATGTCATACTGTTCTGCCATTCCACAAATACACACCATTTTGTATCTGTGTGATTTTTTTCATAAGGGAAATTTTCCCAATAATCTGCTAATTATTGAATCGTCAACATGGCCTTGATGCAGCATTTGGGATTGGCTTTACCATTCTTTTGTTGCCAATCGCAAGATTCAGAACAGGAATTCTCATGATTGATCAGCAGAAGCTAGGCAAGCAGTGCCCACCTGACATCAATCCTCTCCTCTGCCCAGGCTTGGGATTGGATGGTGCATTGCTACCAGGTGGACTTTCTTCAGGATTCTTTTTGTTCATTGATTATTCAGTCAGTTTTATTGAATAATTCAAAATTTCTTGTTGAAACTGTTTGTGAACTATTCAGTAATTTGAAGAAAAAAAAAATACGGAGAAATACTCAAGAAAATTTTGATTTGTTTTTATTTAAAAGAATATCATTTTTTAAAATTTTCATAAATCCTGACTAACGGCCTCACAAAGTTCTTCCTGAATCCAAACCTTGTAAACAATGGTAAAAAATGAGTATGAGACTGATAACAGTTATTACAAGGACACCTTTGGGTAAGGACCACTTTTAGGGGAAGTACCAAAACAGATGCCACAACTCTCAAAGGGAATGAAGAAGAAGTAGTTGAGAAGGATTAGGGTTATCAATGGGAAACCATAAGGGTCAGCTTGAGTCTGGCCCACTAGCTTTTTTGAGACTGAAGCTCATCCCCAAGCTAACAAGCTTTTCACTGTTGAATAATAGTCGCAACATCTTTCTTCAAGCTAGGCCAATAGAGATGATCCTCAACAAGCTTGATCAGCTCGTTTCACACAAAGTGACAACCAAGTCCTAAATGCAACTCTCCAAATAGTTCCTGCAAGGAACTCTAAGAAAGACAACCATGCACCATAGAATATATAATCACCATGGAAGACGTATCATGGGTAATCAGCACTCCCTTATGTTAGGGACAAGAAAATCTTGCTGAAATTTCGATCGATGGCTCAATCTCTAGTGATTTTCTTGAACCCCACAACAGAAACAGACAAAATATGTCTTGCAGCTAACAGCATTTGCCACTTTATTCTCCCTGCCTGCTCAATAAATGAAAAATGAGCTCCCAAATATAGGCGCTCATTTAGTATTCCATGCGCTTAACTTCTTCTGAGAGTTCATATATCATAGAACTTTGTGATCAAGATAGATCATGAACTCTCCTTAAAGGCCTTGGTCACCTATTTGATTATCCACTTGAAAGGAGTAGATCCCATACTCTATAATAGGCGCCACAATAGTGATGAAGTTCCTAATGAACCTTCTATAAAGCATCATGATGCCATTAGACCTGAGCACCTAGTGTATGTTTTGGGCTCAAAATCGACCAATAGAATACTGCCTTTGGGGTTGGGCATAGAAGACAGTAAACCTACTTATTGCACCAACTTCAAATCATGCTTCGAATTGCTCTACCATTCTTATAACCTGCCTCTCTTAAATGTTCTTATTCATTCATTAACTGGCCAAATTCTAATCCGATGATAACCGCCCCTCAAATTATTTTTCAAAAGATTTTAGCATTATACATCATGTCTAGCATTTCCGATCAGGCTGTCAATACGGTACCCAAACCCATGTGTACCCTAAGTACCCAACCTGATTTTGACAATTCCGGGTGTTTTTTTTTTTTTTTCCTATACCCGTTAGATCAGGTCAGGTTTGGGAATAGTGTTATAGACCAGTTTGAAAACCGGGTCCAATGAGGTTGGGTATCAGGTACCCAGCTAGGATCAATTGGGTCTGGATGGGTCTGTTAGTCTTGCCCTGTCTCATAGGCCATACGGCTGGATGGTCGTGCTTGTGGGGCTCCTACCCCTTCTTGTATATTGTATTTTATTCTATTTCTGCCCCTAGACCCATGTTGGGTCTTTCTCTTATGTGAAAGGGCATTCTTGTAATTTTCCCTCAGGTTGTATTTATGCTCTCTCCTTTGTTTGGGGAAAGTAGATTGCTGCTCAACAAACTATCATGGTATCAGAGCAAGGTTCCAGCCATTAGAAGCAGCTCCGTCCGTCCGTCAGCAAGCTCCGTCCGTCCGTCATTAGCAAGCTCCTCTGCTCCAGCAGCTCCTCTGTCAGCTCCTCAGCAAGCAGCTCCTCAGTCAGCTCCTCAGCAAGCTCCGTCCGACCACGTGCTAGCTCCGTCCGACCACGTGCAAGCTCCGTCCGATCACATAGCTCCATCAGATCTGTCTCTCGTGCTTGATTTGCACCTCTGTCAACTGCAGCTTGGTTCCCCTAATCTGTCCAACGCCTCTCCGTTTCATTCGGAGACCCGTCGGGCAACTGAAGATCCCTTGTCCAGCACATATTCAAGGAGGCTCCCTTCATTCTCTTATCTCTACTCTTTTTTATTGCTATGGACAAAGAAAACTATCGGGCTGATGCCCCTCGATGTAGTTTTGATGGCACCAACTACGGGTTATGGTCCATCCATTTTCAAAACTTTCTTAAAGGTAGGGGGTTGTGGGGCCTGGTTGATGTCACTTTTCCGACTCCTCCGTCTACTGATTCAGACAAACTCGCTGATTGGGAGATGAAGAATGGGCGCATCATTACTTGGATCCTCGACTCTATTGATAAGACGATCGCTGTTGGCCTGATCCCACACCGTACAGCCAAAGCGATGTGGGATCACCTCAACGTAGTTTATAAACAGAGCAACGAAGCCCGTCTCTATCGTTTGGAACAAGGTCTAGCCCATATTACTCAAGGTGACAGGACCATTCAGGATTTTTATTCAACGATGGTGGCCATTTGGACGGAAATGGCGATGATGGATCCTGAGTTTCCCACTGATTTTCAGATATTTCACGATATGAGGGATCGCACGCGGGTTCGCCAATTCCTTATGAAGTTGCGACCGGAGTATGAGCATTGTCGAGCTGCTCTTCTCAATCGCAGTCCTCTTCCTTCTCTGAATGTTACTCTCAATGACCTGTTGGCTGAAGAGCAGAGGTTAAAGGTTCTTTCTACCTCACCTCAATATTCTTCTTCCTCTGATATGGTACTAGCGGCTTCTGCTTCATCCAATCGTCGTGGCTCGAACAGTGTGACGTGCCATGGCTGTAACAAATTAGGCCATGTCATCTCTCAATGCTGAGAGTTTTGTGCTTATTGTCGACAGACTGGACATGGCCTTATCGATTGTCGGACGAAGGCTTATTCTTCCCCCCTGGGACGTGGTCGTGGTGGCCGTGACCGTGACCGTGACCGTGACCGTGGTCATGGCCAAGGTCGGGCATTTACAGCCACTTCTACTTCTTCGATTATAGAGCCTATCGCGAGTGACAATGCCAGCTCCTCCTCCTCACCTTTGATTCCCAAGATGATTCAGCAGATCGTGCAAGCCCTTTCCGCTGCAGGTCTGTCAGGTAACCCACATCTGCTTCCATGGTTCTTTGATTCTGGTGCTTCGAATCACATGACTAGTGATGCCTCCCATCTTCGTGATCTTCGGCCATACAATGGTACTCAGGTTATCTCTACTGCTGATGGGTCTCGGTTACCCATCCGGTCTGTTGGTTCATTGACTTTCTCTCCTTCTTCCCATAGGAAGTTTGTTCTTCGTGATGTCTTTCATGTTCCTCAACTTTCCTCTAATTTGATCTCCGTGGGTCAACTTACGGCCAACAATTGTTTAGTCATGTTTCTTCCTGATTGTTGCGTTGTGTAGGATCTAGCGACGGGGAAGGTGGTTGGGAAGGGTAGGAGGAGTGGACGTCTATTCATGCTGGAGTTTGATCAATCTGTGACACCAGCCAACTGTTTTTTTGCGCCATCTGATACTGAGATTTTGTTAGCCAACCGGAAGTGGAGACTATGGCACTGTCGTCTTGGTCATCCACATTCTGACCGGTTGCTTCGTTTATTTTCTTCGGGGATGTTGGATAAACTGAATATTAACAAATCTATTTTGGATCTCTCTTGTCATTCCTGTTGCTTATCAAAAAGTAAATGTGCTCCGTTTTCATTAAGCGTATCCCGCTCTTCTTCTATGTTTGAGCTTGTTCATACTGATGTCTGGGGACCTTCACCTATTTTATCCATGTCAGGTTTACGTTATTATGTTATTTTCATTGATGATTTTACTCGCTACACATGGATCTACTTTATGCACTCCAAAGCACATGTCTTTGCCATCTTTCAACGGTTTGTTTCTATGGTAGACACTCAATTTGGAATGAAAATCAGGACTCTCCGCTCTGACTCAGGAGGTGAGTATGTCTCTCTGGCTTTTCGTACTTACCTTCAGAATAACGGGATTATCCATCAAACTACCTGTCCTGATACTCCTCAACAGAACGAAGTTGCTGAACGAAAAAATCGTCACATTATTGAGACTGCAAATACCTTGATGACTGACACGGATGTCCCGCGTTCTTTTTGGGCCGAAGCTATGTTACATTCTGTCTACTTGATCAACCGCATGCCTACGAAACTTCATGAGAATACTTCTCCCTACTTTGTTCTCTGCGGTTCCCATCCTCATTATTCCACATTTCGTGTTTTCGGTTGTGTGTGCTATGTCCATCTTGCTGCGCGTGCACGTCAGAAACTTTCACCGAAGTCCGTTCGATGTATGTACTTGGGGTTTGGGGAAACCCAAAAAGGATTTCGGTGCTATGATCCAGTTTCCCGTCGCATTCGGGTATCTCGTCATATTGTCTTCCTGGAACATATTTCGTTTCACGCCTCTTCGACTGTTTCCACGCCTCCACCTTCATCTCCTGGCTTGACTTCTTTTCCTGACATTCCTTATGCATCTCCTGTGTCCTCTCGTCCCTTGCAGGTCTACTCTCGGCGATCAAGACAACCTCCTCCTCCGGCCACTCCCGCTACTTCCCCTACTGCCGATCTGGATCCTCCTCCTTTGGCCACTCCCACTGCATCCTCTACTGCTGATACTTCTTTGGTACGTCGTTCTAGCCGCCCTCATAGGGCTCCTGATCGGTTGATTTATTCTATGCCTGCAATGTCTTTTACCTTGGATTCTATTTCTATTCCCACCACTTACTCTCAGGCTGCATCTCGGAGTTGTTGGAGGGAGGCTATGGCGGAGGAACTTTGTGCTTTGGCTGAAAATCATACTTGGGAGCTTGTTCCACGCCCCGCTGGGAGCCCTATTATTGGTAGCAAGTGGGTGTACTCTGTAAAGTTAAAATCCGATGGCTCCTTGGACCGTTACAAAGCGAGGTTAGTTGCCCAAGGATATAAACAAGAGTATGGAATTGATTATGACGAGACTTTTGCTCCTGTGGCGAAGATGAAGACAGTTCGCACCCTTCTCGCAGTCGCCTCCTCTCGTGCTTGGCCCATCTCGCAGATGGATGTGAAGAATGCCTTTCTTCATGGCGATCTTCTCGAGATAGTTTACATGCGATTGCCTCCAGGTTCGGATACGACTCCTGGTGATATGGTTTGGCGACTAAAGAAGGCCTTGTATGGTCTCAAGCAGGCGCCTCGTGCCTGGTTCCAGCGCTTTTGTGATGTCGTTGTTGGTGTTGGATTCTCTCAGAGTGGACATGATCCTTCCTTATTTACTCGTACTACCACCCGTGGCATTGTCATTGTTCTAGTATATGTGGATGATCTCTTATTGACTGGCAGTGATCCCTCGGCCATTAAAGCGTTACAGCAGGTCCTGCAATCCTCCTTTCGGATGAAGGATTTGGGCCCTCTTACCTACTTCCTAGGCCTTGAAGTCTCACGATTTGACCGTGGGCTCCTTGTTGGACAGCGCAAGTATACCAAGGACCTCATTGCCTTGGCTCAATTGACAGATCAGAAAGTTGTTCAGACCCCCATGGAGCTGAATGTTCAGTATGGCCGCGATGATGGTGACTTACTCGGGGAACCTACTCTTTACCGTCGCTTGGTAGGAGCTTTGGTATATTTGACGATAACTTGTCCTGACATTGCCTATGCTGTCCAAGTCGTCAGTCAGTTCGTTTCGGCTCCTCGAACACTCCATCTGACCGTTGTCCTTCGGATTATCAGGTACTTGCGTGGCACAATGGATAGGTCTATGTTCTTCCCTTCCAGCTCCCCTTTAGATCTTCGAGCTTATTCTGATGCTGATTGGGCTGGCTGTGCGGTCTCTCGCCGTTCCACTACCGGTTATTGCGTCTTTCTTGGCTCCTCCCTTATTTCTTGGAAGTGCAAAAAGCAAGCTACAGTTTCAAAATCTAGCACTGAGGCTGAATATCACGCGATGTCCGCTGCCTGTAGTGAGATTGTGTGGCTTCATGGGCTTCTCGATGATCTTGGTCTTCCCCCTCAGTCACCAACTCCTCTCCATGTGGATAACCTGAGTGCGGTCCAGATTGCTTCCAACCCTGTCTTCCATGAGAGGACGAAACACATAGAGGTTGATTGTCACTTCATTCGCGAGAAATATCAGTCTGGTCTCATTTCTCTTCCCCATGTGGCGTCCCAGGATCAGATAGCTGACATTCTCACTAAGACGTTACCTTTTGCTCGTCATTCCTTCCTTGTTAGCAAACTGCTACTTGTCGACGACCTGCATCAGTTTGAGGGGGGGTGTTAGTCTTGCCCTGTCTCATGGGCCATACGGCTGGATGGTCGTGCTTGTGGGGCTCCTACCCCTTCTTGTATATTGTATTTTATTCTATTTCTGCCCCTAGACTCATGTTGGGTCTTTCTCTTATGTGAAAGGGCATTCTTGTAATTTTCCCTTAGGTTGTATTTATGCTCTCTCCCTTGTTTGGGGAAAGTAGATTGCTGCTCAACAAACTATCAGGGTCAAGTCGGGTCTAATGCCTAATTTGTATAATATGATTGTAAATACATCTAGACTATACTTGCATTAACAATGTAGGCACTAAGAGGAGAGATTGTTAAACTCTTAGATTGTGATGGTTGATACTCGGTGATGCGAACATCAAGCCCTTTAGAGTGTACCAGCATAGAAGACGAGTCATCCCGTGTCTATGTGGTATGATGATGGCCTGGATCGAGTCCAAGTTCCTAGATCGTGGTGAAGACCTTACACATGTGTTCGTGACATGTGTAAGTTGCTTGGAGGAGATGATTGGACCGTTGGATTGCGAGGATGATGTGATCGGACCGTTGGTTCGTTGTGATCCACTTTCATCGTGCTATCATTAGAGGTCATCGGGCATCTTAGATTTGAGTTTATTTTGTGCACTTTTACTTGAGTTTTGGGTCAGTGTGCGCAAGTTTTTTCATACAAATGTCTTTTTTTTTTAAATTTTGTTCGTTAGGGTATTTTGGTAATTATGCTAATTCCGAATTTTATGAGGGTATTGCCTTAAACCTTTCTGATAATGATATTATTTTGAGAATTAAGAAAGCACTTTGGTTCCTTACTCTCCTCCTCTCTCTTGTGGATCTCTTTTCATCTTTCTTTCTCAGATTCTCTTCTATCCTAAGGTATTCTTCCATCTTCTCTCTTTCTTCTAATATTTCTTTTCACATTATCCATCATCCCTACAATCTAGAAATTTGAATTTATACCCGTTTCTCAGATTTTCATGATTCCCTAACCCAGAAACCTTTTGATTTCCTGGACTAGTGAATCATATTGTTTGAATGGACATTACCATGCAAGATCGGGAGATCCTATTCCTCGCCGGATCCAATCTACACGTGATTTGAATCTTGTATAGCATATTTTGTGATGATGGCCCGTCTATTGCATGTTTTCCATGTGTTTTTTTTATTATTATTATGATGATGTTAGGTTGATGCTTACTTGACTTGCTACATGATTCCGCTGAATTTTATATGTTTCACATGCATATGTTTAGATTAGGCCATTGTCCTATGTTACTCGGGCATTCAGTTGTACACGTGACAATATGACATGCTTCAACTCAAATTGAATGGTACAAATTGTGGCACCCAATGCAGACAAGTCATCATCCACCATGATATTGGATTGGTTGAAAATTTTCTTCCTTAGATTCATCCACCCTAATTGACACTAGGTTATTGAATTTGGGCCCTTGACTCATTTTCATGATATTCATCCACTAAAGGTCGAATAAACAACAACTCATTGTGATTGTCAGTTGACGGACACCGCTGGGTGCATGTGGTCAATGTGGTGTAACATGTATTATCATGTGCATAAATGATAGAACATCCAAACCACTTAGATGGTTGGGCACGTGTTTAAGATCATTGTGCATAAATGCGTGTGTGTGTGTGTGTGTGGAAACTAGTTGTCTGTATTTTTTTTTCAAGTATTGGTTATTATTCGGATAATCTAAGTTTGTGTTTAAGTCATTGTATTTAGATAAATTTATTCTTAGGTGAAATTATTGGTATTATATCAAAAATTATATGTTTCTTTTGTTGGTCATCAATCGTCTTCATTTTTTTAAAGGAAACAACAATTTATTAGAATGCCCGTGAAGCAGGAAAAGAATACAAAGCTAAGAGCAAGAAAGATTAAGATTAAGCGCGGCACAAGCCGCATCTGCATGGGGGACTGAATACATACTAAACAAATTGCTAATTGTAACGTTCGAATCAATGAATCCTAGTTCTAACTTAACATGATTGTAGGATAAGAAAAATGACCTTTACTGGCGGCCAAACCCTCCGGTAAAAGGCAAAAAAAGCTGGTAAACCTTTACCGGCGGTTGGATAAGCGTTGGAAAGTACCGTCGGGAAACCTTTACCGGCGGACATAACCCTTTCCCGGCGTTTTTCTGCCACCTGAGCATAGTTTTGCAGTCGACCATGAACCTCTCAAAATGCAAGGGAAAGCTCCCAAAATTCTGTTTAAACCTATGAAAGCGCCTGTAAAGACATAATTTTTTAATTTATATTTTGATTGAAACCTATATTTTTTTATTTGAAATCCAAAGAATATTGCAAAGCACAATTAAAAATGAATATTAAACAAAAATTGTATTACTTTACAACACAAATATATAATATTTACAACAATAAGTTAAAAATGGTCCGAATATGTGAAAAAAAAAAAAAAAAATGCCATCCAACCCTCACCTGTCTCTGCCTACAACCTGCAATACAAAATAACAAAAAGAAATTAATTACATCCCAAATAAGAAAAAATGAGACTAAATGTAGTTTAAAACAGTAGCCAATATGAAAGTTCTAAAATGGAAGGCCATTAAAAATAAGAAAAAGATCTTCTAGCAATGTAAAAATCCAAGTTGTGGTGCCTATACAGAAGTGTATGAGTGATTCCTGATTGCTAGCTGGAACATTGTGAAGCACTGGCATATGACTAAAAAGTTGCATTATGGGGCATGATCTCAATCACAGGTTACATAACCCCAAACTGAAACATGATAGACAAAAAGAATTCCACTTCTGCCCCATCCTTTAAATCAAATAGTATAACATGTGAAGATGATCAATAATTAGAGATCTTAGCCTAAGGATCAAGGCAGTTAGTTGTGCATCTAACATTAGAGACAATGTCACTGTCGGACTTGTACCTCATTAGTCAAAGGAGCAAGGCAGTTAGTTGTGCATCTATCCTAAGAAGTGAAGGCATGGATTGTTAACAATTTCTGTCTTTCCACGAGCAATTTCATGCCAAAATTCCTCTTTCAAGTACCTTGCAGGAAGACATCCAGAGCTAGAGTATCTTCTAGCAAACACCTTGTTTGTCATTTTCTCAAATCATGGAAGGTATAATTTCTAAAAATCATGACAATATTCAGGCACAACAGAACCTAAGAAAGAAATACACTATGGTTTTAAATGCTTACTTCAATTGTTAATTAATAAGGATATTGTGTTGAAGATTATGCAAATGACCTCTGTTTAAACTTATATGAATTCAAGGAGAAAGGATGTATCATCATGAACAAAAACAAAAAGCTAATTTGTTGAGGTGGAGAAAGATGAAACAAAGAACAGCATGAAAACTTCACACAAATATCACACATATTGTACTGAAATAGTCCACTTGACCAATGATGATACCATCTAATCTTCTGTAAGTGACACCTTGATACCAAATCTTTATTGGGAGTGGCAGAGTATAAAGCATCAGAAAACTCAAACCTTCATCATCCATAATGTCCTTTAGGAGAATCCAAGTAACTCATCACATGAAACATGATACAGAAAGTTGAAAGTTTGGATATCTAGCTTTTAAATTTTGAGAATTAAGTTACTGACTTGAAGCTGCTAGAACTCAATTCCAATTTAATGCACAAAGTGGGTCATTCCTAACCATTTAAAGATTCCAACCACAAAATACAGACTCCTATGCAGAAAGAATGACATACTAGTGAGTTATTACGTAAACAGAAAATTCCAAGCAACATTCAATGTTGTGAATTAGGAATCATGCATTATTATAGGTGTCCTTCTCTTCTCACCAGACTCAGAAAAATATTTGAAAAGGAAAGTGATATTTACACCCTCTCTTTTTAATGTATGCACCCCCTTTTTTACTACCATTGGTACTAGTGAAGTACATACAAGAGGCACAATAATCTAACACAGAAAGTAGAAAATGGGATGTAGTGTAAAAACTAGCTCCATTAAACTGACATCTTTACAATTTTCCTCCTGTGAAAAGAAAATTCCAGATCATAGAAATGGAGTACCTTCAATAGACCTAGGCACATATATGGCCAGCCATATGCATAACAAATTGCTCTAAACAGTGACGGATGAGTGCAATATTTACTTTCTCCAGCTGCCCAACATCTTAGCAATCTACTATGACAATGAGAAGGATTCAGTTCATTTGGTAGTTGAATTAGATCTTCAACGTCAAGTTGCTTTGTCACACAGAAATTCATTACTGAATTGATAGATTTGAAGGTTAGAAGGTGCCAGTAGCTATGACCAGTCCCATCCTACATTTAGTGAGCATAAAAACAGCCATCAGATGCAGATTTGTAGTTTCCACATAAATAGATCCCAGATTTCCATAATTCAATTAGATGAGCAGGATTGAATGGATGTTCTTGCACAAAAATCAGGCAATTTTACTTCTCAGATCAGGGACAATATACAAAAGAAATTAATGGCTAAATAGTTAATTGTTCTGGACAGCTATTTGTTTTGTACACAGTGGTCCACTTGATGGAAAGCTCTTACCTAATCAATTAATCCTGACCATACAAACAAGAGGTAAAAAAAATACTAGCAAAACCAATTTTAAACATAAAAAAATCCATTAATTAGAGAGTTAGGATTTTTCCATTCAAGCAATTTTCAGGCCATGAGCGATTGATGCTACACTCACCAGGCGAATGACCTAGATCGGAGCCCATAAGGCGTGTGTGAGGCACCCTACCTGTCCAACAGGTGATTCCATCATGATTATTAGACATGCCAAAGGTCACGCTGATCCAATAATCTGGTGGGCCACACCATATAAAATAATGCACAACACTTAAAACCTCCAAATTAATGTGTGGCCTACCTGATGGTGGGTTCATATTTGGGTTGTCTATTCAATCTAAGAGTAGCTCATTTCCTTTCAACTATACCCACAGAGAAACAGTTCCTGAATTTCCAAAAATACCATGGGAGAGCCTGACCAATAAATTTCAAATGTTGGAGAATTTAAAACTTAGTTAACTGGCCATTGAGTTAAAAAACAGTAACATAAAACAACGCATGTAGAATTTCAGAGGCATGCCAATTGACCTTTAAAGGAAAATCTGATAGGATCATGGGAATGTTTAACAAAAATTATAGGACAGGTGTATCAAGAGGAATAAGAGCATACCTGTCTCATGATGGGGTCATATAGAATGTTCTGAATTTCTGGATCCTGCATTGCCTTTGCCTGTAAAAAACAAAACACAAGTATAGATCCTTGCCTTATAAAAGCACTCCAAAGTCAAAGACAAAAATGACTAATATTGGTAAAACCTAATTGACCTGTCTCTCTTGCAATTCCTCCGGACTAATATCCTAAACCTAACTGATCCAAGGTTTAGGATCTTCCAATCAGCAAGACTTTTGGGATTGTTTATTGTAGGTCATTGACCCAAGGATTAGGATGTTCCAATCTGCAAGATTTTTGGTTCCTCCATCAACAGTGTAGCCAATCAGATTAGTGGTCATCAACCCAAGAAAAAATAGAAAATGAGTTATGTTTCATCTGACTGTAAATATAAGCAATCAAAAGGAGAGACCAACGAGCCTAAATGTACCTGATATCATCTGTTCAATGATAATCATGGTGGCGTCCGCATATCATGGTTAAGGGACCTAGATGTCTTTTCCTCCTTGTCTTCTAATCTTACATTAATCAGATGATCTGAGAGTTACCATGAATGTTTCAAGAACCTATACTGGCTACAAAACAGGGATGGCAAGACCACTTACTTTCAGGGTGTCGCCGGAAGCATCAGACATACATCGGGGCTCATTCATTAGCTCCCATGTGAAGATGGTCGGATCATCTCTGTATTCCATTCCAGTAATGCTGTTTCTCCTTGTCAGTACAGCCTGTAAACAGAAAGCAGAAGCAAGACCAAGCAGATAAAGATGGTATAGCAACAGTGCTACTTCATGTTTTAAAAAGTATCTAAGGAATTCTGAAATTCCGTAATTACTAAAAAGGAAGCACATCTTAATAATTTTTTAATTTGAAAATCCAATTAATTGCCGGCATCTTAGATATTCATTGTTCTCATTAGAATTAAGGGCTGTTGTTCCGATATTTTACAATTGAAATTCCTAAGCGAATGTAAAAGAAACAGTTAATACTGAGGAATTGCAAACACTAATGTGGACAGGAAATTTTTTTAACCATCCTCACCGTCTTACCTTTAACATGATGCAGAATTTCATAAGATCATTACTCATGATATGGCTTCAAATGGGTGGACCCGACCTTCTTTAAGCAATGCTCAGCTTGAGCCTAGAGGTCTGAGGGACGGTCTTGGGCCAATTTTTTAGGACCCGACTACCAATCAGGTCGACCCAAGCTTAAGTCTGGCCTGGTGAAGTGGCCTGGGCTGACTGGACTAATTTTACACTGTTGGGTTAGGTATTCAGCTTGAAGTCTGAGCTGCGCTTGGGCATGGATGCTTAACCAGCTGGCAGCACCGTCCCTGGACCTAGGTCCTTGTCTCATTGGCTGGGCCTGGAAAAGCCTCAGCTCGGTCGAATCTGCTTACCCTTGCTCATGAGCTAATAAAGAAGCAAAATCATGTACGGTTAACATTTATTCGAGCAGTTTCTATAAACCATGACGCATGGAATAAATCAGAGTTCCTATTAAATGTCATGAACCACAGTTTCCAAGCCATGATCGGTGCATCGATAACCATCTTAAGTTGGGAAATCTACTTGACTTTTAAATTAGGTCTTTAAAGCTATGATTTTTCATTTCTTTGCCACTTTGCCATGAGATCGCGTTAACAAGATTTATTATGAGAAGAGAAAGCTAAGATACATCTCACAAACAGAGTACATTTAATTAAGATGGGACAGAGAAACTACCTTGAGGTAATTCTTGAAGTAATTGCGATGGATCGAATAAGAAAGAATCATTAGAAGAGCTCAAAGCAATGCCCTCTTCCAATGCCCATTTAACGTATTGCATCTTCCCGCTATATGGTTGAAAGTTATTGACCAAGCTAAGAATCAACCTGATTCCATGTCAGTGTTCTTCCGCAATGACTCGGTCCAATGCCTGCCATCCTATTTGATTATGGAATGCAAAATAGAGAGACCCAAAAAAAAAAAGAAAAAAGAAAAAAAGAAAAGATACAATATTTACATATGGTTGATAAGGTTTGAAGTAGGTCTAATCAGCCTTATAAATTACAAAAGTAATCTACAATTGTGAGCTCTACCTCTTTACACATGATATTACAGACAAATGCACCACATACACATGTTTCTTATAGTATTTACAAACATGCCACTATATGCAACATTGACATGTGTAGGCAAATAGAACATTAGAGAAGGAAAAGAAATGATTGAAGCAAACTATGGATCTTTACAGGTTCTAATCTTCAATTGTTTCAAATCTTCAGATAATTTTACACATCTTATGATGTCAGATCTTTCTTTGCTTTCAAGCTTGAGATCATTCATGGAGAATTGCTATAGCGGCAATAGTACAGGAACTAAGAAATGGAAAAGGAATGGCAAAATTCCAAAGGCGACTTTGATGATGAATGGAGTGTTCCTTTCGCAATACAACAGTAATTATTTAGCAAATAAGACAGAATAAAGGTAAAGAGAACCAAAATGGCAATGCCATCAACAAGATCCTTTAAATCTCAACCTTATGAAATTACTAGAATTTCCCATTAATACCAGTCAGCATTTTACTGACTGAATTTACTCTGCAATTTTCATCAAGGAAAAAAATTCATTTCAGCCAATCCACATACAATCACTGCTCCACTTTAACCATGCAAGTGCTCGAATTCAGTTCTTGGCAATTACCAATCCTATTTTTTCCAGCTAAGTTCAAAAATCTAAAACATCCAAGTTGCATTCAAATTTCAACAGCTTAACACAATGCTAGTCATTCAAAAGTATTAAAAATAAAAATAATAAAAATAAAAATAAAAATAAACTACCTTAAAGACACGCTCGTCGAAGTGGCCCAGTGAGATCTGAAGAGCATTATAGGCTCCATCATTGAAAGCCCAGGTCCTGCAAACAGTGAGGCCCATCTTGGCACCACCCTGAAACATGGCCCTCACCTTGGGCCTGCTGAACTCCTCCACAGCCTGTTCCATCATCCAGTAAGAATTCCAACCATTCACATAGAATGCCTTCCCACCCACAAAGAAGTGGGCTCCCATCCCTCTCCACAAAACCCATCTTGGGCTGTTGAAAATGAAAACTCAAATCTCCCAATGACATGTAAATGAAGGAAATACATGATACAAAACCAAGAAGAGGGCAATACAATACCCGAGGCTACATATACGGCAATGGTCCAGAAAAAAAAAAATCCAAATATTGGATGGCTAGGATCTTCTAGTCTTTAACTGCTTTCATTTTAGGGCTTGTTTGATTTTCCAATTTCATGCCAAGTAAATGAGCCATCATTATATTTCTAGGTGTTTGTTTAGTAAGGAATTAAGGCTGGTACATCAAGAGTCAAATACACTTTGAAAGAAGGAGGTAAAGGAAAATGTAATCATTATATTTCTATATTACAAAACCACCACTTTTAGGGTGATTTCAAGGTGAAACAAATTGTGTAACAAAATCACCATTACAATCAAATGCATGTGATGTGACCACTAAATTACAAAGGTAAATAATCATGACCCATTTACAACCATTTAAGGTTGTAATTGGAGGACCAAACAGGACCTTACATTGGTGCTCATTGTAATAACAGTCTGGATCATCGACCTATAGGGCCCACTTGCACTGGAGTTAGGGTCTCATCAAGTGTTCCTTGTCATGATGCATCAATAATCATTCTTCTATGACTTGAAATCTCCTATTGTCTCTTCATCAACAAAGTTCTTATCTACTTGTCTTAAGTAGGACAGAACAGTACTCCAATCAAAGAATCAACAGTTAAAATGTCAACCGTTGTTCGCTCGCCTCAAGTGCAAGGCTGCGATGTAGTGATAATTCTCAGTAAGACCAAGGTCGATCCTCAGGGATTGTTGTAACAATTCTAAACTTTATAACTAGGATGGGCTTAAACTCGGATTTGAATTGATGGATGGAATTTAATAACATAAAACTATCTACTTTAGACTGAAATCAGGGAAACAAACACTAGAGCGCCAAGGATCCACTTATAATCATTTACAATGCCAATTCAAATCATTTAAACCAATAACTCAATTGGAATCGGAGTTCTATCCCTATCCAACCGGAATATAGAGCAATCAAATCATCATAATGCATCTAACATAGACGGATCATCCACTGATATGGTTCTCTCATAAACAACTAAGGCATTGGGTGTATTCAATCACACAACTCAATCCTTCACAAAACAAGCAAGATCACATTCATGATTCTTCCTCAAGCCTTGTCATTAGACTTGATTTAGAAGCATGAATTGAACTTCTATTGAACCAAAATCAATACATAAACACCTATCTCAGATTAATCTCAAAGATAAGAACTTCTTCTAGTTTAGTTCTAGATAAGCACTTAGAAAACTTAATTTGTAAGATCCCCTAGCATCCAACATATCATGATGGATCGAAGATCTCTACAACCCAAAATCCTATCAATCAACACCCCCATTAAGCAATCTCGGTAATCAAAACATCCCATGTAAGAGCAATCACAAGAGATAGAAGAGTAACTAAAAATACTAACTTTATTTCAAACTAGAACTAGAAGTGTTCTTGATAAAACTCAAAAGTACTTTAACTAATTCAAATTAAGCATTGCAAACAACTATACGCTTCACCTCTTAGCCCTAGCTAAGAGGTTTAGCCAATCATTAACAGATTAAACTAAAACTCAAAAGAAAACTACTCTAAAAGCATAGAAAAACATAAAGACCCTAGTCGAAGGAGTTACGAACGCTCTACGACGCTCCTCTCCACCTCCCACGAACTTTTCAGCCTTCTATGATGCCTTAGGAACGACGTAGAGGTGTCCTTTTATAGCAAAAATTCGTCATCGACTTAGAAACTTCGAGATATTGGAGAGTCCTTACGCATTCTGGATGCTGGCCGGTCGGCCACAGGTTGCACAAAATCACACCCAAAATTCTGGACTTTACAATACATAGGCCGACCTGCCAGCTGATCGGCCAGCCAGTCCATCCGGCCGATCTGTTAGCAGGTCAGGCTTCTTAAAAACAGTCCAGCGAACATGCATTTCTGGAGGGTTTGGCCGGCTGGCCGGTCGGTCTATAAAATTTGACTTTTGGCTCTTCTCTTTCTCCATCTCCATTGCATCTTTCTTCCACCTCTTGTCCTTTCCTCCATTGATCTTCAAGGCATGTAAAGTGCATCTTTTAACATCATATAGGTAGACTCGCTCTCGCATTCCTACAAACACAAAAACATGTATTGGATTACTCTTTAATCATGAAAACCATGCATAATGTGTGACGAATTGGGGTTAGAATATGCACAATTTAGAGCTCGACAACCGTGCACATGCTTTTGCAAGCAAACACATACGAATATCCACTCACTTCAATTATTTTAGAGAAATGATCAGTTGGGTTGTATGAAAGCCTTCCCATTACCTAGGTGAAATTTTTGACATGGATAACATGTACATCAATCTGGACCTTTTCTTTTGGTTGACCAACTGTTGATAGACCTCCTTAAAAAAATCAGATGATTCAAACCACCCTCGTGGGGCCAGTTTTCATGCTGTCCAAGCCCAGTCCAATATTATTCGGGCTAGCCCAAAACCCATCCTATGTATTGTCAAGGTAGCCTAAATGTCAATTCCTATGCTCATGATCGGCTCGGCCTTGGCTTATGCCCACTTGCATGAGTGGGACAAATGTGTAAGATCTAAGACACTCGTGGTATGGTGATTCAGGTTGGAGAAAAACAAGGGTCCATGTTGAATACAATATATGGATCAATTTGAGTATCATAATAAAAAATCCAAATTGGGGCTTTTCAATGGGGGCCTCACTTCAAAAGATCATGATGACTAGGATTGTCCAACCTCATTAATATGGTGGGTCCCGTAGATAAATGGTTCAGATCAACTGTTTCCTTACATAAATAATTTTTCTATGTATGGCATGACATTGGATTGAATTAGATGTCTCGTTCTAATGTGGCAGACGCAGGCACTATTGAAGATTCAAAGAAGACATGGAAGAGCATTTGTACCCCACAAAATTGAATGGAATTGGTGCATCAGAGAAATTTGAAAATGCCAAAATATGGCAACATGTGGATTGAATGACACATGCTAGAATGCATGGCATGTGCAATTGGAAGGAAATACTACTCTACGTTTGAAGAAAACTGGTATTTTATGTTTGTTGTTCATGGACAAGAGATAATTACAAAGGGCAATGTTCAGACACGACACTTGTATAGGAACTTGAACATACAATGCTCTACTTGCAGTTTCAGCCAATGCTCTACTTTTGTCGTGTTGTGAGTTATATTATTGATATCATGGTTAAGATAAGTAAAAATGTTCATCATCCCATCATGCTCCACTGTTTGAAGTGGATAGTTGTGTTTTACTATAGCTTTCGTCATTAACTCACGAAACACGTCTTGATCAAGGTTGGAGGATTTCAAAATTAAAGAGTTACTTGCTTGCCACTTGTAGATGACAAGAACATTTTTCGCACGTCTTTATTTGTCTGTCGTACATAAGATTTCAAATGCCGTTTTAGGTTGATAGTTCCATAAATACCCTCGGCTATATATTGTTGATCACAATGATTACATTTGGCTCTTTTCCTGCCATGTTGTCCAATCGGAATCACTTTAAATTCATCCCAAACACTAGAACAATTTTTTCTTGATCGTTTGGATGTTGCCTCAGTTGTAAAAAAAATTCAATAACCTCAATATCATCATTATCATTATCCACTGAAACTGACATAATTAGACCACTGCAAAGTAAATTAAAATTCATTGTTAAAAGTTATACCTTCCTACAACAATAAAATTAACATTTGAATGAACTCCATGGCACATTAACAAGTGGTGTGTGTTGGGTGTAAAAGTAAAAAAATAAATCCTTCAGAGAAGTTTAAGCAGATATTAACAGAGATGCATCATGAACAAAATATTATACTTAACTCGATTGTCCGAGTACTGAATGGTGTACATATCAATATTAGATAATTAAAACTGGAAAAAAAATTAATGGTCTTAATTAATTCAACAAACAAGTGTCCCAATCAGAGGCTAGATTTTTTCAATCAACTTGATCTTGGGATAGTAACCAAGTGAAGTGGGGTTCCACAATTTAGCCTTTTGATTGAGCTAAATGCACATCTCAATACATTTTTAAAAGAATCTTAACTATAAAGGAATCATATAAATTATAATTCTCAGCCCCATATTATGAATAACAACTTCAGACCTTTAGTTCAAACAAGTAGAGCACAAAAACTGATCCAGACCCTTGGTTTAACAGGGGCCCAGTCTTCCGTCTTTTTCTTTTGAATACATTTGCTTGAGTGGGGAATTAGAAGAGGGTTTGCAAAGGGGATTAGCAATTTAGCAGCACTGAGCAGCAGCTCTCTCTCTCTCTTCTCCGCAGCAGCTTCCTCTCTCTTTACCTCGTGCAGCTGAAAGAAGCCTTGCCCTCTCTTTGTAACCTGCGGTTAGGGTTTTCGAAAGAGAGAATTTATAATGGCTTTTTAAATGCATCGACAAAGAATGGTGCTTGATACTCCTGCACGTAAAACTTTTTGAAATTGACATTTAATATTTTATTTGAACCATCCAATTAATGTTCAACAATTCTATTTTTATTTTTTGACCATTGGATCAAATCAACAAGACCATTTGATATTTAATTTTTTAAATAGTTAAATTGTGGACACAATTATTGAAATGGAACCATTTGATCCTTTCATTTTAACCGTCCAATAAATTCCTATCAACAATCAAATAAATATAACCATTAAGATAATTTTATTAATTTATTTTATGGACCATTAGCTACCATTTCAGTTCTCCAATAAATGAGCACCAGAAAAAAAATCTCATGATATTTTAGTTCTACATGTCATAAAATGTTCATTGGTGTGCACATAGTTTATTAAATTGATAGACATGTGGACCGCTCCCAGCAGGGTGTGTGAGAAAAAAAAAACTATGTATTATTTAACTAATAAGAAAATCAATATATAATAATCTACTTAACTCCTATATGATTCGGGTCGGGTCGGGTCGGGTCGGGTCAACCCAAAAATTGAATTCGGGTCAAATTTTCCAACCCTAAACTGGAAAAAAAAAAAAAAAAAAACTGGTTCAGGTCGGGTTGAATTTTGCCAGGTCTAGCTGAGATCAAATGCTTTCTGGAGAAATATGAAGTTAACAGCTGGGATGCGAGGGAGACTTGTGGGACATGTTTGGATGAGTTGGGTGATAGTGAGACAAAGGAAGTTAGTATTCTGCCCTGCGCACATCTGTTTCATGTGAGTTGCATGAAGAGATGGTTAGAAGAAAGTGATTCTTGCCCGCTGTGTAGAATGCATATCTGAAAATAATTTGTTATTTTCATTTTTATTTTGCTCTTTTGTAATCAAACATTTGATTTGTTTGAACATAGATTCAAGAGGCTTTTTGTTTTGGAGTTTTGTTGTTTTTCCTTTAATCAAACATTCGATCTATTTCTTATTTGTTTCAATGCTACATTCAACACTACTCTCTGTGTGGAGCTTGTCATATGTTCACCATCTCTTACTTGGACTTGCTCCGAATAAACATATCGGGCGGGCTCAGGCTTAACCCTGAAAGGTATAGCCTACAGAGGTTCTAGTTTTTGGTCGGAGGTTGGACAGATATTAGCCCGGCATTTGCCTTAATATTCCCACTATTCACATTGGTTTTAAAATCATGGGCCTGTCATGGGCTCAGCATGAACATGTCCTGTTCCAAGATAGGTAGTTGGTTCTTTTCTTATCGAATGTCCACTTTTCACCTTACATGTGTGGTCCTGATTAATGGTAATGTGTGTGCCCCTGTAGTTTATCTTTTTAATCATTGCGTGAATAAACATGGTATCTCTTCTTTACAAGTGTTTGATTTCCAATTAGTTTAGGAACATAAAAAATTTGAACATCAGACAGCATTCCTCAGGAAAAGGTCAATCATCCAAACCATTGAACTTGAATAAAAAGTTCCACTAGTAGCCTGAAAGGAGGTCTGCTTGTCTGGTGTACAAAACAAATAAAAGTTCTCAATTTGATTATTTCAGCCCTTATAATATGTCTCTTTTGCTTTTAAATATAAATGGTCACCGTTAATGTTTGTATAATCAATGCATTCAATTATTCAATCTGATATTTTTCCAAGCTACACCATCCAAGGAGAGCCCTGTGAGATACAGTTTGTGTCATTGAAAAAGGCACAAATCCAATAGCTAGAGCCTTGTAATACATCAGGAGGTATGTATTAAAGTAATCTCACTAGATAACAAAAGAGTTACTTGCAAGGCAAATGGGCCAAAATTGGATGTGGGGATCTTCCAATCTGAGAAAAAAAATTCGGTGGACATCCATAGAATCAGCCCCGCCCCAATTTTGGGCATGAGCCCTAAAATAAGATGGCAAAACAGACAAACATTGTAGATAAAATATATACATCATGGTGGGACCACAAAGATTTGATGCCAGACTCGGATTATGTCCAAACCGAGCTGTTGAGTGGCCATCGTGATGTATCTGTTTATCCACTCCGTCCATTCCCCGTCTAAGATCAAGCAGACCACATGAGACCAAGAATGAGGCAGATCCAACGTTGAGGTCGGCCACACCAAGAATGAGGCAGATCGAAGCACTAAATGCAAGTTGCATTAAATACAAGGGTAATCTCTTGTATCGCTAACCTGAGTGTTGGATCTGCCTCATTGGTCTCATGCCTTAAAATGGACTGAGTAGATAAACAGATACATCACGATGGGCCCCTTCACAGCTCCGTTTGGACCAATCGGCCTCCTTTGACACCAGTTAGCTTGCTGTTGCTGGAGTCACTGGCCAAACTGAGTCCTTCCGCTATGGGACGCGGTTTGGCTAGTGATCAAACTATGATGAATGTGTTTTATCCATGCTATCCATCCATTTTTCCAGATCATTTTAGATCTTTATTCCAAAATTAGACAGATCTAAATCTCAGGTGGACCACACCATACGAAAACAGTAGTGATTGAATGTCCACTATTAACAACCTCCTAAGGCCCACTGCAATGTTTATTTTACAACCAACCTATTTATTAGGTCATACAGACCTAGATGAAGCGAAAAAACAAATATTATCTTGACACAGAACTTTTGTGCCCCAAAAAGCTTTTAATCATGAGTGTTCAATCAACATTGTTTCCTGTGATATGTTTCACTTTAGATTTGGATATACCTCATTTTGGGCTCATACCATAAAATAATCCAGAAAAATAGATGAATGGCTTGGATGAAACACATAAATCATGGTAGGGGCCCACATAACACCGATAGCTAGCCAGTAGCTAGTGGCAGGGTCACACCAGCCATCCGTTTCCTCCGCAGGGAGGTTCAAATTAGGAGGGTTGCATCGGCTAGCTTTCAAGTTAGGTGGGCCCACCGTGACGTTCAAGCTAGCTACGCTGTCGCACGCAATCCGTATGTGAGAAGCCCTTCCGTTCTGCCGGATCATGTTAGGAAATTAGCCAAAAAAATGAGGGAGATCCAAAACTCAAGTGGGCCGCACGAGAGAAAACATTAAGGATTAAACGTCCACCATTTAAACATTCGTTGGGCCACAGAAATTTTGAATGAGGCTAATTTTTTTTTTTTTTTTTTTTTTTTTTTTTTTTTTGTGTTTTCAGTTCATCCCAGTAGTAATAACCTTATGAACAGCTTGGATGGCATCCAAACACCACGGTGGACCTAGGAAGGTTTCAACTGTACGCATTTCCGTACTCACTTTTTCCTGTAGTGCGGCCCACTCGAGTTCTGAGTCTGCCTCAGTTTTGAGCTCGTATCGTAACATGATCTTGCAAAACGGATGGACGGAGGGGATTTCTCATAAACATCATGGTGGGCCCACCTAGCTTCTGAGCGCAGGAACAAAGGGCTTTCGCAGCTAATCCGAGGGGAACGGCTACAAACGGGGATTTCCAAATACGAAGAAAATTTCCAAATAAGTGAAGAAGCTTTCTATAAATAAAACCCAAATTGCAACAGATAAAATAACCGTTACTTTCTTTCCTTTTTGTATTTGAATTCTCCTCTCTGAGAGAGAAGCTCCATCTCTTTCTCTGTCTTTCTTCCTTGTTTTTCTGCTGTCCAGTCTCTGATAGAATAGAGAGAGAAATGTCTTCCTTGTTTATTCATCCCAGAATCACTCGAGCCAATCTATCATTGAGCTGTAAAGCAAGACAAGAATCTGAAATTGAAGAACCCTTGCTCGCTTTTCGAGTTGAGATGAAGAACGAGTACCTTGTCTTCTTCAATTCCGACAGAAGCCTACCTCCTCTCATCATGCCCTCTACCCTCTCCACCGCCTCTTTTCTTACTACCATGTCCGCCTTCTCAACTTCCCACCATGGAGTCCTCCACATGCTTTCCTGGATGGGAATCAACGAACAGGCCATCGCTGAGGATTTCAATTCTATCATTTCCACTTACAGCCGAAAGAAGGTCGAAGAGGTTATCCGTATGGGGGTTAATGCAATGGAGATTCTCATTCATATAAAGCTTCTATCGACAGGATCTTACGATGTCTTGATGGATATTGATGATGGGCATGCCGAGGTTCATGGGTCGAGATCATCGGCTGAGACGGAGGCTTTGCCGCAGAAAGATAAAGTTAAAAGCTGGGATGTGAAGGAGAATTGTGGGATATGTTTGGATGAGTTGGGTGATGGTGAGACAGAGGAGGTTAGTGTTCTGCCCTGTTCACATCCGTTTCATGAGAGGTGCATGAACAGATGGTTGGAAGAAAGTGAGTCGTGCCCACTGTGTAGAATGCATATCTGAAAATACATTGTTATTTCTTATTTATTTTTTTCTCTTTTGTAATCAAACATTCGATTTGTTGCAATATAGATTCAACCAACTTTTTGTTTTGGAGTTTTATTGTTTTTTTTCCTTATCAAAATTCGATTTATTTCTTATTTGTTTCAATGCTACATTCAAAACTCTCTGTGGAGCTTGTCATATGCATATCATCGATTAGTTGGACTTGGCTCCTAATAAGCATCTAAGGCCGGGTTCCGGGCTCAAGCTTAGCTATCTTTTTAATCAAACAGCATCCCTCAGGCAAAGGTCAATCATCCAAACCATTGAATTTGAATGAAAAGTCCACATTACCATTACCTGCAAGGAGGTCAGCTTGACTTACTATTACCTTTTATGATGTACAGACAACAAATAAAAGCTCTCAATTTGATTATTTCAATACTTTGATAATCTGCTTCTTTTGCTTTGAATATGAACAGTCACCATAACCATTAGGTAATCAATGAGTTGAGGTACTCAATCAGAGATTTTTTTTTTTTTTTCCAAGCATCGCCATCCAAGGGTAGCCCATGTGGTAGACAGTTTGTGTCATTGAAAAGGCCCTAATTCAAGAGCTAGAGCACCTTGTTCTATACAAAGGCCTGCCCAAATTGTTCAATCCCAACATCAATTGCTGTCTTCAGAAGATAGAATTTGTATCCATAAGCTCAACCTCAAGGGATATGATGAAGGTGCTTCATGGATCGCAATTTACCTGGTAACTGGCTCTCCATTACTGCCCTTAGTTGCTTGCCCCAAGAATGCTCCATGGATGCAGTTTGCACATCAAGGGTTCTCTATGGATGGCAGTTCGCCTGGCAACTGGACGTCCATGACCGCTCTTAATTGCTTGCTTGCCCCCAATAGCCCACATTAAGGAAGAATACAATCTAAAAGGCCAAGAAGAGCAAAGAAACCACATCAAACAGGAATACCATCTAGAGCCCATATCAAAGAAGAAGAAGAAGCAGCCCCAAGAGATGACATCAAAGAGGAATCCCATAAAAAAAAAAAAAAAAAAAAAAAAATTGCCAATAGAAGCCTACATCAAGGAAGAAGAGAGAGATGAATAAGAAGAGGACGAAGATGTCAAAAAAGAAGTAGAAGATGAAGATGAAGCAGTAGGAGGAGAATCAAGAGAGAAAGAGAAGCAGGAAGAGGAAAATAAAGAAGAAGAAGATCGATTGGTAAATAACAAAGGTAAAAAAAAGAAGATGATGATGATGATCAGTTGGTAAATAACAAAGGTAGATTAAAGAAGAAGAAGATGAATAACTAAGAATAAAGAAGAAGATGAATAACTAAGAATAAAGAAGAAGATGATGATCGGTTACTAAATAACAAAAGTAAATAGGCTTTACCCTTGACCCTTAGAATCCCAATCTATCATAGCCAAACACCCCTTAAATGGGAAAGATTATCAACTTAGAATCCCAATCTATCATAGCCAAACATCCCTTAACAGGAAAAAATTATCAATTTCTAATCTCCTGTGTTCTTAATAAATAAAGGGTAGCTATACAATGTATATCTCAATTGACAACACGAATTTTATGTCAGTGTTCAAATCATGAAGATCTTGCCCTAACTAAATCTTCTACAGTTAGATTTGGAGAATCGACAGATCCTTTCTTCACTTCTTCCCCTCGGACTGCCAAAAGCTCCTCGACGCTCCCTGGCTCTCCAAACCACCCAAGTCGATCAGCAATCAGGTGTAGATTATTACACCCACCGCAACAGACCACCACCACTCCCTTCTCATATGATTCACGACAGGCCATCTTCACAGATCTCGTTTTGCAGACCTTGCAAGTGAAGACCATGGCTAGATCATGTCGCTTGGATGTTTTCAAGTTGGACATGGCTGTGTGCTCAACAGAACCATCCTTACCATTTGACTCGATTGAATTGGAAACCTCCCATGGTTTTGAATCATCAGAGCAAGTCCTGTGGTCCTCAGCAATTCCATTAGCCTTGCCTGTCAAACATGGTAGCATCTGGATCCCTCTTCTGGCTGTTTACCTGGCAATATCTAGCTGTGCCTGTGCCCAGAGAGTATCTGTAGAGGGAAGAAATAACAGCGATGCCAATCCTGTGACAAGAAATTTATACAAAACTGATTCGGTGATTACACTACTCAGTCTGCCTCAAGAAATTTATACGAAACTGATTTGGTGATTACACTACTCACTGAATAAAACAACATCACCTCAAAATGGTTAAAGATGCAAACGGGAGATATCCCCCATCACAAACAATACATAAAAGAACAAGTCATAAAGAGATGCTAAAGAAATCCAGAATCAAATAGGGACAAGTACATCTCAAGAACGGCAGCCAATATAAAAGACCTATGAGTCTTAGTTCCCGAATTTTAGCATTTATGAGGTTGGCCCTCCACCATGCACTGTACCCAGCCATGATCCATTGCCGGCCCATGGTACACAGGTTTTTACCGATGGTGATTCTGGGGTCCATCTGGTGGGTACCACTACGGATGATGACCCATAGTAGGAAAAGCGCACAAAACCTGCAATACTAACTGTTGGTTTGTGGCCTTTGATGAACAGTAAAAAAAATCAAAAGGTGTTAGTTGTTTACACTTAAAATGGGGAAATAATACTAATCAGATGCTAGTGGGGCCACATTGTAGGGCCCACCAATTGGATGATCAGGATTCACTTGCTGTACAGCCACGTGAACTATGGAGCAGCAACAAACCATGACTTGTTCCTTGTGCGACGAACAAATAAGCTCCTCTTCAATTATACATGAATCAAGATGCAGTTGTGAAGATAGAAGGCTTGTGATGATGGCTTGAAGTAAGAATTTGAATTTACCCCCCTTTCGGTCCACAGTATTTAACGTTACAAAATCAGTCCAATGCCATGAAGGCGAAGCAGCATTCATTATCCATCCTATTTACTATCCCTGCCATGAAGGCAAACTACAACTGGAATTAGCTTGCAGATCAGTCAACAAACCACTTTGGCAGCAGGAAGCGAATGGATGCCAAAATTGTATTAAATGTAAATGAGCAATACAGATGAACTAAGAAACAATGTGAGTAAAAATGTTAAATATGAACACATGAGTTGCATTACTGACCAAGGGTTCAACTTAATTCTTCTTCATCATAATCATCATCTAAGCCTTATACCAATTAATTGGGGTCGGCTACACCAATACTGTTCTGCCATTCCACAAATACGCACCATTCCTTATTTTGTGGTTTTTTTTCATGAAGGATGTTTTCCCAATAACCTGTTAATTATTGAATTATCAACACAGCCTTGACAGTTGACACAGTACTTGGGATTGGCTTTACCATACTTCTGTTGTTCATGGATTATTCAGCCATTTTATTGAATAATTCAAAATTCGTTGTTGAAACTGTTCGTGAACCTATTCAGTAATTTGAAAAAATCACGAAAACTCATGAAAATTTTCATTTGTTTTTATTTAAAAAATATCGTTTTTAGAAATTTTCATAAATCCTGAGTAATGGCTTCACAAAGTTTATAAAGTTCTTCCTGAATCCAAACCTTGTAAATAATGGTCAAAATTGAATATGAAACTGATAACAGTTATTACAAGGACAACTTTGGATAAGGACCACTTTTAGGGGAAGTACAAAAACAGATCCCACAACGCTCCGAGGAAGGTAAAAAAAAAAAAGGAATGAAAGAGAAGTTGAAAAGGATTGGGGTTATCAATGGGAAACCGTGGAGGTCAGCTTGAGTCTGGCCCACCAAATTTTTTGATACTGATGCTTAGACCTCTGCATGGGCCACAGGCCAAAAATAGGCCCAAGCAATCCATTGCAACCATAAAGACCCCACATTTGGGCCTGTGCCAGGCATTCGTTAAGAAATGTTGTCTAAAGTGAGTCCGAATCTGTCCCGTTTATTTGTCAAGCCTGACAAACAGGCCCACACTCGGCCGATGGGCTTGAAAATGAGACATAAGCCCAGGCGATATAGGGGAAAACCTGGAATCCTGGGAAGCCAGCCAGGCCAATTGACAGCCCTAAAAAAGGACAGAATGCCATGACACTATTGCATATGCAGATTAGAGTCCAAAACCACAGCAGAACTCAGCACACAGTAGCTTGCGGTAATTCCTATTCACCACTTATCTCTAATCAATTAGTCAAAGGATGATATGTGCTAGATACTTTCAGCTTCATTACCATTTCTGACCTGTATTCTCCAAAAGAAGCCTATAAACATTACATCTCGATTTGACACGATAGTCTCAGTAGTCCATGCAAACAAACAACTTTGAGAGGATATTAGCGATTCATGACACGTTTGATGTCTATGTAAGGAATAAAGTGGGCCATCTTGGGAAACTAATCGACCACTACAGTACATAGAATTGTAACCATGTTGTGTCTCAGGTATGCCTAGGACAAACTCCAAGATGTCGTCCCACGGAGGATCTGGTACTCGCAATTCTGTGTAGGTTCATGTGTTATCCTTTCATTCTTTCCCAAGCTAACAAGCTTTGCACTGTTGAATAATGGTCCCAACATCTTTCTTCGAGCTAGGCCAAGAGAGACGATCCTTGACAAGGTCGATCATCTCATTTCACACAAAGTGTCAACCAAGTCCTAAATGCAACTCTCCAAATAGTTCCTGCACAGAATTCTTAGAAAGACAATCATGCACCACAGAATATATAACCACCATGGAGAACATATCATGGGTAATCAGCATTTCCTTGTCATAGGGACGGGAATATATTTGCCCCTTTATTTATTTCTCCATGCCTGCTCAATAAAAGAAGAGTGTACTCCTGATTATAGGTGCTCATTGAGGGTCTGTTTGGATATAACCAAATAAGTTGCTTTTCTTGCTGACGGCAGTAGTTCAGCAACTTATAAGTTAGTTTAGGTTAATGAATAATTATCATTACTTATTTTATGAAGATCAGTTCAGTACTTCAACATTTTTTTTTTTTTTTGCTTTTTCACTTTTTATCCACTGACTACAACGAGAGGTGGTGCTCGTCCATAGCTGTAAACAGTGCTGGTTTATGTGGGAACTGCCTAGCCCATGTTGACCATCCAACTTGTTGGGGCCCACTGTGATGTATTTGATCTGAGCCGTCCATCTGGCCTGGATGTCAGTGGAGCTAGCATGTGAGGCAGATCTAAGCCTTAGGTGGACCCCACATCAGGAAGCAACAATGATAATGATCACACCGTTGAAACCTCCCTAAGCCCAACATTATGTGTTTTACTCATGCCATTCATCTACTTTTCCAACTAGTTTTGGGTGACCCACTGGGTAGTGGGGCTACATGCCGTGCACATGAAATCCACACCATCCACCCTTGTTGGTCCAGCCCAAAAAATGAAATAGAATCCAATCTCAGGTAGACCGCACCTCAGGAAACAATAGTCATTGACGCTCACCATTGGTTAGCCCTAGTGATGAGTGGCCCATATCCAAGGTGGGCCCCGCATGATGGACTGGCCCACATTAGACGTGGGCCCCACATTTGGGACGGTCCACATTAAAGGTGGCTCCACATGATGGGCAGTGGATATTGATGGTGGGCCCACTTGATAGATGACCAACATCAAAGTTGGACCCTACATAATGAACGGTGCACGTTAAAGGTCAGGCCATAATGATGAATGGCCCACATCCAAGGTGGGCCCCACATGATGGACTTCCCACATCAAAGGCGGGGGGCCCTACACTTTGAACAATTCACACCAAAGGTTGGCCCCAAATTATGGATGGTGGATGTGCAAGGACCAAACAGACTTTAGGGATAGTTACTTACCATGTTGGAAACAAACGTGCTTTTCTACTTTTTGGTTAATAAGGATGTTGTTTACCAAACATAGTTATTTGCTAATTAAGTAGAAACCAAGATAAGTTACTTATATTATAAGTAGCTTATCTTAAGTAACTTACAATCCAAACAGGCCCTTAGTATGCCATTCGCTCAACTTCTTCTGAGGGTTCAAAAAATGATAGAGCTTCGTGGTCAGGCCTTGTCACCTATTTGATTATCCACTTGAAAGGAGTAGATGTCATACTCTCTAATAGGGGCCACAATTGTAATGAAGTTCGGATCAAAATCAAACAATAGTATACTACCTGCTCTTTTTTTTTTTTTTTTTTTTTTTTTTTTTTTTTTAATATTTGGCTCAATTGCATCTTGATTCGGAACTTGACTCAACTAACTGGAAATGTATGTTGTTTAGTCCCACATCGAAAGAGAGCAAAGAAATGAGAGGTATTAAAAATAAGGCGAGGGGGGGGGGGTTGCTGGATTTTAAACAATTTTAGGCCGGGCATTTGGGCTGAGCCTATTTGAATTTTTGTTTTCCCATGCTTGAACTTGGCTCGAAAGCTCGGTTGAGCCAGCTCGATCATGTCAATCCAGCTCGAAGGCCGAGCTAAGCCGAACACAAGCTAGGGTGATCATTGAATGAGCCTAGCTCAAACAAGACAAAGTTCGGCTCATGTATAGCTCTGGTGATATAAAAATGACAAAATCTAATAGATAGTTCTTCAAGAACTGCTAATCTCTGCAGCTACTCGCTAATAGGCCACTCACTAATAGGCCCATTTTCCTGCCATTCTATTCTAAAGTAACTATGAAGGCAGCCATCCATTTTTCCATATCATTTTAGATCTTGAACCCAAAAATGAGATGGATCTACATCTCAGGTGACCACACCACAGGAAAACAGTAGTGTTTGAATGTCCACCACTAAAAACCTCCAAGGGCCCACTGTAATGTTTATTTGATATCCAACATGTTTATTAAGTCGTACAGACATGGATGAAGCGAGAAAAACAAATATCAGCTTGATGGTGAGCGATCAATCAATCCCAGTTTCCTGTGATGTGGTCCACTTGAAATTTAGATATACCTCACTTGTTGGGCTCATTCCATAAAATGATCCAGAAAAATAGATGAACAGCTTGGATGAAACACATACATCATGGTGGGGTCCACATAGCACCAACCACTAGCCGGTAGCTAGTGGCAGGGTCACACCAGCCATCCGTTTCCTCTGAAGGGAGGTTCAAGTTGGTGGGGTCCACCGTGATGTTCCAGCCTAGCTCTTGCAACGGGCTGTCGCACACAATCCGCATGTGCGAAGCCCTTGTGCAAGAGATTCAAGTTAGGTGGGCCCACTGTTCTGTTTGTGAGAAAACCATCCCATCCATCCCAAAAAATAGGAGATCCAAAACTCAAGTAGGCCGCGACGTAAGTAACTTACAAGTTATCCAAACACAAAAGTTTACTTATGTGCAAGTGACTTACAACTTACATCTAACTTTCCGTGTAAATGACTTGCCTATAAATTACTTACAGCTTAAAAGAACTTAACAGCATCCAAACAGGTAAGGATTGAACGTCCACCGTTTAAACATTCGTAGGAAGGGGTGGTTTTCTCACAAACATCACGGTGTGCCCACCTAGCTTCTGAGCGCAGGAATAAAGGGTTTCGCAGTTAATCCGAGGGGAACGGCCTCTACCGGTAGTAGACACGTGGATTTCCAAATTCGAGAAAATTTCCTAATAAGAGAAGAAGCTTTCTATAAATAAAACCCAAATTGCAACGGATAAAGTACCCGTTACTTTCTTTCCTTTTTGTATTTGAATTCTCCTCTCTGAGAGAGAAGCTCCATCTCTTTCTGTGTCTTTCTTTCTTGTTTTTCTGCTGTCCAGTCTCTGATAGAATAGAGAGAGAAATGTCTTCCTTGTTTATTCATCCTAGAATCACTAGAGCCAATATATCATTGAGCTGTAAAGCAAGACAAGAATCTGAAATTGAAGAACCCTTGCTCACTTTTCGAGTTGAGATGAAGAACGAGTACCTTGTCTTCTTCAATTCTGACAGAAGCCTACCTCCTCTCATCATGCCCTCTACCCTCTCCACCGCCTCTTTTCTTACTAACATGTCCGCCTTCTCAACTTCCCACCATGGAGTCCTCCACATGCTTTCCTGGATGGGAATCAACGAACAGGCCATCGCTGAGGATTTCAATTCTATCATTTCCACTTACAGCCGAAAGAAGGTCGAAGAGGTTATCCGTATAGGGGTTAATGCAATGGAGATTCTCATTCATATAAAGCTTCTGTCAACAGGATCTTACGATGTCTTGATGGATATTGATGATGGGCGTGCCGAGGTTCATGGGTCGAGATCATCGGCTGAGATGGAGACTTTGGTGGAGACATGTGAAGTTAATAGCTGGGATGCAAGGGAGAATTGTGGGATATGTTTGGATGAGTTGGGTGATGGTGATACAGAGGAGGTTAGTGTTCTGCCCTGTTCACATCCGTTTCATGAGAGGTGCATGAAGAAATGGTTGGAAGAGAGTGAATCGTGCCCGCTGTGTAGAATGCATATCTGAAAATACATTTTTATTTTTTATTTATTTTTTTCTCTTTTGTAATCAAACATTCGATTTGTTTCAATATAAGATTCAACCAACTTTTTTTTGGAGTTTTATTGTTTTTTTCCTAATCAAAATTCGATTTATTTCTTATTTGTTTCAATGCTACATTCTGTGGAGCTTGTCATATGCATATCATCGATTAGTTGGACTAGATTTGAATCAGATCTGAAGTTTAAGTGGGGCCCCTATAGGAAACAACCGTGATTTGATGACCATCCTAAGTGCCCACCATTTTGGATGCTTGCCATCCTAAGGGCTGATGTAGAATGGGTCGCTGATTATTTCATGGCCCAGATGGATCAAAAGAAGACCGGTCGGGGTCGAAAGTGACCCGGACCGTCAGGACCGTAAATCGGCCATATCTCATAATCCGGAATGAGTTTCGGGACATATAATATATCAATTTGGGGTAGCTCGAGCTACTTTAGCCAACCAACCCCGCTACGCCGGGTTGCCCAGGCCGGAATCGCGAGATTTGACCATATCGACGGTCATTAGGCTAGTTTATTTTCAGTTTTACTATTTATAGTAAGTTTTAATTTGATCATAACTTTGCATCTGTAGGGCTTTCGAGTTAGTGCCCAACATGAAAAGGGCTTAGAATATTAGACCGTTAGATAACTTTCTATTTTTGGCCGAAAACCAAGAGTTCTAGTAGGATTGAACGACTTCTATAAATAGTAAGTTTACTATTTATAGTAAGTTGCATTTTCTAGGAGTTTAAGTTGGAGTTGGAGTCTGATACTTTACCTAGGGTTTAGTTTCCTATTTATATGCATTGTAATTCCGTTTATTATGCATTCAATTATCAAAAAACATTATTCGGAATTAATTTCCTCTTTTTATTCTTTTATTTCTTCTCGTGGATTCGAGAAACACTCGGTTAGGGAGACGGTGATCGACCTACCACGTCCTCCCTGCATCAAGGGCCCACCATTTTGGATGCTTGCCATCTAACTGGTGGCACGTTGCACACAGACCTGGATAAAGAGAAAACAATAAAATCAGATTTAATATAACATACATTTATAATAACTTGATGCTGATCTTTTAGAGGTCTTCACCATCTTGATCAATGGGGATTGAAGAACCGCTGATGGGACCTGGGGGCAATCCTCTTCCCAGCAAGGTCCCCATGCTGAAGGTATGTTGTCCATGTTGTCTATCCATTTTCCAGCCCATTTTGGGAGTGGACCCGCCATGATAATTTGTTGTATATCCCTGCCACCCATCATTTTTTTTTTTTTTTTTATAGCTCATTTTAGAGCTTGGGCCGGAAAATGAGGTGGATTCGAGGGTCAAGTGCACCACATCGCCCGATACCCACCATTAAAACCTTCCTTGGGGCCCACTGTGTTACCTTGTAGGGTGCACAGGTGTGGGCCAGGCTGTGGGAACAGCAAGTGCAAGCACATTGCCCCGCACAACGTGTATCTCACAGTGGGGTCCGTCATGATATGTGTTTTATGCCACTTCACCCATCTGTTTTCTGTATTATTTTCTATGCATTGGCCCACCTATGGGGCAGATTTCAGTCGCAAATGGACCGCTCCATGTGAGGTATGGTCGTAGTAAATGCTACCAATGTAAAACTGATATTTAGTTATGAGGGCCCATGACTCAGCCCAGGGTCAGGGAAACACCAATGTAAAACCTAATCCGCTCACTTGGTGTTAAAGGTCCAAAGCGGGGAAAAGAAGAAACGCCCGTACTCCTTTCTCATCTCTAGTCGATACCCAGGATTCCATTTCAGCGAGCAAAGGTACTGATATTTCTTTCTCCTCTTTACCTTCTTTCCTTCTTCATACTGTTTCACATTCCCTCCTACTTTATGGAAGGTATGGCAGATGGTATATTTGAATCAGTACCTCTCCCCCGAATGTTTGATGTACATTTGCATCCAACTCCGCAACGAACCCTTGTATCCTCCAATATCAAGTGATCCAACGCCCTATTCTGGAGACCATCCACAATAAGCATTCAGTCAATTTCCAGTTTCCACCTCTAATTCATCTATGCCCAATTCTTTACAAATTTAGGACTTTACCTAAAAAGGTCTATTCCTCTATGATTCCCTCTGGAATAGGCTTATTCTACCTGGCTTGCTTGTGGGGCCCACCATGGTGTGTGTACAGCATGCGACCTATCCATGAAGGTCACTCCAACATCAAAGCTCGATGCGACAAAAATAGGGTTGATCCAAATATTACGTGGGCCACCACATGAATTTGGAGGTTTTTTGGTGGTTGTCCATTGTTTTCTACGGTGTAACCCATCCTAATGATTTGATAAGCCAGATTTTTAAGGCATCTTATCATCATGGTGGACTCACTTAATGCGCAGGTTGGATGGCATACACACAATATGGTGGGCTCCATGAGAAGGTAAATAAGCAGGTGAATAACTTATTACACGCAGGTGAATCCCTTAATGGCCTATGGTTCAAAAATAACAATAACGGGTGATCTTCAGCCATCTCAGCAAATGCCCTTCAAAGCCCCACCCACCATTTAATTTCACAGAACTGTCAGTTTGGGGAGACTCCCACAGTTTTTAAATTTTTCTTCATTTTTCTTCATTTTTTACATCTATTGATGGTTCTCTAGAAAATTGGAACTAGATCTAAGCCATTCTGATCGAGATCTGAGATCTGATTTCTCCTGTTCTAGATATGAATCGTGTGGTTTGTTGCATTGCATATCCTTGGTCTAAGGGCCTGTATATTGTGTCCTTGGCTCTCCAATTTGTACCAGTGGCCTCATGGATGGATCTTGCTTTGAAGTCTCAATTGGATGATCATGACACCTAGACTGGTCATCCTGATGGTCAAGCCAGGGTCATAGGACTTGACAGGTACTTGAAAGCCTGATCAAATTCGGGTCTAAGTCATCAAAGGATGGTATTCATTGTTCGGAGTATCCCCGATATTATCGAAATATCCCTGATATTATCAAAATATCTCCGATATTAATTGTATCTCTAGCTCGGCAAGACAAATAACACTGGTAGCGATATTGATAACACTGGTAGTATAAAAAATTTCAGGTATCGGCGATGTATCACTTAGTATCGCCAATATTTTCGATTGTGTAAATTTCATGTGTCGCTTGTATTGCCAATGTATCGATATCGCCAATCTTTTCGACTGTGTAAATTTCAGGTGTCACTTGTATTGCAAGTGTATCAATGATATTTCGATAATATTGCCAATGTATCGATATCGCCAAAAATCTGTTTATTAAAAAAAATTTCATTCAATTTTTATTTTTATTTTATGGGTGCATGGTTTTATACAATGTACCAATTCTTGACGATAATATTGCGATATTATTGTTATCACAACATGGGCAATATCGAGACCATAGTCTTTCGTTTCCTTTCCAGTCGTCAATGATTTCTTGACGAAATATCATGTGTTGTCCATATTTTGAAATATCGGTGGATGTTTGGATTGAAGGTAGGATGATTGAATGGATAGGTTGGTTGGACTGATTTCTTATGACAACACATGCTTCTGGGCCCACATTAAATGCAAACTAAAAATGTATGCATTTTTTTTTTTTGTTGCAAATTTTTGATTCCCAAATATGCAAATATGTGTATTTTAGCATCTCCTGAAGTTTCACTGATAAACTCCACCATTTTCCCCATGTTTCCCCAATGTTCCCTCGCATTTCTAGTTATTAGCGATGTCATCGGCACTATCAATATTGTTTCTATACCTCCTGCCAGCGAAACTTGTAACGATATTGATTCTTCGAAAACTGATGGTACCTGAAACTGAAATGGGTACCGATAGGACCCCAACCCACCCCCTCGACAATCCTATTCTTATTGAATTATCTTCTTCATAAGATAGGTGACCCTTTTCTTAAAGTGAACCACTAGCAAAGTTATGCATATGTAGTCTACTGGTTTGAACAATTAAAATCACTCAATAGAAGCGATTCTTGTAGTAGAGCCTACTCATGATGGCCCACCATATTAGTGAAAGGTGGGTCAAACCTACATGTTTTTCTTGATCAAGAATCATATGATACTTGCATTTGGAGGGTTTTGGGACAAGAGAATGTTCAGTAACCTATAGCTCTCTAATTGTACAAGCGTGGACCATGGTTTGTGATTAAGAACCATGATTTTGGCCAGCTATGATTGGACCATGCTCCAAATATCTTCAGGATGAGACCATTCCAACTCTTCAATATGTGGCCTGTGAGTAGTCAGTAATGAAAAAAAATGCAGCAAGCACCCTACTCAATAGGAAAACAACTAAATGTTGTTTTGAAATGATTTTCTAATCTTAGGGCATGTTTCATTCACTGTGAGGCCCCTGATCTCCTTGTCCTTGAAAACCAAATCATGCTTCTCGCTTGCTCAAATAATTAAACGAGGAAACTGTGATATAATTATAATGGAACCGAGGTCAGATCAAAAGCAAACAAATAAGTAGACAAGAATTTGGTTTTTTTTTTTTTTTTTTTTTTCTGAACATGAATATTCAAATTGTTGTTCTTGAGCTTCTTAAGCATAACAATGTTTCTTTTGTTTTGAATTTTCAGTTCATTACAACACACCCAAATGATGTCTACGAACAGGGTGCAGGTAATCTGAGATTTGGGGCAACTTCATTTGGTAATCAAATAAGGTTTATCGCAAGAGTGGCACGAAACGCATTGTTCATGTCGATTGAGTGATTGATTACCTCAATCTTTTATCCGAATTGCAATTCCATGCACTTTGGATAAAAGATTGAGGTAATTGATTGCTTGATTGTTAAAAAAAATGTAAGTTGACCGATGTTATCATCATCAAATACAAATATCTTGGTCTAGATTTGGATTCACTTGTGTCAATTGAGAATGATGACGACGTATCCAACATGATGGAGGCATTTCCTCAGAGCAGTGAGCCTACACCTATATGTTTTTGGTGACCAAAACCTTTCAATCCCCATCCAATTCATAGGTAGTACTTCAATACTAATTTGTTTGTGTTTTTACTTATGTAGTTCACCAAATATTTCTCGCTTGTTTCTGTGTTTCTTTCTTCAGTAATCTGATGCAGATTGCTGATATTGAAAATGTTCAAGCATCGTTGCAGGGTTTACGGGAAATAATGAAACACTTTCACCTTCCTAACATAATATGACGTTCCAAGTGCATCAAATGACTTGCGTGAAATGAATTGCTTGTTGATGGACAGTTGTGTCAATGACATGCCGAAAATGATGCTGATTTTAAAAGAAGGCCAATCAATAATTTGAAGATGCAAATGCTTTCTACAAGGCTTTAAGGGAGTACGCCGTACGTTCGAATTTCCAGTACAAGTGAACTAGGTCAGGTAGTGGTCATTATCAGGTGAAATGCATTAAAGGTGATTGCTCATGGCGAATACATGCATGTAAGCTTCCTGACAAGCCTGCATTCAAGACAAAATCCTTAAAGGGAAACCATACTTGTAACGTTGTGAATGAGTCAACAATGTCAAACACAACAACGCATTGATAAACTGGTAGGAAATGGATAGCTGCTTTGGAGAAGGATTGACTCCCGAAAAATTTGTGTCATACACTCAATTATAATGTCAATGAGATTAGTCGAGAATACAAGATCAAAGTAAGTAATGATAAAGCTTGGAGGGGTAAAGAATTGGCACTAAAAGAGATGCACTATGAATCACCCATTGTAACTCTTACGATGATTTGGGAAAAAATACAAACAACAAATCCAGGAAGCATGGCAAAGCTAGACGACTCCTTGAGACTTTTATGGTGCATATAACACTGCCATTTGTGGTTTCAAGCAAGCATGCCGATCACCTGTGATGCTTGATTGAATAAAGATAGAAGGAAATTGCCCAGGTGTGTGGCTCTTTGCCATGGCCTTTGATGCGGAAGGCAATGGGTTCCTAGTCTCATGTGCATTTGTTGAGTTGAAGAATGTAGGAAGTTGGAAATGTTTCTGTGGTGAGTTGGTTCAAGTCTTGGGATGCAATACCTAATTAACAAATTTACAGTAGACAGGCAAGAAGGGATTCTTGAAGTGGTTAGTGGTATCTTTCCATATGCACGTCATCAATATATATGGTTGGGCATGTTTGTTGAAATGCCCAGCTGTGAGGGTGTAATTTAGCATTCCACATTAGAGCCAACTCACCACAGATTGTGGCTGTCCGCTTCCTTTGATTTTTCCCCTTCCCATTAGAGCTTGAGTTACTGATGCAATCAGTTTTTTGTTTTGTTTTGTTTTGTTTTAAGGTAACATAGACTTCTATTGAGAAGAAAAAAGAAACGCTAAGATGGTGCTAGTTACAACCCAAATAGAAACGTAAACAACCCAGGTCCACAACCCATTAATGACCCACTCCTCCCAATCGCTTTCACTTCGGAAGCACCTTCGATTTCTTTTTCTGCAAATTGTTCATAAGCCAACCAATAATATCTCTCTCTAAAAAAAAGCCAACCAATAAGCTAAGTTTTCATACAACTTTTATTTCCTTGTGAAAAGCCATGCCATGCCATGCCAAGCCAAGCCAAGCCAAGAAAAAGATTTCTAATATCAAAAGGCATCGACCAAGCTAAATTGAATCTACTAAGGATAGTGGACCACACTCGGCTTGCGAAAGGATAATGGATGAATAGATGATCGATTGATTCAGTGTTAGACATGCACATGAGGCAGATAGGACAATGGATGAATAGATGATCAATTGATTCAATGTTAGACGTGCACATGATGCAATCGGATTCTTGAGTTGTCTTTCAAAAAAAAAACTGATTCAATTAGATCTTAGTGCCCAAGTTCGAGGTCCACGCGACCATGTGAAACATGAATCGGTTAGTGAATTATCTGATAGATGTCCCTACATAAATCATATTCAAGGAAATGACCAACGTGCTGCTACGTATGGGTTAGGTGTAAATTAGTACACGACTATTTTTGGGATTTCCTTTTGCTTTCGAGGCTCTTTTTTTATATTATTTATTGCTATTATTTTTTCAAAGAATCAAAGGCTCTTTTATTAGTTGGATGATTAGTTATCAATTAATGATGTCTATGGCCCCTCATGTGCAAGATGCGCTCTCCTGGGTTCTTCAAGGTATAGCAGCAGATATAATGAAAGGATGGAAATCAAGTCCATTTAAGAAGCATGGAAAGACACTCTAGAAGGTGCTTCTCATGGTGGTCCTATGGGATTTATGAAAAGAAAAGAAGTTGCATCTTTGAGGAAAAGCATAGTGAAGTCTCTTGAGACTTCGGTGGAGAACATTGGGGGGCGATGTAGCCACTGGGCACTCATTCGCAAGGAGTTAACTGATCTTTTGATCATGTAAAATCTGTCAAAGTGGTAGTAGCGGCCTTTTGAGGATCTTGATGTATCTTCTTACTTTGGGCTCAATGTTTTTTTTTTTTTTTTTTTTTAATTCTTTTTTATGGCCTTTGGATCCCCTTGAGGTTTAGCAGTTCATTGTTCTCAAGGGTTGAGCTGGTGCAACCAGAGACATTCATCAGCAACACTATGATGATCAATTTTTCTTGTGATTCTTGCTTGTGACTCTTGTCGATTTAATTTTTGGTGCATCCGGTGTTGTAAATCTGGTACATATTTGTTAATACTCCTGCAACTAGTTTGCATCAGATCCTAGTTTCCGTTGTTGCGGAGGAAGAGAGAATATGGAAGAGGTCATTTTAAGAGATTGGGCCCTCCTGGTATAGTGGCAGATATAGTTAAAGGATGGAAGCTAAGAAGCATGGAAAGATACTCTAGATGAAGCTACCCATGGTGGTCTTATGGGATTTATGAAAAGACTAGAAAGCCATACCTTTGAAGACAAAGTGAAGTCTTTGGAAGCTTTGGTGGAGAACATTCGGGGGCTATATAGCTGTTGGGCCCACTGGTATTTTGACCATGGACATTCTATCAAAGTGATAGTAGTGGCTTTTTCGCTTTGTTGATACATGCTCTTACTTCGGGCTTGGGGTATTGTTGATCCTTTTGGGTGGCTCTTTGGATCCCCTTTAGGCGTAGCAATCTGTTGTCCTCAAGGTGTTATATTGTTTTGGTCTTTCATGTCCTTGGTCATTGTGTTCTATTGTCTTTGTGCAATCTCTAATCCTTTCTGGTATTTTCTTTTAATGAATTTTAATCATCCATAAAAAAATCTTTTATATTCTCTTAATTCTCCATAGATTCATTATCCGCTATGATGAAAATACATATTTAATGGCGCATCACTTTTCGTTATTTTTTTAATATTCAGTTTTCTCTAGCATCTTTACCCAATCATGGATGAGAACATATCTAGGTATTTAACCAACCTTGTGAGCATTTTGATTCAATGTTAGTTTTACTTTCACTATTTGTATCCCATTTTAAAGCTAGTAATGACTTCATATTTCAAATTTTAAGAACTTCTGGTTTGCTCTATGTTCTTTTTGTATTCAATCTATTTTCTGATACACTGACTACTTTTAAAATTTCAGTATTGATGAGCCTTTTAAAGATGTTATCTATCCAAAAGGAGATCCTGATGTTGTTTCAATGAGTAAGAGAGATGTTGAGCTATTGCAACCATAGGCATTCATGAATGACACTATCATCGACTTTTATCTTAAGTACGTTGAAATGCAGAAACTTCCATGGTTCTCTTTTGTTCCTTGAAGTTTTCTAATCATACCCATCTTTATATGCATACTATTGCTTTTATTTACTTTTTAATTTTTAATTATTACATGAGTACTTTCAATTCCAGTTTCCAGAGATGTTGCTTATGATAGTGTACTTGAATGACAGATAGTTAAAGAATAAACTTCAACTTGAGGACAATCATATGTTCCATTTTTGCAATAGTTTTTTCTGCCGCAAGCTAGCTATTCTAGACAAGGATCTAGGAAGTGCAAAAAGAAGGGAGGGGAACTTTCTTATGTGTTCGCATCTTCATACCTATAAATTTCAAGTAAGAAAAATCTTGCTTGATGCATATTTTATGCTTATGAATAAATTAACTCTGACATTCCAAATTGTGCATTGGTGCATATTGGATGACAATCTTCATTGGAGTTTGATGGTTATTTGTCATCCTGGAGAAATAGCTTATTTTAAAGGCAAGCGTCCGGTATTTGCAGAATCTCCTTTTCTTTGTCACGTATGAATGTCTCTCTTTTGCTCATGCTATACTTTTGTCTTTCTGATTTAGAAATTGAAAAGGCACCGAAGGGAGTAAGTTTCATCTTCTCAAATGGGAAGAGGTGTGCAAGCCCATTTCAGAGGGCAAGAATCAAGCCGTTACATCTAGTGAACACGACTCTATTGGGAAAGTGGATTTGGAGATTCAGTCGGGAAGAGGGAGGCCTTTGGAGAAGCGTGATAGCCGCAAAATATGGGGTGCATGAGTGTGGTTGGTTTGTTAAAGCTTCGTCGGTGTACAGAGCGTTGGGTGCTTGGAAAGCCATTATGGCCACACAACATTTAGTGAGTCGGGGCATCTCTTTTAAGGTTGGAAAAGGATCTCGAATCAGATTCTAGATTGATCAATGGTGCGGTTCTCAAGATCTTTAGAGCGTGTTCCCTGAATTGGCTTCACTCGCCCCAGACAAGTTTATTCGCGTTGTGGGCTGCTACTCTTTTGAGAGAGACAGGCGCGTTTGGTCTCCTCCCTGTAGAAGGAACATGAAGGATGCGCAGTTCGATGAGTTCCTTGCTTTATTGGATCTCCTCAAATCGATTCTACCAGTCCCCTCTCAGGAAGATAGTAGTGTTTGGGTGGGTGGCAGTTCATGGAATTTTTCGATAAAAGCCTTTTACAGCCTCATTTCCAGGATGCCTTCTTGTGTGGCCCCAACCCATCCTTTTCATCATTGGTTCTATGCACCCCCCCCCCCCCCCCCCCCCCCCCCCCCCCCCCCCCCCCCCCTCTCAGATAGCAGCTTTCGTCTGGCTAGTTGGGTAGAAGAGAATTCTAACCTTTGATAATCTTCAGAGGAGAGTGCTAGTGCTGCTCAACATTTGCTGCATGTGCATGTGGAATGAGGAGACAATTGATCACTTGTTCATCCATTGCCCCTTTACATCCAGAATCTAGGACCACTTCCTTTCGTCTCTTCACGTGGCCTGGGTTATGCCACTGTCGGTGGAGGATTTGTTGTGGGCTTGGCATGGCGAAGGGGGCGGTGAGGCTTGGAAAACAATTTGGCGGCTTCTTATTGTGGCAATCCTTTGGGTCATATGGGAAACTAGGAACAATCGTTGTTTTCGCAATATTATCGAAGGAGAGAGTGTCATCATCTCTAGGGTCAATAGGCTAGTCGCAGATTGGGCAGTGTATGTTAAGACGGCTTCTGCTGCCATTCCTTTTTAGTTTACTTGGTGTTTGTGGGTTTGTATTCTTTTCGCTTCGGCGTGTTTTAATAAAATTTCAGTTACCTTTCAAAAAAAATTAAAAATAAAATTGATAAGGCACCTTGAGTACCCCATGCATATTGCACATGGATACTATCAAAGCAAGTCACAAAGGTTTAAAGAATCTTATTCTAAGGTGAATGGTCTCCTTCAATTTCTGACCTAGTTTTTGTAGGTTTCTTATCCTTTTTAAGGATGGGTTTTTTAATCTGTTGCCTTGATGGATACTTGTAATCTTTAAGCTTGTTCTAATAAAATTACTTTTGTCGATCGCCATCACCATCACAGCCTTATATGTTTTCCTGAACAATAGGTTCCTAAAAAGTTTTTCTGTAGAAACACACCTATTTCCACTTTAAAAATGCAGCATATATTTTCCTTGTATAAAGAATGTTTTAGAAAGTAAATGCATATGAAACTTTCCAGTATTTACTTTTTCTCCCTATGGTTTCTCATCCATGTCTTGATTCCAGCATAAATGCTTAGAAGGCCATGTCCAAAACAGTTTGTTAGATTATGATTTCTTTATGCGATGGAGGTTTCTCTTTCCTAGCATTTGTGAATTTTACCTTGTAAGCAGTTCGATGTTACATGCAATAGTGATTCTTTTTCCGTGCCACATGATTCATTTGGTTTATATCATTTTAACTAATGCCTGAAAATTCAATTTCCATTTGCTCTGGCATATTTATTCTGGATTGGAAATAGATCTTCATGTTGTTCGTCATTTTGTACTTGTACAAAGTGACGTTGTAGCAAGGTTTCTAGTATCACCACCCTGTAGACTGAATGGTAACCAGCATTTCCATCCAGTTTGTGTTTTCATGCTAGATTTGGTCCCATTTTCATATCAACTTTCACATCTCTAGTGATTTTCAGGAGTCAACCTTTCTGATTTTGCTCTATGCTACAGTATCCAGATATGACATGAGAACATAATTGGAAGGTCATTATTATGGATTTTATACAAAGTTAAAGTGTTGGACACAGTATTATATGAATATGTTAACCATTTTGAAGTATTTGTATTGTGGGTTATATGACATGCATCCTCTTTTTCATGATTGACAATCACCATTTTTGTTCTAAAGATATATCTTGTTTATAAATTAAATATTTTATTGTGTTTAAAGTTTCTAAGAGCTATGGTTGACTTTCACTTCTTTATCTCAAGAGGATACTTATGTATAGGTCCTCTTTTACATGATTGACGATCACCATTTTTGTTCTAAAGATAAATCTTGTTTATTAATTGTATCTTTTGTGGTGTTTTAAGTTTCTAAGAATTACGGTTGACTTTCACTTCTTTATCTTGGGAGGATAGTTATCTTTGGGACTGGAATGAATGTCGTGGGGAGTCATCTAAAGATGTTTCTTTAAAATTCTCAAACCTGCAATTTGTCCCTCTAGAGGTTTGTGTCTCTTTTTTGTCAGTACGTTTATAATTATATTCGTTGATAAGGGAGAATCGCCATATGAGTTCATTGTAACTATTTACTTTTCCTTTTTCTATGCTCTTTTTTTTTTTTAAAAAAAGGAAATGAACGACAATAGAAAACATATTACAAATGCAGGGATTGGCCAATATTGATTGAACCTCTTGTTTCTTTGATTTTGGCCCGGGAATGCCATATGCTTCTTTTGAAACAATGTAGCATTGATTTCCAAATTTGTCCAACAAGAGCTTCAATTTAGCTATACGAGGAGCTAGGCACCAAGGGCCTTGCCAAGACTCCGTTGCTTACTGAAAAATTGCTTGATAATCTTCCACCACAGTAAGATAACCGGAGAAAAAAATATGGGGACCTCTAAGAGTGTATATATTCGCAGACATTGAATCCCCTGCACTATAAGGGCCTGAGAAGGCCAGTACTAAACCCTCGTCATTTCTCACCACTCCAATCTAAGCTGGACCATGACTATCAAAGACAAGTACCATGTTCAGCTTTAGTTGTGCCTGCAACAAGAGGTTTCATGCAACCCTTGTTTTTTCAGCCCTTCCTTCCTAAACTTAGATATGGAGTCTGAGACTTCTGCTCAGCTATGATACTCAAACACAACATTCCTTTGAATTCCAATCTAGTGGTAGTCCATTCTGTCATCATGGTGGTAATTTGACAGATAATCAGATTTATCAAGGCGTTTTTTTGTGGTATCTGGTGTCTACCATTTTCCTTGGACGTGCGTGTGAGTCCTGTCATTGAAATGTTAATAATTTGTGATCTCAAAACTGTGGTAATCTTGTCCTAGCTTTTTTAGACTCATTTGGAGACCAATAGGGTTTTTTCATTATCTTGTTGAGAAGATCCATGGGGGGCCAATATCACTTTTATTTCTACATCAACCTGTGGGTAGGGTTGACAAGCCACACATAAATTCTCTATAAATGCATTCCAAAATGTTGGCATGCAAACCAATATAGAAGTTTATTCAGTTTTATGGTGAGAGAACTCCTTGAGGATTATCAAAGTCAGTCACAGAGCATAATGATTAAATATTGGGATATTTCTTTGTTCTGGAAAGTCAAACTTGGGAAATTTTGGATTTTTGTTTTTCATGGATTGAGAAAAAGTTGGCTACTTCATCATCATAATCATCATCTAAGCCTTATCCCAACTAGTTGGGGTTGGCTACGTAAATCATGTTCCTTCAACTTGTTGATTGTAATGAACCTATGCAGTAGACTATTAGGCACTCGATGATAATCAATCTATGTAATAGTCTACTACACAGCGCCTGTGGGAGTTTTGTGCTCTCACTATCGATCCAAACCTGGATAAAAGAGGGTTCCATCAGGTTGGCAGCCAACATCATAGTTTTGCCATATCTTTCATCAATGAATCCGGATAAACTGGCTACTTGGAAAAGAAATTACATGCTTCTTGGGGTGTAGAATAGCTTTAAGCAAGGCAGCACCGTTGAATCTTTTGATCTACTATCTATCTCTTCCAAATGCCTATGGCAGTGGCTAAAAAAATTGAGTGATTGCAAAGAAACTTCCTTCAGGAAGGAAGGGGTAACTGCCACTGTTGTTCAGCAATAAAAAAAAGGAAGGTGGCATAGGCATTGGGAGAGTATTGGAAAGAATTGAGCATTGCTTGGCTGATGGTGGTCGTGGAGGTTTAGGGAAAATCTGAAAGATCTATGACAAATGTTATATTGAGAAAATATGGACTGTCTAATGGAGGCTGGTTCCCTGGATTGCCTCCTAGAAGATTGGGCACCAATGTCTTAACTCTTGAGAGCTATTAGCAAGATTGGTAGGGGTTAGGAAATCCAAATTCTCATATTGGTAGAGTTGTGATATACAAATTCATTCAGGGTACTGAGTTATTTATAGGTTGGCAGTATATAGGGGGACATCGGTGCAACAACGTATCACCAGAGCGGGAGGTCAAGCAATTTGGAATGATGGATTGAGAAGAACCCTTAGGGAGGAAGAGAATGGGGATTTTACCTCCCTTCCTGCCTTGGTTGAAAGTGTTTTCATACCCAGGGGTGGCACCGATAGATGTAAATTGGCCTTAGAGATGCATGAAGAATTCTTGTTGAGATCTTTCTATGCTCTAAGTCGAGGGTTCATGTGTAACGCCCCAGATTTTCGAGATTTATTTGAAAATTTATTTTTATTTTATTTTAATTAATTATCATACATTTACCATTGTTTCAAGAATAACGGACCATCCGTAGGAGATCCGATAGGGTACCCTTTACAAAAGTTGCTTAGAATGATCCCATAAACATCGTAGAAAGATCAGATTTCAAAAACCACTCACTTTTCAGATAATTACGAAATTGCCATTAGTTAAACTTAAGTTAAGATGCCATTTTTAAGTATTATAGTTTCTGACAATCACTTTCACGCGAAACCCTAGATTTAATCTTTTGGGCATATATTAACCATACACGTTAAATTTCAGCCCTTAAATCATAGTAGAAGTGGTCCAATTGTCAAATTAGCCTCTTAACCCTTGATTTTCATGTCCATCGAGTGAGGAAAGTAGATGGTTAGTCGTAGTCGAATATTTCTCTTCATATGAGTGATTTAGATCGTCTTTATCATGGACCAATAGTGTGATTTAAGTGCCCCACCTTGATAAGCATCTTTCTTATGCGCAAAGTTATCCCGTTTTAGAAATTAACGAGTTACCAACTCTTTTTAAATCTGAACCTTTCGATTTACCTACTTCTCACCATCAATCGCTTCTCAAATTTGAACCACTTATTATACTCATATGACTACGAGTTTACACAAAATTTGGACCCCGATCTATAATCCTACACCGTTGAACCACAAAGCCAGCCCCTTCCTTTTCCGCCAAAAGTTGGAATTTCAGATCTAGGCATTTCTCACCATCAATCAACCACTAAATTTTGTACAATTGTTTGCCTATCATGACTACATATTTTTTTAAAATTTGGGCCCTGATCATCAAGCGTAGACCGTTAATTGAGATCTAGCCCATTTTAGCACCCGTCAGGCCATTTTCAAGGATCGGCCAATCTAGAATGTGGATCATCAAGAAATTTACGTATTCTGACTCTACTCTTCGAGCTTGATAAGATGAACGGATTAGAATTGATCATAGATCATCCAAATATTGAGATTTGAGAAACCCACCTCAAGAGGTTGTTACACACGACCTCGCGTGCACATCCCTCTCCATATTTCTACTACGCACCTCCAAATCCTTCTCTTAACCCTAGCCTCCATGCCCTAGAGAAGAGAGAGAGAGAGAGAGAGAGAGAGAGAGAAGAGAGTTCTTTCTCATATTTTTCCAACAGCTAGGATTTTCTACAACCCTCTGCTTCTAAGTCCATCATAAGGTGAGGATTTTCCTTCAAGCCTTTCATTAATAATATCACGATTATCATAAGTTTCTTTTGTGGCATGTGAATTTGTTTTGTTTTGAATTACTTATCCATATAACATGAAGTTTGATGTGAGATTTGTAATGAATATCATTATATAGTGATGTGATTCCTTTTTTTAGATTTTTGACTAAGAAGCATGTATATTTGTGTTATTTATTTTTGTGAAATCTATGCTCTTATTTTCTTAGTCCATATATTACAAGTAACATTGGTTTTCATATTATGATATGAAATGTGTATAAGATCATCATATGGACATCCCATTATTGTATACTCTTTGTCCCTAAGTTGGTAAAATTATTCGATGTAGAGAGATGGAACCCGTGAGAGGTGTCTATGATGGAAGAATATATCTTGACTTAACTGAGAGAATGAAGTGATTGTTTGTTAATGGATCCTTACATATACATGATGCTTGATTTGATCCATTTACAGTACATGGGTATTTTAATGAATTTGGTCATGATGTACAACATTGGCTTTTTGGGACATGATGAAATCATAAAACGGGACAATGAGTGGACACTAATAGTATACAAATTCTCATGAGCCGGGGTTGGTGTTATGGACACTAATCCCGTGCTGTCAGCCTATGCTGGGTTGCTTGCGACTCCCCATAGTGACCACTGAGTTTTATTTAAATCGGTTGTATGCGAAAACACTTAAATAAAGGTGAAACTAAAGTCATGCATTCACTTGGCTCCATGTGGGTGTACGGAATTGAGAATAGGCTAGAGCGTCCTACTTCTCTCGTACACTGTCACGTGTAGATTTGGGCTATGAGCATCCCGTTTCTCACGTGGTCGGCCAAAACTATGGGCTTGTGCATCCCAAGAACCTCTGGTGACTAGTGGCTAGCATGAAGTCGTAACAGGGAGTCTCCCACTTCATGTATTGTGATTCTAGCCAGGGTACCGTAGCCAGAGCATGCATTCCATGCATCGCATTAACAAAGATTTTTAGTTGGTTGTTTTGATTTGATTAAATGATAATATACTGCTTGCGTTTACTCTGTACCGTTATTATTATTCTTGATTGTCTTGGAGGAAATATTCTCCACTATGATAGCGTTTAACGCTATCCCAAACACAATTTAGGTGATGCAGGTGAAGATCTAGGTATTGAACTCGATGTTTAAGGAGAAGAGTTCGATGGTTCATACGATCACATGGCGGATGACGATGTTAGAGAAACTTAGTCGATGTTTTCATTTATTAAATGTTTCTTTTGAGTAGTTGATACATTTATGGAATTGTAATAAGTCTTCAAGAGAAGATATGGTTTTGTATTTTAATTAATCAGTATGGATATTGGTTGGTTCTCTTATTTAAACATTGATGATGACGTAGTAAGTTTGATAGAATAAGATGATAATTGTTTCCGCCATTGTGCTTGAATGCTATATTTTATTATTTGAAAAATTAGTTATTCTATAAATTACTTGGGAATTTGGCCGTCGTGTTATACACGAGAGTCGAAAATCTCGGGTCGTTACATCATGCTTCGATGTGAGTCATACAACAAGAATCTGGAAGATTATGGAGCTTTCTATGGGACTGGTTTTCTGTTTTATGGCAGTCCTTGGCACGATCCTAGCCATTGATTATCTTCATAACAAAAACAACTTTATCGTATATGGTTGCTATTGTATATCTAAGTGATGCAGAAACAATCAATCTTCTATTTATTCACTGAAATTTCAGCCATGCGTTGGTCAAAGATCACGTGCTAGTTTATCCTTAAAAAAGGATCATGGGCTGGTTTGGGATAGATTAGGTCCTGCCAACTTTGATTGTTGAAATGTTGGAAGCATGGAGATTCGGGTTCCAATTCCTTAGGGTTCATATCCTTTGGGATCTTTTCTGGGTAGCCACTCTTTGGTCTTTCAGAAAGAATGCAACTGTGCATTCAAGCTCAAAGCAAAACGAAGTTGCTTGTAGTGGAGAAAATTTGAACCAATGAACTTTCATGGATTGAGACGTGATGAAGTTTCAGGTATCAGAAGTGGAGATCTAAGGAGACGTTGGTTAGAATTTGTTGTGGATCTGAATCACAAAACTTGCACACCAATCCAATGGAATCCTCCTCCTAAGGATATGCTCAGACTAAATTTTGATGGTGCTCAAGGGAACCTGGGACTTGCTGCTGTAAAGGCCTTGTTTGTGAGATCGGTGAGCTCAATTATTTGCATAGGAGTCCCAAGGTTGATTCATTGGATGTTACCCAATGGGTGGGCTCTCTTGTTGTCTTATCTTGGAGACTGGCCGATTGGTTTGAGGAAATTGGGGAGATAGTTTCTGTTTCTTCTTTGCAGTTCTCTTACATTCGTGGAGAAGGGAATTCAAAAGCAGACTCCTAGGCATGCTTAAAAGTAAAAGATGATCCCCTAACTATGGAGTCCTTGGATCCTCTCCTTGTAGGTTCAGCCTCCCCCTGTATGTAGTTTCCTATGCTTTTTTAATAAATAAAAGTGTAGTCTTTCATAAACATCCGTGGAACTCTTTGACCCTGCAATGCACTTTTGTCAATGTTTTTAATATTGTTATTGTTGAGAATTGGAAGTGCCATGGGATACATAGGAAAATGTCATGTAAAGTTTCGTAGTGTAAATGAAATTTTAGGAAAATGGGGGAGTTTTTTGGTGAAATTTCCGGAGATGTTAAAAGAGACAACAAGATTACACACTTGAATGAATCAAAACTTGCCTGATTTGCATAGCCCCTGAAGAGGCTCATTTTCATCAAGCAGCAATTGTCTATGCTTTATTGTAGATATTGAAGCAGTTGAGTCAGGCAGACTCCAGATTCTGTGATTTCTTCTGTTGTCAACATATTCCTTGTTTCAGTTTTTGCATTTTGGTTGAAACAGTGAATTCTCTGTGCAACTCGGGCCAGACTCAAACAAAGGGTCAGCATTTTTACACGACCGCTGTGGCACATGCTTATTGGTCCTTTGGTAGCCCTTTGGAAAGCCAAACAAAAAGGCAGATTTAAAATGACAACATCTGCCATACATTTTACGTTTCTGAAAGTTAAAAATTACTTGTGATTTTGTTTCCTTATTACTTTGCCCGCATCTGGTGTTTGCTCCAACCGGAAGATGCTGAAACTGGCCAGCAGTTTGTATACTCTCCTTCAGATGGAGTTGGTTATAAGCTGCAGGCTGAACTTACAGTCGAAGCATGTCCGCCCCATATTCCTCAATGACGTTACAACACTTGAGGCATCATGTTCCCAAGAGATATCAATGCAACCAAGCAACAGGAGGCTGGAGATGCCTCATCCAAGTCATTGAGTTGTGTCCCAGAATTCAATTGGTGCTGGAGCAGACAATCATGCCGTACGCCCTAAAAGTAGAGATTTTGCTGGTTCCAATGAGTAGGTAGTGGAAACAGAGGAAAGCTGAGGTTGGTTTTGCCAGAGACTTTTGGTGGTGACCTGATAACCCAGCTTCAGCTTCTGATGAGAGGCTGGAGACTTGCACGGTTGAAGATACTCAGGAAGAGGTTGCTGTTGTTGAGCAAGGATAGGATTCGTTTATCCCCTGCCAACAAAACCATCCTCTCGTCAGGATGTTGAAACACAAAAAAACAAGGGTGAATGACGATGGTGTGCAATTGAGTGGCGAAGGTTTGGAGGGATGGAAACAGCAGGCCCACAAACACTTGAAGTTCACACCTCCTGAGGGAGAAAGGCAACACATGCAGAGGATGGCAAGGGATTGCAAGTCATGAATTTGGCTCCAGTCTCTAAACTTGCAGCCCCGCTGACTACTGACTTGAGTTAATTTCCCATGCTATTCATATTGTCATGGCTTTTCCATCATGTGGTTTGAGGTTTGTAGCCAAACTCAAGAAGGCAGTTCACTCAGGTGCTTTCCTAGAACGATTCTCTTTCTCATTGTCTTCCTCTCTGGTGCTTTTTTTTTTTTTTTTTAATTACCTTTTTCCTTTTTCTTTTCATTTTTCCTTGTTTCCATCTCTGATGCTGATGCCATCCATGTAAAATATCATTTCAAACACTTTTTAATTTCAGGTTAGTGTGGAACTCCATCAATGGAGTGATTAAATTAGTAGATGGCAAATCCAAGTCTGTTGTGCTTCTTCCCCAACTGACAATGATTGCGTTGTTTGGTGCAAATGGTTTTCGCAGGCTCCACAGTCTAACAAAATAGATTCCATTGTCGCTGGTTGGATTGTTTTCCTATCTAACATCTTGTTGAACATAACAGGAACGCATTGGACCCTAGCTGAATAGTCTGAGAATTCAGGCCCAAGTGCAGGATCAGCTTTGTTTTAGTATCAGTGATTTGGTTGATTAGATCAATGGTACAAACGACTTTGCTTACAATAAAGTATCATTTAGGATACGTGTTTGGAAGCACAGTTGAATTGTATTGCAATCATTGGTATTAATGAAATGAAATAACCAAATTGTAGTTTTTTTCTTTTCAAAGCATTCATATTCAGGTTCTGAACCATAGTTCTAAAACCTGGTGACTTGACTTGAAACTCACCAGAGTCAACTCGACTCAACAAGATCTAGAGCTAAGTCACTGACAAACTCACTGACAAGAAAGACTCGGTTGGGTCTTTGCAAGATTCGTTGATTTGGCTCGACAACTCATTTGGCACATCTCAACACGATTGGAACTGAGTCAATTGCTGAGTGAATGGCTTTTTAAGTTGTTCATGGTGAAGGATTCAAGTTGTTCAGCAAGTGGGTTCTGCCATGTAGATTAGGTGCCCAAAATCAAGCTGTCCATTGCTCCTAACCTTATGGCCCTCTAGATGAAAGGAGTGGCCCAAATTTCAGTTTCGGACATCAAAATTACATAATGGACCAACTGATGGACGGTTTGTATTTGTTATCGAAGGAGCATGTCGGCACATCTGGTGGCTTGTGGAAGACCCACCTTTGTACATGCACCCTAGATAGACAATACGTTTGATTTTCTGATAGCACAAGAGGCCCACCATTCGGCCATCCAAACCTGTTGGTATGATTCAAGAGACATAAGAACATTTCGTATTTCCTGGACCTGAGTAGGATGAACATTACGCTGTTGTGGTGGTACTGGCGCCAGATTCTCACAACATTAACCTCAACAGGAACATTTGATTGATGTGCCACTTGTGCCGCTTGCGCTCTTTCAACGATGAGATCCATCAACCGATTTATGCTCTCGGTCTATTTGACCATCCATCTATTAAAATTTTCATGTTCAATCCGAGCTTGCTCAGCCCAGGTGAGTGATAGCTCGGCTTGAATTCTCTCTTGATATTTCATATACTGAATTTCCATTTTCGGGTCCCACTGGGTGTGTAAAAAATTGTTGTTCACAATTTTCAGTTGCACATGCTAGAAGTGTGCGGGCATCCTAAAACTGATAGCGCTACTTGATTCCAATAGAACAACTTTGACTCCAAGTGCCAAGATACGCAAATACGTCAAAATTGACTATATATGACCGAGATCTGTGAAGATCGACCACCTATTCAACGACTCACAATATGTTATTCATGTTAATTAGGAAATTATTAGAGGGTAGGGTTTGTTCTCCGAGAATGAGTTGTACATTTGCCTTCCGTATGAAAGGACTTCTAAAATAAATAAACAAAAGAGAAATTATACTTAGAGTCGGCCTTATGGAACAACCATAGAACATTTTTTTTCAAAATGAAGAACTTGTTTGATATTAAACTAAGTCCATCATATGAGCATAAACTTAAATTATAGCTATTCCTAGCTACATGATTAAATTATGGATTACGCTAAAGAACGCAAAGTACCGATTGCGCCGAGGAATGTAAAAAAACTGGTTACACTAGGGAATGTAAAAGATGAATTTATACTAAGGACTATAGAGTAATTTGAAAGATTTGATTTGGTTTTGTTGGTATGAGATCCGCTGCTTTATTGAAATCCTTGCTATTTATATGCTCTTCTTAGAGAGCAAAGACCCTTTGGATGCTCCACATCCTGAACCATTCCAGCATTATTGCCTTCTAGAGACTTCCTTTCTCTTCTGGACACTTGTCCTCTTACCCTTGATCAACCACATTTTCGCTCGGTCGCTACCCTTTAGTTGCAAACTCGCTCGGTCACTATCATCTTTGGTTGCAAACTCTCTCAGCGGCTGCTTTAATGTGTTCAGGAACATGTGTCCTCTTCTTGGTTGGCTCTTTCAAAATTGGTCATAAATAAGCGCCAACACATGTGCATGACTAATCACAATTAGATTATCAAATCCAACTAGCTAATATCAAAGCTTTATGGGCCCCACCATGATGTATGTGTTATATCCATGCCGTCCATTTACTTTTTTTTTCAGTTCATTTTAGGGAATGATCTAAGAAATGTGGTAGATCCAAAGCTCAAGTGGACCACACTACAGGAAACAGTAGGATTTAAACTTTACCATTGAAAACTTCTTACGGGACACAGAAGTTTTGGATCAAACTGATATTTGTGTTTTCCCTTCACCCAGATCTTGTAACTTTATGAAGAAATTAGATGACGAATAAACATCACTGTGGACCCAAGAAAGGTTTCAACGATAGACATCATTCTCCCCACTGTTTCCTATGATGTGGATCACCTGAGCATTGGATCTGCCTCATTTTTGGGATTATAACCTAAAATGAGCTGGAAAAATGAATGGACGGCATGGATAAAACACAAACATCACGGTGGGGTCCAAATAGCTTTGTAACGGCCAAACCGCGTCTCCCCTGCTTGACTATTTATCGAGGTGGAGACTGCATTGACTATGTCTGGAGCGGCTGAGTACTCGTAGCAAATAAACCATCTTGCGAGCTAAGGTTGAAAATATTTTGAATCGCAAGAATTTCCTCTCCAACACCGTCTCTCTGGTCCATCCGAAAGGATTACATCTCCACGGGCAAAGGTACGAACATTTATTTTCTCCTCTTTCCCTTCTTTACTATCACATATTCCCTCCTACTTCATTCCAAGATGATTTCTTCTTACTGACATGGGCCAAATGATATGATAGAAATGAAATATAAAAAATAACAATAACGGATGATCTTAATCCATCCCAGCAATGACCTTCAAAGTTCCCGCTCCCCCGTTTAATTTCACGGAACTATCAGCTTAGGGAGACTTCCACAGTTTTTTAATCTCTCTCTGTTTTTAAGTCTATTGATGGTTCTCTGGAAAATTGGAACTAGACCTAAAGCCATTCTGATCAAGATCTGAGATCTAAATTGTGCGGTTTCTTATCTTGCATATCCTTTCTCTAAGGACATGTCTATTGTATCCTTGGTTCTTCAATTTGTACAAGTGGCATCGTTGAATGATCATGACCCCCCTTGATTGGTGATCCTGATGGTGAAGCCAAGGTCCTAATATGTGATAGGTACTCGATAACCTGATCAAATTCAGCTCCCGATCATCAAAAGATGATACCTGAGCCTGAAATGGGTCCCAATAGGACCCTAACCCGCCTCTTTGACAATCCTACCCCCATTGAATTATCTATCTTGTTCATAAGATAGGTGACCCTTTTCTTAATGTGGACCATTGGCAAAGTTATGCATCTGGAGTCTACTGGTTTGAACAATTAAACTCATTCTGTATAGAAGTGATTGTTGAAGCAGAGCCTACTCATGATGGCCCGCCATATTAGTGAAAGGCTGGCTGAACCTGCATGTTTTGCTTGGTCGATAATCATATGATACTTGCATTTGGAGAGTTTTGAGAGGAGAATGTGTGGAAACCTGGAGCTTTCTGATTGTACAAGCAGGGACCATGCTTTTTGTGATTAAGACCTGTGATTTTGGCTAGCTATGATTGGACCATGCTCCAAATATCTTTACGACTGGATAATTCTAACTCTTCAATATGTAGCCTGTGAGTAGACAGTAAAAAAAAAAAAAAAAAGACAAAAGAAAACAACAACAACAACGCATCAAGCACCCAACTCAACAGGCAAACAGCTAAACATTGGATTGATAGGATTTTCTAATCTGGGCAAATTTTAGGGCATATTTCATCCACCGTGGGGCCCATGAGGTCCTCGTCCTCAAAAATCAAATCACGCTCCTTGCTCGTTCAAATAAGTACACAAGAAATGGTGATATAATTAAAATGGACCTGAGGTTAGACCAAAAGTGAACAAATAAGCAGACAAGAATTTGGGTCTTTTTTTCTTCTTCTAAACATGCATATAAAAGTTGTTCTTAAGTCTCTTAAGCATAACAACATTTCTCTTTTTATGAATTTTCAGTTCATTAATTACAACACAACCAAATGATGTCTACAAACAAGGTGCCATTGCTCTGTAGATTTGGGGGTGACTTCATTGGGGAATCAAATAATGTTTATTACAAAGGAGGCACAAACGGCATTGTTCATGTCGATCGAGCAATCAATTTTCTCAATCTTGTATCCAAAGTGCTTGGGATTTGCAAGTTTACCGACATTAGCAGCATCAAGTACAAATATCCTGGTCTAGATTTGGATTCACTTGTGTTGATTGAGAATGATGACGACGTATCCAATATGATGGAAGCATTTCTTCAAAGCAGCGAGCCTATTCAGCTCTTTGTTTTTTGTGCCCAAAAATTTTCAACCCCTATTGCGATTCCCAGGTACTTGAAATACAAATTTGTTTGTGTTTGCAGTTATGCAGTTCACTGCCCCTCTCTCTCTCTCTCTCTCTCTCTCTCTCTCTCTCTCTCTCTCTCTCTCGTTTCTAACCATCTTTGTTTCTCAAGTTTTCTAATGCAGAATGCTGATAATGGAAATGATCAAGCACCGTTGCGGGATTTACATGGAAGTAATGAAACACTTGCACCTCCCTCACATAATACTAATGTCAATAACAATGATGTTCCAAGTGCATCAAATGATTTGCGTAAACTGGACTGCTTATTGATGGATAATCAAGAATTACCATACAGGGTGGTTGATAATTGAACCAATAAAGCTCTGATTGACTCCATGGAGGCCACTATATACAGCTTTAGTGGTTGTCCACGAACAGGTGGCATCAAGACTAGCGGTTTTGATAGATACTTCTTAATCTCCTTGAAAGCCTGCTGATGTTCCTCCTGCTATCTGAATTTATCATCCTACTTTATTCTAATTAAAGGGGAGAAAACACTAGTCTTCCTTGCACAATTAGAAATAAAACGCCTCATAAAATTTATTTGACCCCAAAAAATGTTGTAATTCCTTTTTGTTCTTTGGAGGTCGAGCATTGATGATGGCTCGAACTTTTTTTCTATCAGCCTTGATCCCTCGTTGGTGTACAAGATATTCGAGAAAATTTTCGGCCGATACTCCAAACTCACATTTGAGAGGATTCTTTTTGAATTTGTGATTCCTCATGCTTATGAATGATTTGCGTTAATGTGCGAAGTGATCTCCAAGGTCGACCGATTTTACGACCACGTCATCCATATAAACTTCCATGAACTGGCCGATCATGTCATGAAATATTGTATTTATAGCCCTTTGGTATGTTGCCCCAGCATTCTTCAATCCGAAAGGCATGACTACCCAACAAAACATGCTGAGAAAACCAGGACACTGAAATTCTGTTTTTGGAACATCGTTCGCTGCAATGTATATCTGATTATATCTAGGATGATCATTCATGAAAGAAATAATCTGATGACCAACTGCTCGGTCGATCAACTGGTCTGCAATCGCCATTAGGTATTTATCCTTTGGAGTTACTAAATTTAAGTTTCTGAAATCGATGCATACCCGAATCTTACCATTCTTTTTTATTACTGGAACTACATTCGAGATCCATTCTGCATACTTGATAGGTTTAATGAATCCTGTTCGCTTCTCCAAGTGTAGGGCTGCGATGTAGTAATAATCTCGGTAAGACCAAGGTCGATCCACAGAGACTTATGTAGGAATCCACAAAACACTTCCAATAGTTCTACTGAAAAGCTAACAAATAGATTTGTAGAAGATTGATGTAAATAGTAATTTTGAACTAAACTGAAGGTAATCAATTAATAAAAAGGCACTAGGGGTTCAAGGATCCACTTGTAGCAATTCTTGATGCTCAATTCGCTGTGGTTTCTCACTTTCTCAACTAGAATCGAAATTAAGATCTATCTAGTCGGATGATAGAGCAGTTAAACCAAACAATCTGCCATATGTAAGACCCATGTATTTGATTCACTCAATGCAAGCTAGGACAAGCATACTCAATTGCATAGGTCGGTCCCAATTCTAATAGGCTAAGATCACAATCATAACCATCATTAAATCCTGTCACAAGACAAAACTAGATTATGATTTGAACTTGATTCAAATCACATACACAGTCTTACATAATCCAGAATTTCTAGAAAAGTAGACTTTTGGTAAGAAGTTCCCACATGAAGCTCATAAATCTAGAGCGTATTCCAATTCCTCAGATCATACAGGTCTAGACTAGTTCATAACAATTAAGAACTCAAGCAATTCTTCCAAACATCCATGAGTCATCATAAGATTAAGAAAAACTACTTAGCACTTGAATTAAACTTCAAACCATTGTTCTTCAATAGAAATCCAACTTAAAACCAAATCAAACGAATTGAAACATCTTAGATTCACTAGAAGCTTCACCTCTTAGCCCTAGCTAAGAGGTTTAACCGTTCATGATCCAAGGAAGCATGAAAACAACTAAATAAAACATAAAACTAGAAAGCAAACTAGGAGGAGTTGTGGAACTCTGAAATCGACTTCCGCCGTCTCCCCCTGTACTCAATCGTTCTCAGATACCCTAGGAACGATCCCTAGGTGTCCTTTTATAGTGGGGAAGCTCCTCAGCGTCAGAATCATCCAAAAGATGCATAAGAATACGCAGTGAGCAGAGAAATCCAGAGCTTGTAAAACACGCTCAGTTACGCAGACGACCGGTCGCACGACCGGTCTGAGCTCTTGGATGACCGGTCGCACGACCGGTCGCAAAAGTGCAAAATCTGTCCAAAGAGTTTTCAGAAATTTCAAACCCGCAATTTTAATTCAAGGACCGGTCGCACGACCGGTCTGAGCAGTGGATGACCGGTCGTACGACCGGTCTTGGACAGCCCAGTGAGTTGTGGCCGCAGGGCCCCTCTGTTGAGTGATCGGACCGGTCGGACGACCGGTCTTGGGCACATTCTTCTGCTTTCTTTCTTCTTTTTTCTGACTTTTTTCTTTCATCCTTTGATACTTAGTCCTTTGATCTTCTTTACTTGTAAATGACGTCTTTAAGTCTCCAATTGATGAATCATCTCTCTTATCCCTACGATCACAAATCCATGCATTAGATTAGTCGTTAATTCATGAAAACCTTGCATAATGAATGATGAATTGGGGTTAGAATATGCACAATAAAAGCTCAACACACCCCCAACCAGCATTTTGCTAGTCCCGAGCAAAACATGCGTAAAACCATTCATTCTTCCAAAACTCAACTCTCCCTCAGAAACTATTCTTCTATACATCCCAAGCCACACAAGTGTATGAGTCAGAAAAATTAGGTGATAGAGGTTGAAGCCATAAACTCTCAAAACATAATAAGTGTCCATATGAAATTCCCGCTGATTAGTTGATAAATAGAAGAACTTGAACAAATTCAACTTAGTGTGCATAGTGAAAAATTGATCTCATGAGTTTCCAGGATTATCTTCTTCATAGATCAACTAGACTATAAATCTCAAGGTATATAGAGCAACAACAAGCCAATGACAGGAATTTGCCTTACCGTCCTTCCGACGGCTTTCACACTACGTCCTATTTCTAGCTTTGGTTACGGGTAGACCATCCCTTGATTGGTAATAGGTAGCCCTAATTGGAATTTTTCACCATTTTTCCATCATTCCCAATTTCATCCTTCCTTTTCCTTTTTTTTTTTTTTTAAATTAGATAAGATTTTTAGAAATCCATATCTTTCGTTGTTTTCCCATGGACAATGATGGACAAAGTACCCCGGCTTGATTTCTCAACATCTTAAAGCAAAGTCTAGCTAATCCACAAATCACCTAATCTTTTCAACCCATGAAAATCGTGTAATGTGAACTAGGTGTAAAAGTGTTCAAATTTTCTATCAATCACATAAATAGGGGAATTCACATATAAAACCATTATGCTAAAAGAAGTTCAAGACTTACAACTTCGTATACTTCGTATCTCCTCTTCTTATACTCATATCATCTCGAATGCATAGAAACAAAGTTTTCTAAAAGAGTTTTGAATTTTAGAGAAATCGAAAAGTTTCTACATAATTGCTCGAAATGTTACAAAACGCTGGATTCATCCAAGTGATCCTACACCCCCCAACCAAATCTTGCATTGTCCTCAATGTAAAAGATGTTTAATGAGCAGAACATGAGCAATTCTAAAATAAAAGGGAGTGAGGAATAATAGTACCTGAGAGAACAAAAAGTAGAATTCTTCCTCCTTCTAACAAACTTATGAAAAAGGAAACAAAAGCAACAAAATCCTAATCCTAACTACTCTATACCTCCATCAGACTAGGAGATCAATCATCCTGATACACAGGATCAGTCAGAGGTATGGACATACCTTCTGAAGGAAACTTATCAAAGAACGGCTTTAATCGCTGACCATTCACCTTAAAGATGTTGCCGTTCCTTGGATTTAACAAATCGAAGGTCCCATATGGGTAGACAGTTTGCACAATGTAGGGACCAGTCCATCGAGATCTCAATTTCCCCGAAAATAAATGTAGGTGAGAATTATACAGAATGACTTTTTGATTAATCGTGAATGTCTTGCGAAGAATGTTCTTATCATAGAACACCTTCGTCTTGTCCTTGTAAATTCTCGCATTTTCATAAGCTTCGTTTCGGAGTTCCGCAAGTTCATTCAATTGTAGTTTGCGCAATGAGCTCGCCTTGTCAGAATCAAAATTCATCTTCTTTATTTCCCAATATGCCCTATGTTCCAACTCCACAGGCAAGTGACAAGCCTTCCCATAGACAAGTCTATAGGGAGACATTCCAATAGGGGTTTTAAAAGCGGTACGGTAAGCCCAAAGCGCATCGGTAAGTCAAAGCGACCAATCCTTGCGATCGGGGTTCACTGTTTTCTCCAAAATATGTTTAATCTCCCTCTTAGATAAAACAACTTGTCCACTAGTTTGTGGGTGATAGGGAGTACTCACTTTGTGTGTTACGCCATATTTCTTCATTAAGGTTTCAAATGGGCGATTACAAAGGTGAGACCCTCCATCACTAATGATGACTCGAGGTGTTCCAAACCGGGAAAGAATATTCTCTTTTAAGAAACGAATGACTATTTTATGGTCATTATTCTGGCATGGGATTGCCTCGACCCATTTGGACATATAGTCAACGGCAAGCAAGATATATACATTTCCAAAAGAAGATGGGAATTAACCCATGAAATCGATGCCCCAATAATAAAAAATTTCGATTATTAAGATGGGATTGAGTGACATCATATTTCTACGGGAGATTCCTCCTAATTTTTGACAAGGCTTACATGTTTTGCAAAACTCATGTATGTCCTTGAACATAGTGGGCCAATAAAACCCACATTGCAGAATTTTGGCTGTGGTCTTCTTAGCTGAAAAGTGGCCACCACATGCTTGAGAGTGACAAAAGGAGATGATACTTTGTTGTTCATCATCTAGGCACACATCTCCTTATGATTTTATCGGGACAATACTTGAATAAGTATGGGTCGTCCCATAGGAATTTTCGCACCTCATTGAAGAACTTATCCTTAACGCGTCCTGAATGCCGTCTTCAGGATATCCTCCTCCCGGACACGACCTGATGATAACCGGATCGTAGATCAATCTTCGAAAAGAACTGGGCCTCCCGTAACTGGTCAAATAAATTGTCGATCCTCGGAAGCGGGTACCTATTCTTAATTATGACCTTGTTGAGCTCGCGGTAATCCACGCAGAGCCTCAACGAGCCATCCTTCTTCTTCACGAAGAGTACCGGCGCTCCCCACGGTGAACTGCTCAGACGGATGAAGCCTAGCTCACGCAACTCGTCCAACTTCTTCTGCAGCTCCCGCAACTCCAATGGTGCCATACGGTATGGGGCCTTTGAGATAGGCGCAGTACCGGGCACAAGGTCAATCTGAAACTCGGTATGCCGATGAGGTGGCAACCCTGGAATCTCCTGAAACACATTCGGAAAATCGCAAACTATAGGCAACTGGTCAATGCACAAGGTAACCGGCTCCTTTACGGCACACGACATCAAAGATGACAACTGCTCTCCTCTGGGCTCGGCAACAAACTGAAACTGCGGCATGCCGGGTATAAGGAAAGTGACTGTTCTTGCGAAGCAGTCCAATACAGCGTGATACTCGGCCAGCCAATCTATGCCCAGGATAACATCAAACTCGGTCATCGGTAAAACAAACAAATCGGCAGGCAAAAAGGTCTCTCCTACCAGGACGGGGCAAGACGAACAGATCAAACTCAATACTGTGGTCTTCCCTAAGGGTGTCGACATTGACAAACCCTCGCGTACGGATTCTAACGGCAAACCAGTCGATCGGCATAAATCATCGGATACAAAAGAATGCGATACGCCAGAATCAAACAAAACATGAGCTTGCATGCAGAGACAATGAGTGCACCATCAACGACTCCTCTAGGTGCCTGAGGATCCTGCTGGGCTGCATAGAACCTGCCCTGAGTCTGCTGGGGATGTGTCTGTCCCCTCTGCGGTCGTCTCTGCATGCTTTCTGACATTTATCTTTCTTTTGCTGATTCTTCCATGCTTTCTGACATATATCCATTTATCCGAGATGCTTTAAAATATATAGAAGAAGATCCAATTTTAAAGTCTGTTCTGGATGCTATCACGAAATTAGAAGATTTTGGAAATGCCTCTTTCGTGGCGAGCTCGAAGTTTGAGAAATATACTCGTCTTCTGAAGGAGTGTAACGAGATTCAAGTAAGACTAGTTCGACTGGGTAGTGATCTTGATGAAACATGGAATGAACGTATTCTCTATACATGGGAAAGCAATTTTGATCAAGCGATTCTCAATTCTCTTCAATCCAATGAAGAAAACTAGAAAAAGATATAAAAGAGGTTAACCGTCTCTATTGTCATGCCGCAAACCCGGGGACCGGGCTCACTAAATTCCCGATCGCCGACCTTGGTGCCAACAGCCTCCGTAGTACCCCATTCTCGACTCCTAGATCTCATATGCCAGGTTCCGATCCTGGGATCCTACTAGGAGGATTTTCAGGGTAAATTTTTTTTTTTGTAAATGAGCATAATCAAAACCACAAAACATCATCAAATATCCACTAATAAGTTGTTGAGTACAGTACTGGAAAGGGAAATACAAGATGTAGCAAAAGCCCAAAGTATCAGGTACATGAACCGCGCTCAATGCTGCTGATGTGACCTAGTACCTGCAACGTAAACAAACGCGCATGAGCTTCCTAAGAAGCTCAGTAGAGTGCGTGTGTGATGCATTTGACAAGTATACAGATATCAGAGTAAGCGGAAGTGATAAGGGGTTAAGTTACTAAGTTCATGAATGTTATCAGCCATCCCAAGGCTATGCGATGCAAGGGCCTACGTGGCCGAGTGGTACATGCTAAAGATGCAATCCAAACACGTCAATCCTCAACTAATCCACATATCAAAATGGTTCTCATCTGGGACATCACCGGGGTCTAGTATACTCTAATACTGGTCGCCACACATCTCGCGCATAACCAAGCGAGTAGAAAAGACCTCACTATCTGCCTCGTCAGTGGTATGCCAATGCCCACCTGGCTCGCCAACAGCGGACCCATTCCATGAGCTGGTCAGACTCGACTTAACTTATAGCCCACTGCACCCGGGCGGATAAGGTCACACCCCTTTCCAACCAACCTCGACACAGTGGGAGACGTGGCCTACCGGTATTTGGCACACGAGCGCTCATGTTATCCACTCGGTCTCGACGTTGGAGCATCTTACTGGTACCACAGGGTTTAGGGATTTTCACCCAAGGACATCCATAGTGCCCACGTGCTAGAACAAGTTTCCGGTGTCCATTACTGCCAACCACGATGTGACTATGGTGGCCACCACCCCGATGCTGTTAGGGTGTGAAAGCGATCGTGACATACATAATGCAAAATGCATGAGTCACACAATCTAAGTCATGCACCAAACTTACGCATACTGCGCAATCATGTGGGGCGACCCTGTCTCGCACGGGTCCCCTAAGTATAACAAGCCAACTAGCATATGCTATGGTTAATCATGATCCATAACACGCATACAAATGATACGTATGGGCATATGAATGAGCATGGTATTCATTATACTAAGCATGTCATCAGGGTGAAGTACCAAGCTAAGTATACTAGCATGTTACCAAACATATCATGTAACATTGGCCTTAAATGGCCCAATATATATACAAAGAGTGGGACCCGGACTGTGGGCCCCATTGAAAATGTAAAGGTCTTCGTGGCATAGCCCACTTGAGACTATATCGGCCCCATACTTGGGCCTGCACATACAAAATAGGTGTACGGCATGGATAAAACATATGTATCAAGGGAAAGACCATGGTGGGCCCCGCCCACTGGTCGGATAGCAAATATACATCACCAGTCTTAGGAAGTTTCAATGGTAGGTATTCAAGCACCACCATTTTCTAAGTGAAGCCCATTCTAATCGAGCCCCACGCGTCGATCAAGATGGGTGGCATGGTACACAATACATCCATCAAGGTGGGACCCAAAGATGGGCCCACAACCTCTATTCGGATGAAAATAAACAATAAAGTGGCCCCAAGGAAGTTTTCAATGGTGGGCATCAATGACCACTATTCCCTGCGGGTGTGGCCTACCTAACATCTGGATTTGCCTCATTGTTGGGGCCATATCCTAAAATGGCATGGAAAAATAGATGGGCAGCATGAATAGAACAGATACATCATGGTGGAACTAATAGATACATCACGTTGGGACCCATAGGGTGGGCCACCTGCTGGGCTGCGTGGTGCCCAATTGGGTCTCAGGAATTTTGGAATCAAGCAGATATTTGTGTTTTCTCCTTCATCCATATCCATGTGATCTTATGAACAAGTTGGATGACAAATAAACATCACTGTAGAGCCTTGGAAAGGTTTCAACGTTGGAAATAATCATTTCTACTGTTTTCCGTGGCATGGTCCACTTGACATTTGGATATGCTTAAATTTTGGGCTCAGCCACTTATGAATAGGTTGGATGACAAATAAACATCATTGTAGGGTTGGGAAGGTTTCAATGGTGGAGATCATTATTCCCACTGTTTCCCGTGGCATGGTCCACTTGTCATTTGGATATGCTTAAATTTTGGGCTCAGCCACTAAAATGAGCTGGAAAAACATATGGACGTAATAGATAATGCACATACATTCTAGCTGGGCCCAACTGCGTTTTTGATCAAGCTGATACTTGGTTTTACCTCTTCCACACGTGTGTGGATTATGAACAGGTTGGATCTCAAATACACCTCATGGTGGACCGTAGGAAGGTTCCAACAGTAGGGTCACTGTCCCCACTGTTTTCTATGGTGAGGCCCCCTTGAGACGTGGATCTGTCTCATTCTTGAGATCATGCCCTAAAATGATATCTCCAAATGGATGTACGGTGTGGATATAGCACACGCATCATGGTGGGACCCACAGAGTGGGCCACCAGCTGGGCATCACGAGCCCAGCGTCAGCGACGCCTCTCCTTCTTTCCTTTCTTTTTTTTTTTGTTTTTCCGTGGTTTTGATCGAGTGGGACCCATATAAGGGTGATCTAATCCGTCTATCAGGTTCCCCAGCTCATGGGGGACCCAATGAGCCCAATATTGGGTACGTTATGAGGGCTACAAACATCAGGGTGGGCCGAAGAAGGCTCAGCAGTAGGCACCATTCTCCCCCACTGTTTCATGTGGTGCGGTCCGCTTAAAATTTGGATCTGGTTCATTCTTGGGCTCTGGCCCTAAAATGGACGAGAGAAACAGATGGACGGCGTGGATGGAACACAAACATCAAGGTGGGTCCCACGAGTGGGGACCCCATTAACGGCGTCCAAGTGACGCTGGACTGTTCCAGCGTCTCTGACGCTGTGCATGTCCAGCGTCTGACGTTCTTCTTCTTCTTTTTTTTCTTTTCTTTTCTTTGTTTATTTCAAGTGGGGCCCACTTGGGGACGATCCACCCCATTCATTATGTTCCCCAGCCCGTGAGGAACCCACAGAGCCCAATATTGGATAGGTAAAAAGGTTCACAAACATCACGGTGGGCCACGGAAGTTTCAATAGTGAACATCATTATCTCCACTGTTTTCTATGGTGAGGTCCACCTGAGATCTGGATCTACTTCATTTTTGGTGTCCAACCCTAAAATGGGCTGGAGAAACAAATGGACGGCGTGGTTCAAATACAAGCATCAAGGTGGGTCCCATGAGTGGGGACCCCACAGTAAATGCCCAAATGGGCTTTCAGCCAAGGCGCTGCTGGATAGCAGCGTTCTCTGGACGCTAACTGTCCAGTGGCCCTCTTCTCCTTATATATATATATATATATATATATTAATATTATTATTATTATAAGTAGGTGGGGCCCATTCATGGATGATCCGATCCAGTCCATCCATCTCATTGCCCATCACAAGGTGGGCCCAAGGAAATAAAATGAAAGGAAATTAAGAAAAGGGGTTTATGTCCCCCTTGCACTCACAATGATGGTTGGACGGTTGGATTGACGATCGGACGGTGATCGGGGTCCTCCAAGCTTGATCTCCACCCTCAATCTCCTCTACTTATCACACAATTCCCTCTAATCTCTCTCCTCTCTTCTAATCTCACTCAAATCTCTCAAATCTCTCTTTCTCTCTCCTTTCTGTCTCTTACAATTTTGGAAAATGAGAAGCCCTCCTCTCCCCCTACGTATGCACTTGTATGGGTAGAGAGGAGGGAGCATGGGGGTGATGATGATGATGATGGTGGTGGTGGTGGTGGGCATGGGGGGGGGGGGGGGGGGGGGGTTATGGGAGGTATAGGTAGTGTTGACTTTTGAGGTGAGAGAGTGATGGGGTGGGTATGGTGTGTGTAGAGTAGGGTGATGAGAGGGGTATGGGTGAGGGTGATTGTGATTGATTTGACATTATCTTGGGATTTGTGCAAGTGGGGCCCACGCCACACGTGCGTTGCGCAGCCCACCTCGGATTACGCAAATGACACAACTATCACACTGGGTATCGTAATGGGGCGTGCCGCGCGGCGTTGGAATCACAGCGCCTACGCGGTAGCTAGGGTATAGGTCTTGGGTCGATGCGGTACTGAAATAAGGTCCCGATCAAGGCTCATTAATCTAGTCCATCCGGGACTTACCGGCACCGAAAATTAAGCGTACGGAGGGCAATTCAAGGTACGGGTCTTACATCTATCCTGTCCACGATACCACTGATCCAGATGGCTCGAGAATCTTCCTTCAATCTCAAAAATGTTATATCAAGATCGGCTAAGTAATAGTTCTACTCGAAAGACCGCAGCTGAAAAAAAAACTTTTGGAATAGGACGATCTCATTAGCCGATTATCTTTGAACATAGTTGACAGAGTGAAATGGCAAAGCAAGAAGGAAAAAGAAAAAGAGAGGAAATCGCAAGCTTTGGAGAAGTTTGAGAGGTTCAAAGCCAGTCTCATTTAATAGACAGCTTGTCTTCTTGGAGTTTGTAATTCAATAAGCCAAATTTTGATTTGGCCGATACGCTGTCTATCATCTTTTTATAGGCTCAAAGATATCCTTTTGGCTTAGAGGGATCTTCTCTTTTCTCAGAAATTTTGTCCATACACCACTTCCCATAAGGAAGGATGATGGATTTTTAAAAACTGACCATTAATTGGAGCTTTTGCTACTCTTCCATTTTCATCTTTTAACCGATAAGCCCCTCCTTTTAAGACCTGGACTATTGTATATGGTCCTTCCCAAGTGGGCGACCACTTGCCCAGGGCTCTATCTATATGGCCAAGGGGTAGCATTGTCTTTCAAACCTTGTCACCCAGCCCAAAGACTTTTTCTTTTACTTTTTTATTATATGCTCGAGTGACTTTAGCTTTGTTGGCTAACAAAGAATCAAGGGCTTTCAATTGTACTTCATCTAATTCTTCAAGCTCAACAAGCATTGCTTCAATGAATTCATCTGGGGTCAAGCTGGCCTGATGGGCCACTCTCAATGATGGAACAGTGATTTTCATGGGCAATACCGCATCATGCCCATACGTTAAAGCAAATGGGCTTATCCCAGTACTTGTACGTGGTGAATTTCGATAGGCCCACAGTGCCTTCGATAACTTTTCATCCCAACCTCTGGGATTTTCATCAATTTTCGTATGACGTTCTTAATTACCTTATTACTAGCTCGGCTTGCCCATTTGCTTCCGCATAGTATGGAGTAAAATGGATGATTTTGAATTTATATTGCTCAGCCATAGCTTTGACCTCTTTTGAAGAAAAAGCCGAACCACGGTCCATTATAATGGTCTCTAGGATGCCGAATCTACGAATGATGTGAGTTTTAATAAAATCAATGATTTCTTTGTGGCTAACCCCTTTCATCGGCTTGGCCTTGATCCATTTTGTAAAATAGTTGGTAGCTACGATGATATAAGTATCCAGTTTTGAGGATACTGGTCGGATCATTCCAATTAAGTCGATCACCCATCCTCAGAATGGCCAGGGCTTGACCACACCATACATTTCTATGACCGGTACATGCTATACTGGTCCAACCTTCTGACATTTTTCGCAACCTTTGGCGTATCGATCGCAATCGGTTGCCATCTTTGGCCAAAAGTACCCATAGCATCTCAGCGTTAATCTCATCTTTCGTCCAGCTTGGTGTGCCGGGCAAATTCCTTCATGAACTTCTACCATGATCATCATAGATTCTCTCTTGTCTAAACATTTGAGTAAAACTCCATCAGCCCCATTTCGGTATAATTCATCATCGACCATCACATAATGTATGGCTGATCTTCTGATATTCCGTCCTACTTTTATATGTGGACATTGAAGGTAGCTTGCAATGGGGGCTTGCCAATCGTCTTCTTCCAATTCAACTTGGAACATTTCCATGGTGACTTCCCGGTTGAGAACTGAAGGCATCAGTCATTTTGGATTTTGATTGCCCGACCGATTGATCCATACCAATTCTCTAAACCCACAGTCATCTATGCTAGTTCATTAGCATCGATGTTATATTCTCTAGTTACATGCGTAAGTTCTACCTCATTGAATTTGTCGAGCATTTGCATAGCTAGAGCATAGTAAGATAACAATGACGGACTGGTGCATTTGAATTGCCCAGCGACTTGATTGATTATCAACTGTGAATCACCAATATTCTGAATACCGAATTTCATTAATAATTCTATACCTATTATCATGGCTTCGTATTCGGCTTGATTGTTGGTACATTCAAAATCTAACTGGAAAGCAAAATCATGCCGGTTACCATTTGGGGCAATCAAAATGATTCCAACTTCGGCAGTCTTGTGAGTTCGAGAGCCATCAAAAATCAATTTCCAATGAGTCAAATAAACATGGTACAAATCAAGTACCTGAGTGGAGAGTTAATCTTCCAAATTTGAAGGGTGATCAGCTAGGAAATTGGCAATCACCCGCCCTTTTATCGATTTCTAGGACACGTATCTCAATTCAAATTTAGATAAAGCCAATGTCTACTAACCTATTCGGCCATTAAGAATGGGCCGATTGTGCATATATTTTATTATATCAGTTGAGGCGACTACAGAAACACTTTTGGCCAAGCAGTACTATCTTAACTTTGTGGCTGAAAAGTACAAAGACAAACATAGTTTCTCAATAGCCGAATATCATCTTTCTGTGTTGAGCAGCGTCTGACTTAAATAGTAAACTGCTCATTTTATCCTTTTTTCGTCTTCTTGAACCAATAAAGCTCCGATCGACTCCATGGAGGCCGCTATATACAGCTTTAGTGGCCGTCCACGAACAGGTGGCATCAAGACCGGCGGCTTTAATAGATACTTCTTAATCTCCTCAAAAGCCTACTGATGTTCCTCCTGCCATCTGAATTCATCATCCTGCTTTATTCGTTCTTTTTTATTACTGGAACTACATTCGAGATCCATTCTGTATACTTGATCGGTTTAATAAACCCGCTTTGAGTATTTGCTCAATTTCTTCCTTTATCTGAAGAGTTACTTCGGCTGTTATTCTTCTTGGTGGTCGCTTGTGAAATTACGGTTTTCACACTATCGCTATATATGGAGCTTAAAGTATGGCTAATGTCTTAGAGGGGGGTGAATAGGAGTTTATAAAATCTTTGTCAATTTAAAACTTAACTAATTACACCAAATCGGGATTAGAAATAAATGAACAATAAAAACAATCTAATCATACTCAAGGAATAGCTAATGAAAGATAAATATAATTTGAAAACTCTACAAGCTATTAAAGAAAAGGCGACACTTAAAGGACTAATAAGAAATGTGCTTATGAGTGCAATAATCTAATAATGAGATACAAATCAAGAATATGTATTCTATTAATTTCACAAGAGTGTATCTCAATGAAATAAGTCAAGAGTGGAAGAACTTAGATAATTGTTCAAGTATGAATTGAAGTCCATTGTGCAAGTATGGAAGAGGTTCACACTTGCCCCAAATTGAGTAAGGCTTGTTTAATCCGGTAGTCTCCTATGATGCATGAGATGGTTGGACTACCCGGATCCTTGTATTTTTGGGGCACCTCTTGTTTGATGATAGCGCTTAAATTCTCAGTCAAAAGTATTTTATTGTGAACATTGTGTTTCCTTTTGATCGTACACAATTCCTTTAGAAATTTGGCATAGGATGGTATTTGTTTTATGGCATCCAACAACGGGGTGTTGATCTTCACCTGCTTGAAAACCTCTAAAATTTTCAGGTTTTTGTCTAAAGGTTTAGGTGAAATCAACCTTTGGGGAAACGGGGCAACCGGCTTGTATTGCCTTTCCGGTTCTTGTGGAGTGTTGTTTGAGCTATCATCCTCTTTGAAAATTTTCGGATCCTTAGGCTTTGGGGCCTTCATCGGATTAGATTTATCAACTATTTTCCTACTTCTTAGAGTGGTGATAGCTTGAACATGCTCCGTATGTTGGGAGGATGAGCTTGCGTCTTGTATTTCAAATTGGGTTCTTGGGTTAGGAAGAGGTTGGGCAGGAAGTGTGCCTTTCTCCCTAACACTGAGGTGAGATTCAACTCTAGCATTGAGGTTTTCAATTCATTGATGGCTTGAGTTGAATTTTGTTTGAATTTCAATTTCTCTTGCATGAACCCATCTATTTTTAGAGAATTAGTCTTGTTATATTTAGCTTGAACCGATACGAATGCACCCAACATCTCTTCTAGTGTAACTTTTGGTGTAATGACTAGGGATGGACCTAGTAAAGGTTGAGCTTGAGAGATATTGTTTGCATTCGTAGTGGGTCCATTCCTCCAACTGAAGTTGGGATGGTTCTTCCAACTAGCATTAAACGTGTTTGAGTTTGGAGCACCAAATTGCTGTTGATAACTGTTTATGGTATTTGATTGTTCTTGTAAGATGTCTTGAACCGTTGAAATTGTGAGACAATCTTGTGTTGCATGTTGATTTTCGGCACAAATTCCACAAATAGTTTCAACGTCATTAGAGTTGATCATCTCTCCTTTCTTTAATTCCATGGCCTCAACTTTTCTTGTGAGGCTAGCCACCCGTGCACTTATGCCATCCTCTTCTGATAGGACATAAATTCCTCATTTTTCCCTTTGTTGGCTAGTCTTGGAATTTGTTGGTTTAGATGTATCCCAAGACTCTGCATTCTCAGCCAATTCCTCCAAATAGTCTCATGCTTCATTGGCTTCCTTATTCATGAACTCCCCATTACACATCATCTCTACAAATTGGCATATGGGTGAAGTCAGTCCTTCATAGAAAAAGCTTATAACCCGCCATATTTCATAGCCATGATGTGGGCATGCATTTAACAAGTCCTAAAACCTCTCGCAACATTGGAAGAAGGTCTCATCTTCTTTTTAGGCAAAGTTCATGATAATGCGCCTCAACATGTTCGTTTTGTGAGTAGGAAAGAATTTTTTAATGAACTCCCTATGGATATCAGTCCATGCACCAATTAATCTTGGCCTTAATGCATGAAGCCAACCTTTAGCTTTATCTTTAAGGGTAAAAGGAAATAATTTAAGCCTAACCACGTCATCAGTTACATTTGCAAAGTGCATGGTGGTTATTACTTCATCAAATTCCTTAAGGTGTTGATAGGCACTTTCACTGTCTAATCCATGGAATCTCGGGAGGAGTTGGATTACTCCAGGTTTTAAATCTACATTCCCTGCATTTTGTGGAAAAACTATGCATGAGGGAATGCTCGCACTTGCTGGTTGCAAGTAATCACATAATGTTCTTGGTCGGGGAACATTCTCAACCACATTCTCTCCCGTTTCGGTTTGGCTTTGGCCCAGATTAGGATTGGCCATCGGATTAGGTTAATTTACAGCCATATTTTCAGACAAAATTGGAGAAGTTAGATGTCTCCTAGCACGTGGTTCTCTGTCAATTCCTTCAACTATTCCACCTTCACTAATGAGTCGATTATTGGAATCCCGAGCCCAATGTGGCATACAAAACCTAAAAGAATGAAACAAAAAGGAAAAAGGAATTCTTCCTTCCTTTCTTTACTCTTCTCTAAGATCGAAGCACAAGGTGTCTTGCAATGGCTAGGCCAGAAGCAAGGATAGAGACCGATTTCTCCTGGTCAATAGGGGTTCAGAAAACTCCCCACTCACTCTTTGAATCTTTTGAGAAAAGTGCAGAAAAAGAAGAAAGAGGAGTAGAGGTGAAAAGAGAAATATCTGAGCACAAGGTGATCCAAGACAGCAGAGTCGACCAATAGAAATCCAGGTGGCACAAGGCCTACCTATCAGAGATCCAAAAAGGAGTCTCCACCCACTCTACAAGAGATGAATATGATAGGAATGAATAGGAGAAGAGGAAGAGTAAAGTTAGAAAGATAGAACATGATTTAGCACTTAAGATCCTTATGTCTTCTTCAGCTTCCTAGAAATCCCTGCAAAAGAAAAATCAAACAAAACAAACTAAGTTAGTACAAGAATCCTAAAAATCTTAAATAGATACTATTTTCAGAAATTTTGTGAAAAACCGTCAAAGTCCCCGGCAATGGTGCCAAAAACTTGTTCGCTTCCCCAAGTGTAGGGTTGCGATGTAGTAATAATCTCAATAAGACCGAGGTCGATCCACAGGGACTTATGTAGAAATTCACAAATACTTCCAATAGTTTCTATTTGAAAAGCTAACAACCAGATTTTGAGAAGATTGATGTAAATAACAATTTTGAACTAAATTGAACTAATTAATTAATAAAAAGGCACTAGGGATTCAAGGATCTACTTGTAGCAATCCTTGATGCTCAATTCGCTGTGGTTTCTCACTTTCTCAACTAGAATCGAAATTAAGATCTATCTAGCCAGGATGATAGAGCAGTTAAACCAAACAATCTGCCATATGTAAGATCAATGTATATGATTCACTCAATGCAAGCTAAGACGAGCATACTCAATTGCATAGGTAAGTCCCAATTCCAATAGACTAAGTTCACAATCATAACCATAATTAAATTCTGTCACAAGTTGAACTTGATTCAAATCACATACACAGTCCCACATAGTACAGAATTTCCAGAAAAGTAGAACTTTGGTAGGAAGTTCCCACATGAAGATCATGAATCTAGAGCGTATTCCGATTCCTCAGATCATACAGGTCTAGATTAGTTCATAACAATTAAGAACTCAAGCACTTCTTCCAAACATCCATGAGTCATCATAAGACTAAGAAAAACTACTTAGAACTTGAATTAAACTTCAAACCATTATTCATAAACATGAAATCCAATCTTAAAACCAATTTAAACGAATTGAAACATCTTAGATTCACTACAAGCTTCACCTCTTAACCCTAGCTAAGAGGTTTAGCCGTTCATGATCCAAAGAAACATGAAACAAACTAAGAAAAACATAAAAACAGCAAACAAACTATGATGAGTTGTGGAACTCCGAAATCCACTTCCGCCATCTCCCACCATGCTTAATCCGTTCTAAGATACCCTAGAAACAATCCCTAGGTGTCCTTTTATAGTGGGGAAGCTCCGTAGCGTCAGAATTTTCCAGATTTTCCGTAAGGTTACGCAGTGCGCAAAGAAATCCGAAGCTTGTAGAACACGCTCAGTTACGCAGACGACCGGTCGCACGACCGGTTTGAGCTCCTGGATGACCGGTTGCATAACCGGTCGCAAAAGTGAAAAATCTGTCCAGAGAGTTTCCGGAATTTTCAAACCCAGAAAATTAATTCAAGGACCGGTCGCACGACCGGTCTGAGCAGTGAACGACCGGTCGCACGATCGGTCTTGGACAGTCCACTGAGTTGTGGCCATAGGGCCCCTCTTCTTGAGTGATCGAACCGGTCGGACGACCGTTCCTGGGCTATGGACGACCAATCGGACGACTGGTCTTGAGCATGTTCTTCTGCTTTCTTTCTTCTTTTCTCTGACTTCTTTCTTTCATCCTTTGACGTTTAGTCTTTGATCTTCTTTGCTTCTAAATGGCGTCTTTGACTCTTCAATTGGTGCATCCTCTCTATCATCCCTACAATCACAAATCCATGCATTAGATTAGTCTATGGATCATGAAAACCTTGCATAATGAGTGATGAATTGGGGTTAAAATATGCACAATTAAGATCTCAACAGGCATCCCTCAAGATGAGCTGATATATATAGGGGTTTGAGATGCTGTGTTATACTGAGAGTTGGCTTTTCAATGACACCTTTCTCTGCTAACATACCTGGCTGAACGGAAATGGTATTCAATGGCTGTGTTTGACTCAAACCCTCTGTTTCTATAACTTTGGATATTTCTGGCTTGTGACATGACACATATTGTGTCACAGCAGGAGGATTTATTTCCTGAACGTTGCCTCTCATCTCATTTTATTGGTGTGGCTTCACTTGAAAATCAGAAGGAATGGTTAAAACCATATTGCACTCAAACGTTATGGGTGGCAAAGTCCCAAACATGATTTCCATATTCGATTGCTGCCCCCCAGGTATTTGTGGTTTGAATAGCCTTTCTTCTTTATCTTCTAGTAATGATAAACCTGGGCCAATTATTTCTTCTTGAATAATTGGTGTTGCATCTAATGTCTTGGCAGCTGCAAGAAGTTCTTCAATTAGCAAGTCGTCGTCCGCCATCCATTCTTCATTGAAATTGTCCAGTGAATCATCATGTTCCTCGATATCGACCTGTTTGGTGGAGCTTTCGTCATCTCAACATTCTGCGTTCGACCCTTTCTTTTTTAGAGCTGCTTCGGATGACTCCATAATCACGTCGACCATGTTGAGTGCAGCTCATTCATCTTCGATCAGCAATTTATTCACGAAACTTCTCAGAGTAATTCCGTTACGTGAAGTTGCCGCCCTTTTCAACAGCTTGATGGCGCTGTCATCGTCGTTTTTGCGGCCGCGTCATTCTTTCAAGTACACCAGGAAATTTTCGATGCCTTAATCTCTTCCATTCTTCGGTCTGTACCACTGGGGGTTTGACCATTCTGGGTTTATCCATCGGTCGTGCCTTGGCCCATATGACTGTTCTGACGATCTTGTCTTATTATCATTTGCCTAGCAGTCGCCGCCCTGTTTATGCTCTATATGAGCATGTTTGTAAGCAGGCTTAGACAGCCTCCATGACACATTTTTGCGAATCATAACGTTCGACCAGCCTACCTCTCAGATGCCACCTTGACCACTCAAAGTTTGTGTACTGTTGTTGAGGTTGTGATTCCATCCTCTGCGAACGTTCAAACGACCTACCTCTCGGACGCCACCTCGACCACTTGAAGTTTGCATGCGGTTGTGATTCCATTCTTTGCGAGTTTCTTGGCATTTTTCCTCGTTCAAATCTATTTTTCGTCGTGGCCGATCGATTCTTTAGAGATCGGCCGTAACCGTGTTTGTTTCCAGTACTGGTGGGAAGGGATCTGTGTCGATCAGCATTGCTTCTTCCTCTTTCTCCGAAAATTTCAAAAGACATTTATCAATATTGTCTTGAATAATATTCCTGAAAACAATACAATGGTTAGTGGTGTTGTTTCGAGTTCTATGCCATTTGCAATACGTAACCTTTTTTAATTCTTCTATTATTGGCATTCTATGATTGATGGGGACTTTAATGAATTTCCCTGTCAATAATATTTCAAATATTTCATCGACTCGAGCGATGTCAAAAGAAAATGTTTTTTGGGCTTTTAGTGCTGTCGATGTTGTGCTTTCAGCTTTAATTAGGGCCGAGCATACCAGAGGTTTCTTAGCTACGACTTCAGCAATAGCTACTTCATAATTGGGATCATAATAATATGTCCCGATTGATGCATTCTTTTGTTTGGATACCTCCTGCAAAAGTTCTTCATACCTAGAGACTTTATGAGTTAGATTATATAAGTCTAGAAATTCCATTCCAATAAACGTCGTTCGGAGTTTTAAATCTAACTCATCTTGAGCAAGTTGTACAAACTCTGATTCAGGTGTTATTACCTTACACCTGCTCTTCGCCCTTTTAAATCGGGCGATATAACTTTCACATGATTTCCTTGCTAATTGGCAAAGTCTTACCAAATCTGCTATGGTCATTTCCCTGTCTTTGGAAAAGAATTGTGCATGAAATTTTTCTTCCAATTCTTGCCATGTATGAATTGAGTTTGGAAATAAGTTAGAATACCATGTGAAGGCTGCAGCTGTCAGTGAATGACCAAACAGTTGCAACTTATAATACTCGTTATTAGCGAGTTCCACATTGCATGGTGAATTGCTCGACATGCTCAATAGTTGATTGTTGGGCGTCGCCTGAGAATAACGCAAAGTCTAGACGATAATTTGAAGGCAACGAATGTTGTCGGTCGACCCACTCTGGATAAGGCTTATGGTACATTGGGATGGCATTTCGTCCTAAAACCTATCTAGCTACTTCTTGGACTAACTGAACATATGGTCTCGGTCGACCCGTGGGGGTTCAGGGGCAAGTGGCAGCTCGGGGATTCCGTGGTTGTGTCCTTCCTGGAACAGTGGATTCCTAGGGTATTGTTGAAACAGTTGTCCCACGAGGACTCCGTGGTTTTTAATTTCAGGTATGAAATTTCTTGTGTCAGGCTGTCTGAAATCATAGGTCGGCCCAACGTTATGCATTTTTGGGATCAAATAAGTAGGAACAACTCGTGGCGGCCCTTGAGGTGGTTGTGCCATATTATTGACCGAGCTCCCTTCGTTATGCAGAACTAGCATGGTTGTCCTTTCTGTCATAACATTCATCATTCGGTACATAGCCTCGGTTTGTTGGGCTATCCACCTGTTCAAGCTATCCGTTTGTACACGGAGATGCTCGGCCTGAACATTCATCATGTCTGCCTGAGCTTTCCCTTGATCTTGAATTCGTTGCATCATCACTCTCACTTCTCTAAAGTCGCTCGTGACCTCATCTAGTGGAGTGGGCTGGGAAGTTGATTCTACGACTTGATCAGTTGGATTCGCCGGGTTAATATTCATAGCTGAATTAGGAATTGGGATTCCTTCTATTTCAAAGTGTGACAGTTGAATATTAGTACCCTCTGGTTCTATCTCGGCAATTCGATTACTCCTTCTGCTCATAAATTTATGTAAATAGCAACGCGATGTCCCACCATGCGTGCCAAAAAATTTTACCAAGTTATTCGTCGACCACGCGTGTGATGTGTGTTCGGGCGTGCCAGAACCAATTTTCGCGGCTCAATTCCAATCGAACAACGATGACCCCAAGGGACAGGGAAGGCAGATACGTCGTGATCGACCGTATATGACCGAAATCTGTACAGATCGGCTGCTTAACCAGCTACTCGCTCAGTTGCTTTGGAAAAAATGATCAGGCGATGTTTGGAGGGTGGGGTTCGTCCTCCAAAAAAATGGGTTGCAACTTTACCTTCCGAACGAAAAGATTTCTCTCGGCGTTACTCTAAAGTGTATGAAGGATTTATGATCGACCGCGTGGGCAATCTTTGCTGAAATTGTGAAATTGGAACTTACTGCTATGAAAGTAAACTTGCTGCTATGGAATGTAATTTCAGAGATAATGTTATCGAAATTAAAAGGTGCGATTAATGCTATAGAGAATAAAGGGAAATGATTACGCTAAGAAACGTAAATTACACAAGAATGAAGAACTTGAGTAAACTTACTGAGCGATAATATAATCTTGACTTGATAGATGTCGGAACACTTACTCTAAGAAATGCAAAGTACTTGAGATGTAAACATAGATCGATTACACTATGAAATGTACAGGATTTGATAATTTGGAAAAATAGATTGGTTTGGTTGGTACTGGACCCCTTACACTGCTGAGACCCTTCTCCTTTTATAGCTTTCATTACCCATCCAGATGCTTCCACTACTAATCATCCGCTTCGACCACTCGTCCACTATTATACTCTTCTAGATTTCTCTTTTATAATAACCGTTTGCTGACCTGGCCACGTTCGCTCGTTCCCTTTAATGTCGTGGCTTTTTATATCGATGTCAACTGTATCACCAGGAATTTCTTCGTGGCCGCATGCACCTCACGGTTGCTTGTGTGTCCTCCTCAAACTGGCCCTTTACCCTTTTGCCAAAATTAGGGTATAACAATATGAATCCTTGCTTAAGGAATGTACGGATTGGATAGCCAAACCCGGTCCAAATCAGATCATCAAGCTTCACGTTCAAATCTTGATAAATTGGGTTGATCACGTATCCAAACCTGGACAGTTTTTTAAGCCCCAAAACGTGTCTACTACGGACAGTTTTTTTAGTCCAAAAACGTATCCAAATCTAGACGTTTTATGGAGTTAAAAAATGTGTCTAATCTGGATATATTCTTAGGCCTAAGGCCTGAATACATACCCAATCGGGACAGTTTATTGGGCCTGAAATCTGATCAAATTAGAGTGGGGTGTTTGGGCCAAAAAGCTGTCCAATTGGGACAGAAAGTTGAAAGTCAAATTGAGCCAAACAAGGACAGCATATGGATAACCATATACACCCCTTTTTGGACCGTTGGATGAGGAACCCACTTAAAATGGACTTTAAATCTTACCCTCAAGGACGCCCCAAAAATGGACAACTAGGTGGACCAATCTGGACCATTTTGGCACCCAAAATCTAATCGGCACTGGACCCCAAAGTCTGTCCATGTTGGATGATGGTAGTGGGCCCCAAAATTGTACACATTGGACATGTTTCTCGGCCTCAGAACTGAACACGGACAGCATTCCTGGCCCCTCGAAACTGTCCATTATGATTAGCGTGTTTTCTTTTCTTTTTTTCTTTTTTTTTTTTTTTGTCTCAAATTTGCCCAATTTGGGAGAACGTGTTGGGCCCCAAGATTTTCCAACTTGAACAATAATTTTGGCACCTAAATTGGTCTGCTTCGATGGCAGGGGTGGACCCCAAAAATCTGTCAGTTAGGTCAGCGAATCGGGTCCCAAAGTGGTCCACTGAGGGCAGTAAAATCAGAGTTCAAATCTGTCCCAGTGGACAGTCGTACTCAGGTCACAATTCTGACCAACACGGACACAGTATTTTCAGGCCAAAGTCTGATGGTCAGCCCAACCCTTCATCAAAATTTATCTATTGTTTTCTACATAGTTTGTGAATTCACATCATGCCAACGGTTTTTATCACTTAGATCTTGTAATTAGTTCAACCCACTTTCTAAATACTGAATGTGTGTAAATTATGAAGCTTTGTTCGCTGGCTTTTAAAATACAAACTCATACATTAATTTTATAAGGTTCCTAAGATCATATATATATATATATATATATATATATATATATATATATATATATATATATATTGCCCGGAGTATATGTACTCAAAACTGACCTGCCGTGGCCCATGTTTATAGGCCTAAATCCAATCAAATATTTGTGTACAAAATGAGGCCCAAATGTAACCAGTTTGGTGCACATAGAAAGGGTCCAAGATTGGTCAATTTTAAATACACCCGTATGAGCTAGGTTAATCTCAACACTGGAACCCTGAGCAATTTCTGAATTTGTCCAAAAGTAAAGTAGGCCATTGGATGACCCAGAAATTAACCCCCCCCCCCCCCCCCCCCCAAAAAAAAAAAAGAAAAAGAAAAAAAGGATTGACGAATGGCTGATAATTCGCTCTAAAATTAGACCTCTAAGTAGTCCCTAAAATCTCATAAATCGGACCAATGAAATGGCCACAAATCTATTCATAGTTGGACCACTAAATCGTAGAGTATTTTAGACACGAACCATTAAATGGCTTTCAAACTCTTCCAAATATTAGACCCCGATCATGACTGGAATGTGGATGGATTTGATCAGACCTGGGTGTTAGAAAAGTTTGGTCCATTATATTTCATCCAAGGAATGATTAATCGAGCTTGGAATTTTATCAAACATCTAACCGTCTTAGAAATCCATGGAAAGGAGGACACATGGTGGAACCGGAAAAGGATATGGAATGATCAAGTGTGAATGAACGATGGATGCGATCAACCCAAAGGACTTGGCATCTAGATCATTTTTATATATTTCATTAGTTTACATCCTTAATATTGGTGATTAGCATCTAGATCATTTTTATATACTCCATAATTAGCTTACATCCTTGCATACAGGTGATTGTACGTTTTGGATTGATTTAATAAAAAATAAAAAAATCATAATTTAAACGATTGAAACAAGTTATAATCGTAGTTATTTTAAATGAAGATATAAAATCATACATCATGGAAACCAAGAACCCGAAGTTAGAACACTGAAAAAATAGGTGGGGTGATAAAGTCATTTCCCTTGGTTGAGTCTCCCTATAGCGTAAAAAGGGGTAATCGAGACCTATGGGTTGAAAGCCCTTAGACTCCAAATTGGTACCATTTGAACCTCTATTGATCAAGGTTGGGTGGGTGAGCAAAATGAAGAGTGCAATAGACCACTTATGTAGGTTGGGTGAAGTAGTAGTCTGACCAGCTAACGTACGAATCAATCCCCTCATTGATCGAGGTCGGGTGGGTGAGCACATTATTTGGGTGCAAGACAGACCAACTATATAGGCGAGGTGGCTAGTTGTAGTAAAGTGGCTCTGGTATTCAATAAAAAAGGAACTATATTGATTATTGTGGTGAACCCTTTGTGTATTTCATCATTTATCCATGGATTGATTTTACTATTTTCTTGGACTCACATAAATTTTTTCAAAATCTTTTATCGTGATTTATTTCTTATTTTTGAAAAGGTTAGTAGAGGCTTTACTCACTAAGCTATTAACTCACCTTATTATATTGTTGATGAATTACAAGTTTGAGCTAGAGATGCAAAGCATGAATTATTTCAAAAGTGCCTTTAATTATTTGAATGTCATCATAATAAAGTTCGAAGTTGAATTATGGTAATGAGTGTAGAAGTTGGTTGAACAATTTATTTTATGGAATAATATTAGAATAATTATGATGTCTCTTATATAAATGGGATGTAGGCGATGATTGAATTCCTCGAATAATGAATTTGTAAACTTAAAATACTTAAGTCTCACCTATGGTAGGTCGAATATACTTGGGCATCAGACTCAGGCATGACAAAACCCAAGTCCAACCTAATTGTGTAGTTTGCAACCCACACTGGCCTCTTTGCATGTAACACATGCACAAAGATAGGGAGATTGCTCTGGGGCCTAGCCTAATAACTGTGTGACATCTACTCTGGTAACATAGGCTCTTGTTAGGAAATCAGCTAAAAAAAATAAAGCAGATCCAAGACTTAGGTAGGCTATAGCAAGGGAAACGGTGAGATGCTACGTTCCCTTTTCTCCCTGCATCGTGCACTCGTTGTAGCCCCCACCTCTCTTTCTTACCTTCAACTGCGAATGTAGTTAAAACAAACTAGAAGACGGACGTTTAGAGACTACAAAACACTAAACACTGTAAGAAAAAGACGAATGAAATGACTCTTTTAACTCATAATGTATGTAATCCTTACCCAACAGCTTAGCAAATATACGATTTGATAGAAGTAACAACCAACATCTTCCCAGAAGAAATCAGAAACCAATAAAAAAATGATGCATCACCTTTGGAATTCCAAGAGAGTGTAGAAATGGTCGAGATAGATGGCCCGGAAACTACGAAATCCGACCGAGATACTGAGTTGCTGGAATTCTTCCTCTGTCCGTTCTCTACCCTTGGCCCGATAGATGGCCATCACGAAGATGTCACCTTCTAGAAGTGCACGTGTCCTCTGACTGCTGTCAGTTCCCTTTGGTAACACCGGCTCGCAGGCGATCACCTTCCCTCCTTGTGGAAGGGAATTGTAGCAGTTCTTCAATATTATTATGCATTCTTCATCAGTCCACGTTGTTAAAACCCACTGCCCACAAACTCATGATGAGGAGCAAAGTCGTTAGGCATTAGTGGAAACATGCACGACCAACAAGAAAAAAAATGAAATTGGCGTTAATATGGACAAAAATGCGCTGAGATGGCCGAAGAACAGCACGTAGATTGATCAGCCTCCTAATTTCGGCTAAAAGACTAGAGGGGACCCACCAAATCCACAGCATGGATGTCCATAACATGTCACGGTGGGGGAAGCTCCCATCATGTTGACCTCATAGTACATTTCCCATATATAACAAATGCAAACAGTTTCCTCCCTTGATTTGCCTCTCCCTTTTCTATGGCCCACCAGAGTATTGTATCAGGCTAAAAGTTAGCCTTGGGGTTTCATGGGCTGCCACATGGACTATTCAGATTTTGTGCGAGAGAGAGAGAGAGTAACGCTCACACACAAGTAGCTGTTGTGTGGGGCCTACCATGGTGTTCGTATGGCGTTTTGCTCGTCCATTAAGATTTATCCCATCATGAAAATGAGATGCCCCAAAAATTAAGTTGATCCAATTATTAGGTGGGGTATACCAAAGAAACCATGAAACAACACCTAACATCATAGAAACCATTCATATGCGACATCACATTTTCATGGTTGGATAGTCTTTATTTTTTGCGCATCCTATTTTTATGGTGGGACAACCTTGCTATATCGACAAGATGTCATACAAACACCATAGTGGCCCCCACATGCCCATTAGTTGGACAGACATCTAGTTGCTTCTAAGCATTTCTCATGTATATATATGAATGCTCACTTGCGCATCAGTTCTCAAGAGAATTTGTGAGCACTTTTTGAGAACTCATCGCGTATGACGTGAGCAAAAAATCTAAGCTATCCACGTGATGCAACACCCAATCTGAGTCGTGAATTTGCCTGAATTGTGAGCCCTATAACTTAATGGCAACTTAATTGCCATCACGAACTGGGATAAGGGTGGGCCTCACAGGGCTCACAATTTGAGCATATTCACGACTCAGACACCAAGGGCAATAGTTGGAGAGGAGTAGGCCTACTGTTGAATTTTTATAGGGCCCATCGTGATGTTTATGTGAAATTCACTCCAACCGTTAGCTGCTCATGAAAATTAATGCATGGAAACCAAACATTAAATCGATACTAGATTAAATGATAGGTGTCCCTTACACTATTTATCTCATGTGCCCCACCTGAATTATCGATGTGGTTGATATTTGAACCCTATGGTTAAATTATTATCATGAACATTATGGTCGGAGTATATTTTACATACACGTCAAGATGGGCCCAACCCTAACCAGCCCTGTATTGGTTGGGATATTATCCCAGGATGAGGATGTGAATGGCATACTGACGTAGCCATTAGTTACCTTGTTACTGATTGGTGCTTGTGGACCCAACAATGATGTATGTGTTTAATCCAAGTCGTCCATCCATTTTAAAATATCATTTTGTGGCATGAGCTCAAAAATGAGGCAGATCCAAATCTCCGGTGGACCACACCATAAGAAACAGTGAGAGGACACCCACCATTAAAAATCTCTTGGGGAGAAAAAGTTCTGGATCAAGCTGATATTTGTCTTTGCCTTTCATCCAAGCCTCTATGAGCTAATCAACAGGTTGGATGGTAAATAAACATTACAGTAGACCCTAGGAAGCTTTTAACGTTGAGCTTTTAATCACCTTCCTGTTATGTGGTCCACCTGAGATTTGGATCTGCCCCATTTTTTGGATCATGCCATAAAATAAGCTATCAAATGGATGAATAGCTTGGATTAAACACATACATCATTGTTGGCCCACAAGCACCTACTAGTAGCAAGGTCACTACTGGCTGGGTCAGTATGCCATCCACGTCCCGGACAGCATCCTAACCAATATGGGATCGGCTAAGGGTAGGCCCACCTTGATGTGTGTGTGAAATCCACTCCAATTATAAGGTGAGGGGTGATAATTTAGCCATGGAGCGTAAACATCAGCTGCATCTATAATTCGAGTGGGCCAAATGACCAGAAATAGTGCAAATAAATCCACCATTCAAACATTTTCACTTGATGTGGTCCTACATAAATCTCCTATGGGCCTAATGTTTGGTTTCCATCCATTAATTTACACAAGGTAGCTAATGGTTAGAGTGGATCTCACATAAACATTACATTGGGTCTTATAAAAATTCAAAGGTAGGCGTCTCCTTTCCCACTATTTCCCTTGGTCGGCCCACCTGAAGAACGAATCGGCCTGATTTTTTAGCCCTATGGCTTAATTTTCATTGTCCTATGGCTTAATTGCCATCACAGATATAATTATTAGAGTGGATTTCACGAATGCATCATGGCCAGGCCCACACTCAGCCCACTTGTCTAAGTCCGGGGCTCATTGCGCATACACGTCTCCTGCGGTACAGTTAGCAGACCATTACTCATATATATATATATATATATATATATATATATATAGAGAGAGAGAGAGAGAGAGAGAGAGAGGGGGGGGGGCACAATGCACCAAATGTGTCATCTAATGAACATCCTTGATAGGATGTGTAATTCTATCATCCGACGAACGGGAGCGAATTAGGTGTTATCCCGGGAACAGCTTAGTGGGTGTTACCCCTACCGTGTGGCCCACATGGATAGTATTTTGTATATCCACGCCGTCCATCCGTTTCTTCAGCCTATTTTAGGATGGGCTTCCAAAAATTATGCAAATCCAAATCTCAAGTGGACCATACCACTGGAAACAGTGCTGATTGAGTGCCCACCATTAAAAATTCTGAAGAGCCCATCGTAAGGTTTTGGTAATGTTTATTTGCAATCCAAGCTCTTCATATTGTCAATAAGGTCTGGATGAAAGGAAAATTTAAAGATCAGCTTGATCTAAAACTTTTGTGGCCCGTAAAATGCTTTTAATGATTATTCATCTCTTTTTATTGGTATGGTCCACCTGAGATTTGGATCTTCTTATAATTTTGGATCTCGTCCTAAAATTAGTCGTAACAATAGATGGACGGCATAGATATACAAAAAATACATCAAGGTAGGCCCCCACACGGTAGGGGTAACACTCACTAAGGTGTTACCAGGTAACAGCTAATTCGCTCCCCGAACGAACATCCGGGCGCGGATTGCCTGCGAAAGCCTTTCGCATGCGCAAGGAATCTGGGTGGGGCCCACTGTGAGGTTTGTGAGAAATCTACGCCGTTCAACCGTTTTGTGAGATCATTTTAGGCGTTGCGACCAAAATTGAACGGGATCCAAGACTTAAGTGGGACGAAAGCATGACGATTGAACTTCCACAGTTGAAATATTCGTGGGGCCACAGAAGTTTCGAATCAGGATAATATTTGTGTTTTCAGTTCATCTCAGTAGGAATGACATTATGAACGGTATGGATGGCATATAAACATCACTGTGGACCCCATAGAGGTTTCAACGATAAGAATTTCCCTACACACCTTTTGTTTTAGTGCGGTCCACTTGAGTTTTGGATCCCGTTATTTTTTTTTCGCAACGCCTAAAATGATCTCACAAAACGGTTGGACGGTGTAGATTTCTCACAAACCTCACGGTGGGCCCCACCCAGATTCCTTGCGCAGGAGATGCCTGCGCGCCCCCTTGATAACATGTGTCAGACTTTGAATTAGGCGATAGCGGATTAGGTGAGACCGCGGCTTTACCCAAGATGGTGGTGCCCTTACCATAGGTTTACCGTGGGGCCCATGTTTGTATTATGTATCCACTCCGTCCAACCGTTCATACACATAATATTAGGGCATTATACCACAAATTAATCAGATCCAATCATCAGGTGGACCATAGCATTAGAAGCAGTGGTGATTTACCATTAATGGGCCGCAAGAGTTTTGGATCAAGCTGATATTTTTTTTCCCTTCATCCAGTCTTATTTAACCTTATCCATAGATTGGATGGTAAATAAACAGTACGGAAACACTAACGATAGCTCTAAGAAGTTTTTAATGGTAGGACGGGCAATCACCACTGTTTCTTATGGTATGGTTCACCTGATAATTGGATATGCTTAATTTTTTCTATAATGCCTTAAAATGATGTGCAAAAATGGATGGACGGCATGGATACATAATACATTCACCAAGGTGGGCCCCACGGTTAACCTACGGTAAGGGCCGCACCGTCTTAGGCGAGGACGGGGTCTCACCTAATCCGCTCTCGAGTTTGGGGGCGCGGATTTCCTGCGCAAGGCTCCAGGAAGTTCCGGGAACCAAGGTGGGTCTCACCAAATCCGCTCTCGAGTTTTTTTTATAAATCCACTCCGTCCATCCGTTTTGGAAGCTCATTTTAGGAAATGAGAACAAAAATGAACCGGATCCAAGACTCAAGTGGGCCTCGCTAAAGGAAAAGGTGGGTAGGTAAATTACTACCATTGGAACCTCCCTAGGGTCTGCAGTGATGTTTATATAACATCCATACCGTTCATAACGTCACTACTACTGGGATGAACTCGAAACACAAATATTATCTTGATTCGAAACTCCTGTGGCTCCAAATGTTTCAACTGTGGACATTCAATCATCACTTTTTCGGCCCACTTCAGTCTTGGATCAAGTTCATTTTTGTTCTCATCTCCTAAAATGAGCTCCCATAACGGATGGACGGGGTGGGATTTATCAAAAAAACATCACTTTGGACCCCACCTTGGTTCCCAGCGCAGGAACTTCCTGCACAAGGCTTTCGCAGGAAATCCGCGCCCCGAGTTTCGCGGACTCGGGTTCAATCGTGATCCCTCCCGTAGGTCGTCGGTGCTAGTGAAAGCTCAGTAGGCCCCACCAAGATGTGTCTTATCCACGCTGTACATCCATTTTGCCAGCTTATTTTGGGCATCACCAAAAAAATGAGGTAGATCTATATCTCAGGTGGATCACACCACTGGTAATAATGGTGATTGAATGGTCACTATTAAAAACTTCCTATGAACTACTTATAATGTTTATTTGCCATCCAACATGTTGTTTAGGTTACACAAACATGTACGAAAGGATCACACAAATATCAGCTTCATACAAAACTTTTCTACCCTCAATAAGTCTTTTATGGTGGGCGTTCAATCACTAGGGCTGTCAATGGGCCAGGCCGGGCTGCGGTAGGTCTCAGCCTGGAATTTGCTCCGGCCTATTCAAAATTCTGATTTTTAAGGCTAAGCTCAGCTCATTGACACCCCTAACTACAGTGGATCTACCAATTTCTTTCAAATTTTTATTTTTACTCCTACAATAAACTGAGCTGGTAAAATGAATGGAGAACTAAGATAAAACATATGCATCATGGTGGGCTCACATAACACGGCCCGACCAATACGGCCTCAATGCTCGAGGGGTCACTAGCGAATCCAAGTCCGACTTTGGACAGGGTTCTATGTAACTTGGTACACCAGACCTTGCAACGTCAAATTTTGATAAACGATATTATCGTTATAATATCACAAGATTTTCGATCTCACTGTTCTTTTTTTTTTTCTTTTTCTTTTTCTTTTTTTTATCTTATTTCTCACGAATTTATTGTGATTTTAAAGAAAAATTATTTAAGCATTAAAATAAATAATTTTAACCTATAGTTTAAAATTTTTAAATCGTCATAATTTTATTAACATTCTTATTTATTTTTAGTGGAGATTTCCCTAATAATATTGTAAGAAAACGGAAAATTTTGAAAATATAAAACGAGAAATTCCCGAGCAGAGACACTGGGGAGTTTTGTCACCACGGTCATTACCCGACGGCGGACGCGCATTGCCTACCAACGCTGCCAGTAGTGAGTGGCTACTGGTCGGTTGTGCTCCGTGAGCTCTACTATGATGTATGTGTTTTATCCACTCCATCCATCCATTTTTCCAGATCATTCCACGGCACGAGCCAAAAAATGAGGCACATCTAAATCTCAAGTGGACCACACTACTACAGGAAACAGTGGTGATTGAACGCCTTCCATTAAAACTTCTTGGGCCCCAAATTTTTTGCATCAAGCTGATATTTGTATTTTCCCTTCATCCAGGTCTGTGTGACCTAATCAACCGTTGGATGGCAAATAAACATTACAGTGGGCCACAGGAAGTTTTTCTTGCTAGTAGTTCAATCACTACCGTTTTCCAGATGTGTGGTCCACCTTAGATTTGGATCTGCCTCAAAATTTGGGGGCTTTTACCCTAACATGTTAAAATAAAGGTTTGTCGTGGATAAAACATATACATTATGGTGGGGTTGACATAGCACAAACCAATAGGTACATCGTCAGTAGGCCATCCGCGTCCCCCACAGCGACCTTGGTGCAACGTAGTTATACAAAGCGACCGGACGGATGACTAACCTTCATGAAAATAGCATTACCGGAGGGTATAGACTTGAACATATCACCGCCCACGTGCGTCACTCCTGCACCACCAAACGTCATAACTTTTTAATCCAAACCATCAAAGGAAGTGACCCACTACAGCTACTTAATCCACATGAAGAAAGTAAGGGCCATCTGGATACAATCAAATAAATTACTTTTTCTAGTTAGAGTGGTAGATAAATAACTTACTTGAGATAAATAAGTTTGGTTCATAGTTACTCATAAGTAACTTTTTTATTTAAAGTTACTTAATCACTTCAGTTTAATGAGTAGAAATCAAGATAAATTACTTCAAACGTAAGTAGCTCATCTTAACTTTATTTTTTTAAGTTAGTCATGCAACAACGCACCAAGGCAACACACCCACTTGGTTAGTGGCACAGTGCACCCACCCACCAATGGGGTTAGTGTGTCTCCTTAGCACTTCAACAGCTTAGGCGTCTTCTAGCTGGGCAAGCAGGTGAGACACTCATCTTAAGTAACTTAAGTTCCAAACGCCCCTAAGACTAGGGTCTCTACTCATGGTTTAGTGGTATACTCATGATGAGGGTCCAATATTATATATTTGGACCCTTCAAGTACAGCAGTTTTGCATGATTTTTAAGATAAAACACATGTTTTAAGTCCGTCTGCATACATAGAGTCATAGGATGCATTTGTGATTAATATGCGTTAGTTAATAAACTTTGATACATGAATTAGATGATCAGCACTCATGCATGAACTGAATACTAACTCAAGGAAGTAACAAACCCAAAATATGAAAGGAACAGAAGAAAAATGAGCCGAACGGTCAAAGTGTAAGAATTGGACTCAGGGAGCTGAACAGAGCGTCACAGATGAAACTAAGGGCCAGAACTACATTTCTATTGTTGAAATATTGGGTGGAAAAAAACAGATAGTATGGATTGGGAAGAAACGCAGTGTATAGGTCAGAGTGCAACTGTGCAGAGAAAAAGCTAGGAAAAAGGTCCTGAAAAATCAACTTTTTATCAGAGTGAAATTTGAAGGTGATTTTCGCACCATTGGTAGAGCACGTCAAATAACGGCAGCAAGTCAAATTTGATGCGAATTCGAGATCTATGGAATGAAAAATCAACGAAATAGAGATTTGAGCCAAGTTACGAAAATCCATATATATGAATAGTTCAGCGTGACATATTTTGGACGATTTGAGACATCTACATCATGGAGGACATGATTTTAGGGTACGAAACCAAATTTTACTAGAAATGGATATTCTGGTGGGCCGCGAGAAAGGAAAAGGTGCAGACATATTTAAGATCATTTCAAGGGCTATGATCACTCGTGGTTCACACCAACAGTCCATTTAGACATGTTTGAGATAAGAAACAAGATGGAAGGTTTAAATCTCATGCAAGGTTGCTGAAAATTGAAGAAAAGAAAGAAATTTCATCAATAAAAATTTCTAAATATTTTTTTTTTTATGTGAATAACAAATGAAGTGACTTTGAGCTCTTTTTCTCTTTATTTAAAGGGAGATAGAATGAGAGACGAGAGATGATTTTAGGTGGAGTTTTAAGATTATTTTTTTTAGTATTTGAAGTTTATTTTTAATGAAAATTTTCTTTCATGCTTTTTTTTTTCTCTGTTGTTTTTTCTTTGTTCTTCTTTTATGAATAATTAGTTTTAATGGTTATGTGATTTAGCTCAATCCATTGAATGTAATGCATTAGATCTCATGTATTTAAATCAAATTTTGAACCATGTTGCATGAGATTCATGGATTGGAACTAGGATTTTATTTAGTATGTCAAGCATCTTAGATTTTTATCTTTAAATCTAATTTAGGAGTTACTTAGATAGGCGAATATATTAGCCAATTACATTGATGTATGAGTTATCTCATGGATCACTCATGCACAATCACTTATGTCTAGTAGTATGTTTATAATGATGCATGATTGATTCAATATCTCACATCTATTGGATCCTTTCATAAGTTTGATTGATTTATCTTCTATTGAGTGGAACAAAGAGATTTAACTCAATCATGTTATTGTAGTTGCATTCAATGAACGGTTAAACTATATAGTTTTGTTTAATTGATTTATTTATTTTTTTTATAAAAATCTTCAAAATAAAAAACCCTTTTGAGCATCGTTAGAGTCGGTTTCTTTTGAATTTTATATCACTATCTAAGTAGAAGATTATCTTTTGCCTAGATCAACGCTTTCCCATGGATTCAACTCCAGTCTCACTGAATTATTACTTTGTGATCTCCTACACTTGGGAGTACATCTTTGTGGATAGATCAACTCACAAGAGTTTCAACACAGAGGCCATGCATTCAAGTACCCATTATGGTGTGTGTGACAAAAAAAAAAAAAAAAAAAAAACAGTAAGTGGTCCACTTCATTTGCTAGCCCCACGAAGTGCCATACTGCCTTAACCAAGAAAGTAAAAAAAGAAACGGCATATGAGGAATCTGGAGGGAATTGTTTTTACTGTGTTACAATGTCTGCGGTAGCTGTGGGAGCAAACGATGGCTGTTGGAGGGGGGACCTTCGTCGGATAATGCATGGCCCTAGGATACCCAAATCACATGATCAGGGACATCTGATTAAGGGTTAACAACACCAACAGTGAAATAAAGCCCAAGAATAACTTGATCAGATCAGCGACCTCCCATTTAAGGGCTTGTAAAATGGACGACAGTGAACCCTTGGATTAAGAATTCTACCAAACTCTTTTAAAGAAGCCCTCAATTGGGTGGCCGTGATCGTGATCATACATGCAATCCAAAGTGGGGCCTGTCTTATCGAATGACCCATGTGATTAGCAGGCAGATCCACCTCCATAACATTTTGGAGGAGTAAAGTAATGCTACGAGCCATGTGCGCTCGCGTCTTAGAAAGAGTAGATCAAGGAGATCACATACCAACTACGCCCTCCTCGGGAGGGTTTTAATGGTGCATGTACCTGTTACCACTGTTTGTTTGTTTGTTTTTTTTTTTTTTTAAATGATGTTTGCCCATTAGGATATTGGATTTGTCACATTTTTTTTTAAATGATTGTCATAAAATGAGCTATTCACAACAGATACGACCTCACTTCTGGACGAGTGCTCGGTGGGCCCACAATGGTGCATATGTTTTATCCATGCTGTCTTATCCATTTTGTGAGCTCATTTCAGGGCATGAACAAAAAAACTAAGTCAAATCCAAATTTCAGGTTGACCATACCACTGGAAAAGAGTGGTGATTGAGCCGCCATTATTGAAAAGTTCCTGGGGCCCGCTGTAATTTATTTGCCATCCAACCTGTTGATAGAGCTCCAATGACATGGATGAAGGGAAAACACAAATATCAGCTCGATCAATAATTTTTGTGGCCCCAATAAATTTTTAATGGTGGATGTTCAATCACAGCTGTTTACTATGGTATGGCTCAGTTTAGATTTGGATTTACCTCATTTTTTGGATCATGCCCTAAAATGAGCTAGGAAAACGAATGAATGGCATGGATAAAACACATACAATATCGTAAGGCCCACAGAGCACCATCCACTATAGTCAACTACGGGCAGTGTCAACATCCGGTCCCTTCTAATTTAACATCATGGTGGTTCCTCCAGTGTTTTTTTTACTTCACAGCTTCCTGCACCTCCGTGCAGTCTGAGTCTGCCGTTGATCCATGAGTTGGTAGTTGGTACCCTTTTGTATTTATTTATTTTGGATTCTAGAGTTGCCTTACTTCTTCTTTAAGATGACGGTTACAATCGGTTTTCTTGTTAGAAAGCAAATACCCTCCCTCAACTGGGTCCCGTCGATGGCTCGGTGGTAGACATACTCTATTTCAACATTGAGATCATGAGATCGAGTGCTCATGTGGCGTGGGTATGTGTGTGTGTGGTGTGGGTGGATCAAAAACAAAATCCCTTATGGCAAGGTGGACGGTGCTCAGTGGGCCCCACCATAATGTTTGTGTTTTATCCATACTTTCCATCTATTTTTCAAGATCATTTTGGAGCATGAGCCCAAAAGTGGGACAGATCCAAATCTGAAGTGGACCACCCCACAAGAAAACAGTGGTGATTGAAAGCCCACTATTAAAAAATAGGGTCATCAAAGTTTTCGATGAAGCTGGGCCCTAGGAAATTTTTAATGGTGGGCGTTCAACCACAATTGTTTCCTGTGATGTGGTCTACATGAGAATTGGATTTGCTCATTTTGGAGCTCAACCTTGAAATGATATGAAAAAATAGATGGATAGTGTTGACGTTAAATCTTGTCACCAGATGTTGATCAGGGACCAACTTGAATCTTTGCCGTCAGATTGATGGATGATGAGGAAGATCTATGAACTGGAACCTGCAAACACCACCAAGGGTTAGGATGGCCGCCGGTGGTGCCGGCTAATGGCCCTCCGATGCCTAAGTTAGTGGACGTAGGATAATTACCAAAGAGGAATGAATCTCAATATTTCTATATGCATACCTTGAAGCGTGGTATGGAGGGGTATTTGTAATGTAGATCATTACCATATTTTAGTAAGATTCTGACTCTGTCAAGATTTTTCCTCCTACATAGGATGGGTCACGTATCATTGCTAGATACATGATTGCCTTGGAGACATCAACGAGATTATTTGCGGAATGCGGATATCTCTCTTATTTAGCGAAGAAGTGAATCCCATGACTTGCGGAACACGTGATAGAGTCTTGATTGCTTGGGGAATAACGCTCGGTCGGTATAGTCGACTAGTAAGTCCGCTCGTCAAAAGCTGGTCGCATGTAGTAGAAAATAGACGACCACTCAAGTGCGATTGGGAAACTCAAGAGATGCTGAGCACTCAAGTCTACAAATGTCGGTTCGGGTACTGAGGAATGCAGACTGCTTATGCTTAATAAATAACCAAGCATAGCAGAATACGGGCGTAGTCAATCCGAACGTTTGAGTGTTCGGGCACAGAGATAGAGAATGTCAGTCTACACTCGTATGTAGCTTTGACCACGCAATAGCGGCGTATCCCAAATTAACCTATAACAGTCAGTCCCCCTACTCTCAAGTCCAATTTCAATTGATTTGAGAGCAAAAAGGTAAAAATGTACTGACATTCGATTCTCACACCATCTTCAAGGATCAGTAGTACCATACGTGGCAGGATTTTTTTCCATATCTGGTGTTGATGCGGGCTCTAGTTTTCCTGCCCTCATTTATTGCCTTTGAAAGATGAAGCAGCGTAGTCAATCGTATGCTGACGCGTGGCATTCTTGGGAGCTGGAACAGTCACAACAACTCTTATAAGAAGGTGTCTTTAGCTTTCCTCCTGAGTTAGGTTCTGCGAGTGATACCCATGGCTTTTCTTAGTTTTCCCCCATTTTTCCTCAAGTCTTGGAGTGGCGGTGATCCCTTGATCCTTAACCAGAATGACACTTGAACCGAAACTTTCGTTGTGGCTGGTGAGCATGGAAGGTGGACGTGTGCATGGGGTCCTTCGATCAATGTTGGAGGTTCCACGCTTGGCAAATATCTGCCCTTTGCGAAGAAACTAAAGTCCGGAGAATGGACGCTGTTGCCTTATAAATGGTGTCCCCTTTGGCCGCTATCTGCCTCTGGTGTGACAACTATTTGCATCAGAGGATTTTCTGTCACTTCCTATCTCCTTTCCTGGGAAGGAATGCAACATTGAAAGAGGTTTTCCCGGGCAAGAAGATGGAGACGAGGTTGATGGCGGGGGTGTCTTTGTTGCTTCCTACTCCCATTGCTTTTTTTTTTTTTTTTTTTTGCCTGTTTGCTTTGAGAAGAAAAGCGACTCTGAAAGAGGCGTTGGGCAGGAAGATGAGGGGAAAAAATGGGGGGCGTCAGGTTTCTTTTTCCCTCTTTTGATTTTCTTTTTCCTCATTTGGTCGATCTCCTTTGGGAAGGAAAGCGGCATTGAAAGGGGTGCTAAGCAAAAGGATGAGGATGAAGACGAGGTTGAAGAATGGGGGAATCCGGTCCCTATTTTCCTCTCTTGATGTTCCACGAGCTTCGAGACGTTTCCATCAGCCTTTTTCGGCTCCAAAGTTTCTGTAGACGAAGTATTTACTAAGAGCAGCCTCTTCTTTGTTTTCTTCTGGTTCGGGGAATCTTTGTTCATCATCAAGTTCTCTGGAAGGCGTTAACTCATCTGGAAGGCTTTGATCTTCGGAATGTAATTTTTCCCATGCGGGTTTTTGTAATGCATTGCTTTATATGAAATAAAATGTTTCTTTCTCTTTACATGAATCACTGTCTTGTTTTTGTCATTTGTCTGAATCTGTAGAAAATGCCGACCGATGATCGTAGTCGTTTTATCAAATTCCGAACATTGGTCGGGTTGGGTTGGTCAGGATGATTGTTCTAATCCGACCCGAGTCCTTCATACTTCGGTTAGAAAAGCAAGTACCGAGCATGATTTTGAGTAAAAAGCTTAACCGTCAAGGCTCGATTTTCAAAAGTTGCCGTCGTACGAAAGAAAAGACAAGGAATGTGTGTTCCTTCATACGAAGCGTCGGATCATTTAATATGACATGCCGTTTGCCTTCTTCGGGAGGATGTGCGGCTGACGCGTCCTTCATTTAATACGGCGTGCCTTTCGAATTCGAAACGGAATGGGGAAACGACGCGTGGAGGGCTGTGATGATTGCTCGCGTATATATACCTGACGCCTGCACCGTAGGTTGTTTCTTACAGCGACATTCGTTCGAAGGAGAGAACCCTAATCGCTCTAGTCGTTGCATCCTGCTTGCCCTCGTGTTCTCCTTCATTTGCTCTATCTCCCATTCAATCTGTAAGTCTTTCCTCTATTAATGTCTTCTTCTTCGAGTGCTGCTCCAGTTCCTATAGGGGATGATCCTCCTGAATCCTCCTCTTCAAATGGTCTCCGATGAAGGAGGGGGAAAGGGCCAGCCTCCTCCTCCTCGGATCCTTCACCCAAAGATTTTCCTTCGACCCTCACTTTGGGGGAACTAGAAAATATCTAGCGGGATTTTAATGTTTCGCAGGATGTTGTTTTCCATTTGCCAGAGCCGGACGAGACTGCAAATAACCCGAGAATGGATGAAACTGTTGTCCATGATTATATGTTCCCCTTAGGATTTTGCCTGCCGCTGCTACCGTATGTTGCTTGTGTCTTGAATTGATATAATATCGCACCGGGCTAACTGATGTCGAACGGTTGGCGAGTTGTTTTTGGGCTGTATGTTCTCTGGAAAGAAATTGGGAAATGGCGAAGTGAACCCAGGGGAATTTCATAGTCTATATTCCCTGAGAAAATTTGGCGAACCCTCCGGGTGGTACTACTTAACATTTCTCCATGGGGAGAATTTCATTCTTAAGAACCCCCAGTCCACCAAGGATCGCCGAGATCGGTGGTTTTTTGTGTCCAGCAACTGGACTTGTCCAGAGGTCAGCACTGGATACCATGTTCCTCATGCATTCAGTATTGGGAAAGGATCATCTAGAGGCCATCAGAGGGGTGGTTTTCATGAGAAGATAGTTGCGGTGAAGAAAGCAACCGTACAAGCCCGGGATGTGAAGTATTTGTTTCATCCTATGTTGCTCGTCAGGGCAGGACTTATCCCTTGCCCTCTTGGTAGTTGCCGTAGACTATAGCTTGTAGCTGTTACCTGTGTATTTGGGAGATTTCTGATTGTTTGCTTTCCTCCCTTTTTTTGTGTAGGAATGGACCCCATAGATCTTTCCTTGGTAAAAGCCCTCTTGAGTCGAAAAAATGAGACTCGGAATAAAAGGAAGAGAGGGGAGTCTTCTTCTGTTGCTGCTGCTGCTGGTAGGTCGTGACCATCCTCCGCGGCCGTAGTTCCTCTGTCTGGGCCCATGCCCGCGAGTGCTCTAACTCTTCAAGGGGCGTAAGCCCTGGCGAATCTTGCTCCGCCCCCTCCTGCTCCAAAAAATTGCTCTCAACCAGCCCTTCCTCGCGCCGAGCAGCCCTCGGTCGTCCCTACTATTATCGTACCCGATATGGAAGACTGTGCCTAAGCTAGGTCTTCTCGGTCGGGCTCACTTGCCATCGCTCCTGCACCCGGGGGTACGGAGCCGTACGTGGTCGGACCATTTGTTTCAGATTTGCTCTTATCTTTTTGATAAGATCGGGTCTGGGAATATAGATTCGATGGACCGACTGTCTCCGGTGGATGCCGTTGAGCAGTCGGTGATGAAGATCGTTGAGGGACTCGACAGGTTTCTAAAGACCCGAGATAATATATATGAGGCCCGGGATCTCCTTGCCAAGAACGATGCTCAGCTGTTTAAGGCTGAAAAAAAGTTGGCGATGGCTGAGGTTAGCCTCCGGGAGAGGGAGAGGTAGAGGCTGAGGGAGGCGAGAGAGGCTCAGATCAAAGAGTTGGAAGGTAACCTTAACAACTCTATAAAGTCCGTGCAGGGTTACCAGGCGTGATATGAGGATCTTGAGACTGAGTTTTTGCAAGTCCGGTCTCGGTTGACCATGGCGGAGGAGGCGCTCAAGCAGGAGAGAGTGGGCAAGGAGAAGGAGAAGAATGCGTCAGAGCTTCTGTTGGCCGAAGTTGTCTCTGCGCTGGAGGCCGAAAGGGTGGAGAACGGTGCTTTAAAATCGAGCATCCCGATAGAACGGGCTTGGGCTGTTGACGCTTTTCGTGTGTTGCAAGAGTACTTATATGAAAGGTTTGAAGATTACCAGAACGGCAGGGCTCGCACATTGGAGGTAATTGGGCGTCTTCATCCCAACCTGGATCTGTCCGGGTTCAAGGAGTTGGAGGCACAACTCGCTCGTCAAGACGTGGGCCCGACCGTAACCATGACCGAGGCTGCCGATGATGTCCCTGATGGGAAGGGTGAGGTATTCAGTATTGGTCAAGTCCCTGATGTTCCTCAACTGATCGTCCAGGAGCCTATCGAGCTGATCGCTCATCCTTCTCCCGTTCCCAACCTTCCTGCCCATGTAGTTATTGATCCCTCTGTAAATGTTGATCTTTAAACGTAAATGAACATTTGTAGTTTGATAGTTGGATTTCTTTGCGCGTTCCTTATCTTTTGTACATATTTATTTATGATTTAGTTAGGGGACGCTCTGGTCGGCCTTGTCCCACACTTGGGTAGCATCTGCTACCAATTGAATGTGGCCACGTATGCAGCTTTCAATATTTCAAGGGGTATCTACCACTGAATTTCATAGTTGTAAGTGGATTCGTATGTGCAGAATCACTAATGTTTATTGATTATTAGCCTGAAAAGGCTTTATTATATAATTCTCCAATTATAGGTCTCCTATTGATAGTACTTGCGTAGATTGATTGCGTTCTACAGTCGGCAGAGCGCCTTTCCCTCCATGTCCTCCAAGTGGTACGTCCAGGGTTTTATCATCTTTGTGATCTTATGTGGGCCCTACCAGTTGGGACTGAACATTTGGGAGCCTGGGTCCCGAGCGTTGTTCGGGATTTTTCTTCCGAGTACGAGGTCGCCCACGCGAAGTGGTCGATGCTTGACGCGTGAATTGAAGAACCGAGCGACCTTGTGTGGATATTTTGCTAGTCACAGTTGTGCGTCGTCCCTTCATTCTTCCAGCAGGTCGAGTTGGAGGTTCATGGCGCTTTCATTCATTTCCTGGTTGTAGTGAGTTGCACGATGTGATGGCATTCCGACTTCTACGGGAACCATTACTTCGGCCCCAAAGGTCAGTTAGAACAGAGTCTCACCTGTCGATGTTCGAACGGTGGTTCCGTATGCCCATAGAACTCCCGGCATCAATTCTGGCCAGTCCCCATTTCGTTCTTCTAGTTTTGTCTTCAAATGGTGCTTGATGATTTTGTTGATGGCTTCCACCTGTCCATTAGTTTGGGGGTGGTATGGAGCGGTCATCATGTGCTGAATCTTCAGTTCATTACAACAGTCCCTGATCTTCTTACCATCAAACTGCCGACCATTGTCTGTGATGATGGTGTGTGGGATGCCGAATCTGCACACAATACTTTCCAAGATGAATTTCTTGATCTGTTGGTCTGTGGTGGACGCCAGTGGTTTCGCTTCTGCCCATTTAGTAAAATAATCTACTGCTACAACAGCAAAACGGAGCTGACCCTTTCCTTTTGGGAGAGGTCCATAATTACCTACCCCCCATTGAGCGAACGGCCAAGGACCAGCCATTGGTGTTAGCTCCTCTGGAGCTTTTCGTTGTATCTTGGCGAATCATTGGCATTTATCACAGGACTTCGAATATTTTTCAGCGTCAGCGTTCATTGTCGGCTAGTAGTATCCCTGATGGATTGCTTTGTACGCCATTGATCGTCCTGCAAGGTGGTTTCCACATATTCTGTCGTGGATTTCTTTCAAGGTGTAATCGATCTCTTCTGACCTGACACAGCGCAAGTGCGGGAGCGAATATCCTCTCTTGTAGAGGACGCCATCTTCTAGGAAATACTTGGGAGCGCAAAACTTTAACTTCCTGGTGGCTTTTCTGTCTTCTGGGAGCCTTTCGATCGGGAACGCCTCTACGGCCTGTTTCTGAGTGATGCTCGGCTCAGTAAGGTGTTCGATCGGAATGGTCCGATCAACATTGCTCTCAGAGGATGCCCCTAGTTGAGCAAGGGTGTCGGCCATCCGATTTTGCTCTCTCAGAATATGGAGGAGTTCGTATTCCTTGAACTCCTTCAATAGAACGTGGGCTTATTCCCTGTACAGCATGATCTTCTCATCTTTAGCCTCGTACGCATCAGAAATTTGATTCACGACGAGCTGTGAGTCACTATGAATTTTTAGTTTTGTTACCCACATAGATTTTGCCATTCGCAGTCCAGTGAGGATTGTTTCGTATTCGACTGCGTTATTTGTCGTGGGGAAACCGAAACGGAGCACATATTCCAATTTGTAGTCATCAGGAGATACCAGAACGATCCTAGCCCCGCTTCCTTGTGCTGAAGTCGACTCGTCGACATAAAGGGTCTATTATGGTTGATCGGTGGCTGAGGCGGGCGGAACGATGGGTCCAAGGGCCTCAGGTGTTGTCAAGTTGTAACTCGGTGATGAAGTTGGCGACAAGCTTGTCCTTTGATTGATGTCCGAGGTAAAACTGAATGTCGTGCTCGCTCAACTCAATGGCCCATTTGGCCAATCTGCCCGATGCTCTGGGGTCTAGAGTACTTGTCGCAAAGGTTGATTCATTGGGATCATAATTTTATGGGCCTGGAAGTACGGCTGTAATCTTCTAGCAGATGTAATGAGTGTCAGGGCGAGCTTTCCAATGATCGGGTAGCGGGTCTCTGCATCGACCATTGCCCAACTGATGTAGTAGACTAGCTTTTGAACTTTGTCTTTCTCCCTAACGGGCGCGGAGCTTAGAGCGGTCGGGGAAGCTACGAGGTAAAGGAGCAACGTCTCGCCGTGAACAGGTTTTGACAGTATAGGGGGATCATTCATGTATTCTTTGAGCCGGCAGAACGCTTACTCACATTCTGCAGTCCACTGCATCGTTTTTGCAGATCCTTTCAGCAACTTGAAGAATGGCAGACATTTGTCGCTCACTCGCGAGATGAATCTGCCAAGTGAAGCTACCCTTTTGGCGAGACGCTGAATATCTTGGAGAGATTTGGGTGGCTTCATATTAATGATTACTTGAATTTTCTCGAGATTCGCTTCAATCCCTCTCCTCCCGATCATAAAACTGAGGAATTTTTCTGAAGAAACTCCGAAGGCGCATTTAGCGGGGTTCAATTTCATCCGGTGCTGTTGAAGTATCTGGAAGGTTTCTAGAAGACTAATCAGATGATCTTCTTCCTTTAAGATTTTCACCAGCATGTCATTAACGTAAACTTCCATTATTTTTCCGATCTGTCCGGGGAAGATCTTGTTGACTAGCCTGGTAGGTGGCACTCGTGTTCTTTAGGCCGAAGGGCATTACTTCGTAACAGTAAAGTCCTTGATCAGTGATGAAGGACGTCTTCTCCATGTTGGGCAGATGCATGGTAATCTGCTTGTAGCCCGAGTATGCGTCCATGAAGCTAAGGAACTCATGTCCTACCGTGGCGTCGACCAATTGGTCGATTCTGGGTGTCGGGAAACTGTCCTTCAGGCAGGCTTTGTTCAAGTCAGTGTAGTCGACGCACATTCACCACTTCCCATTTGGTTTTTTAAAGAGTACCACATTGGCTACCCATTCCGGATATGTTGCTTTCACAATGAATCATGCTTTTGGAAGCTTACTTCTTTTTGTTGCTTTTATCTCTCTTGATTTAATGCGGCATCGTTAGTGGACGGGTTTGAACTTTGGATCCACCTGTAGTCTGTGGACCGCGGTTTTCAGGTTGATCCTGGGCATATCTTTGTGTGATCAGGCAAAAACGTCTTGATGTTCAATCAAGAACTGTGAAAAACGAGCTCAGGTTTCGACATCAAGTGCCGACCCGATCCAAACTTGCTTAGAAGGATCCTTGGTTGATAATGCTACCGGGATCAAGTTTTTTGCTGGTGAACCGCCCTTGGGGTCGCTTTCTCTAGGATCTAGAGTCATTACTCTTTTCCCTTCGATTCTTCTGAATTGTGGTGCTACCATCGCGATCGGGTTGACTGGCTTGCCATTTTCTTTCCCGAGTACCATCTCATAGCAAGCTCTAGCAATCGTCTGGCTTCGCCTGACTACCCCAACTCCTTCCTGGGTAGAAAATTTTATGCACAAGTATAATAAGGAGATGGAGGCTCCGAGTTCTGCCATAGATGGGCGGTCAAAAATGGCGTTGTAGCTCGAAGGCCTGTCCATGATCAGGAAGTTGATCATCATGTTGATTCAGTTCAGGGCTTCCCCAAAGATGACTGCAACCCTCAGGTTCAACTGTTTCGCCGCTAAATCCTATTAACGCAGTCTGGACTGGTTTTAAGCGATTCCTTGGAATGTTCATGGCGTTGAAGGCTGATGTGTACAGGACTGTTGAGCTTCCTGTGTCGAGCATGATCCTGTGAGTCTTGTAGTTGGCGATTCTTAGAGTCACGACGACTGCATCGTCGTGGGAGAATTGGATTCCCCTTTCGTCCTCTTCGGAGAAGGTGATCGGCTGTCGCTTATAGTCGGGCTGCTTCATCGTTCTTTCAGTGTTGTAGGCCTCGTGGGCCCTTTTAGTGTGGGCTTTTCTTGCGTTATTTGAGTCGTCTCCTCCTCCTGGTCCGTCGAAGATCATGTGAATTTCTACTGCGGGTTCAGAAGGCTTTGGTTGTATCCTTCCTTCCTGCTAGCCTTGCCTTTGATGTATAGATTCATGTCGCCGATGATCTATCTGCTGAGGTGATCGGTTATGCTTTCGGTTGTTACGCTCTATATAGGACTTGAGGTGTCCTCGGCGAATAAGGGACTCGATCTCATCTTAGGGAGATGCAGTCCCTGGTATTGTGACCATGGTCCTGATGGAATTCGTAAAATTTTCGCTTGTCCCGCATGTTGGGATCTGCTTTCAGTTTGGGCGGCCACATGGTATTTTTTGTCCTTGATGTGATGAGGACCTTTTCAGTCGTGGTGTTGAGGGCGTGTTTCTGATATGTCCTTTAGAGGACCTATCCTGGGGACCTATCTCTCGATATCCCTTCTTCTTCTTTTTAGACCTTTTTTTTCTCGTTTGACCCTATTTCAGATTCTTT